>OX637267.1:5140000-5740000 GCA_951799465.1 Leptophobia aripa | reverse complement strand
CAGCGCTCATGGTTGCCGCTGCAAATGATCACTCATCTGCTGTCAAAGAACTCCTGAAACTAGGCGCCAGACCCGACTCACGCGAACAATACGCCGGGGCGTCTGCCACCGCCGCTTCCACGGGGCTGCATCCGCTGGAGGTTTTGCAAAGGAGAGAAGACGAATTCTGTGGGTCGATGAATGCTAGGGCATCTTTTCTCGGTTGGACGGCACTGCATTACGCTGCTTTGGCGGACTCCACGTCTTCGGCGCAGGCTTTGCTAGATGCTGGGGCAGACCCCACAGCGCGCGATCATGCCGGCCGACGCGCTCTTCACTATGCTCGCGACCCTTCGCCTACGCGCGACGTTATCGTGGAGCAAGCGCGTCGTTGGGAGGAGGCGGTCGCGGCCGCGGCTGCCGAGGAACGACGCCGATTTCCGCTAGAGCGGCGCCTCAAGCAGTTTATTGTGGGGCAGCAGGCTGCCATCGAGACGGTTGCAGCTGCCGTTCGGCGAAAGGAGAACGGCTGGGCGGATGAAGACCACCCTCTAGTCTTCCTGTTCCTTGGCAGTTCCGGTATCGGCAAGACCGAGTTAGCCAAGCAGCTGGCGCGGTATATGCACAAAGATGACCCGGCGGCCTTTATTCGGCTTGACATGTCTGAGTACCAGGAGAAGCACGAGGTAGCCAAACTAATCGGCGCGCCGCCTGGCTACGTGGGCCACGAGGAGGGCGGCCAGCTGACGAGAGCGCTCGCCCGGCGCGCCGACGCTGTTGTGCTTTTCGACGAGGTTGACAAGGCGCACCCGGACGTACTCACTGTGCTGCTGCAGCTTTTCGACGAGGGTCGCCTCACGGACGGAAAGGGCAAGCTAATCGAGTGCAAGAACGCTATATTCGTGATGACGTCCAACTTGGCGGCAGACGAGATTGCCCAGTATGGGCTGCGGTTGCGCCGCGAGCAAGATGCGCTACAGGCGCAAAGAGCGAGGGCCCGCGCAGCGCAGGGCGAGCCCACTACTCGTAACTATGCTCTTTATTTATTCAGTCCATCTTCATGTATTCCGACAGCACCACTAATCACACAATCACTTCGGCCTCGCAGCCGTGCGGGTGGAGGACGGTGCCGAGAGTTCCCTGGAGGTGTCGCGGCAGTTCAAGGACAGCGTGGTGCGACCTATTCTGAAGAAACACTTTGGACGTGACGAGTTCCTGGGCCGCATCAACGAGATCGTGTATTTCCTGCCTTTCTCGCGGCAGGAGCTGCTGACGCTGGTGCAGCGTGAGCTAAAGCGCTGGGCTGACAAGGCGCGTGTGCGCCACGGCCTGGAGCTGCGCTGGGAAGGCGGCGCACTGGGGGCGCTGGCTGACGGTTACGATGTGCACTACGGCGCGCGGTCCATCACGCATGAGGTAGAACGCCGCGTCGTCAACATGATCGCGCTTGCGGCTGAGCGCGGAGACCTGGCACGCGGCTCTGCGGTGCTTCTGCTAGAAGCCGAAGGCCGCTTAGCTCTGGCCGTGCGTCCGCCTGCCGCCCATGACTTTCGTCGCCTCGACCTCGATGACATCTGATCTCTACTAGTAGAGTAAGGCGGAGAAATGAACAACGTGTAGTGTTGTTTTATTCAAACTATACTATTACACAAATGCACTGTACTGTACAAATATAAGTAATCACAATTTATTATTGAGTATTACGCCATATACGGTACGCTGGTACTCGGTAGAAGTTACCTTAAATAATTACACGCATGGATTATTACTCTATATAATTACTCAGCTGAGCTCCCGCTCGCCATTCAGCCTTTCGCTGAGCTCTGAAGACCAACAGAGATATGCCACTCCCAAAAAATATAAGTGAACAATAAATTCCATGCACTTAAGATTTATATCATACATTACAAATAAAAATCTATAAATATCCAATTTACTAACTACCCTATCGTGCATACGCTCTTTTGACGAGAGTGTTACGGCTATAATCTTAAACAATATTATTCATTAAACGTATTTATTGTGAAGATTTAAAGTTTCTAAGCTCAGGTTATATTTTTTATTAGAATTTCTGCGTGAATTGAAGGACCTATCACAGAAATGCGTAAAAACTGCCACCTAGAAGCGCCCAAAAGCTTGCAGTCTTTGGTATAATAATGCTAGTCTCTACTTTAATCTTTATATTGACAAGATACAAATCAACTTCAGTGTTAACTGTCAATACCGTCACGATGAAAGATCAATAAAAATGTCATCTGATAACTAAATATGTTATTTACTATTATGCTGTAATTAGAATTTTGTCAATAAGATACATTTTATATTAAAATGAAACGTACTACTTTAAATAGCGAAGATTCTTTCATGAGAAAATTCAAATATTTTAAATCAAAAAAAACAAAGCCGACATTAGACAAAGTAATTTCATTAGAAAACTATAATTTTGCTGAAGAAGTAAGGTTTTGTTGGTTAAATATTAGCTTAACAGGATAAGTGTATTATTTCCAAAAGTAATTTATACATTACAGGTAGAAAACATAACGTTTACTGTTGAAGATGATTCAAGAACAAGAGCTCTAGGTTTACGTGATATTTATAATTGGAAAGCAGTTTCATTGAGCAGACACCCTGGTTTTATAATTATTAAAAATCCATTTACTAGTTTAGGACAAAGGTACTGGATAAGAAAATGTTTAGAAGAATATTCTAAAACGCCAAATAAAAGGAACATTGATGTAGACACTAATATAGATGATTGGTGGCATGAATGCTTTAAGAAAGCAGAAGTTGATAGAAAGTTACAGAAGAAATTAAGATGGGCAACCTTGGGATATCATCATGATTGGGATACAAAAGTAAAATGTTAATATTTCTTTTTAACCAATTTATTTAATATAGAGCTTGTTTTAGTTCTATTAATTTGTAGCTTGTATTTTACTAATTACAATTGCAAACAATTTTTCTGACACAGCAAAAATACTTATTCTCTCTTTTTCCAAGGTTTCTTACTTTAATAAACTTTAACTTTAGAAAAAATTAAGACTTAATAATGTATTTCTAGATGTACACTGAAGATAACAAAGGCGTCTTCCCAGCAGAATTAGCAGAGTTGTGTGATGTAATAGCACTAAGTATTGGCTATAAGAAATTCAAGGCTGAAGCTGCAATAGTAAATTATTATCACATGGGATCTACATTATCCGCTCATACAGACCATTCTGAAGTCAATTTAGAAGCACCATTATTTTCATTAAGGTAATTTTTTTAGTTATTGCCACTTTGTCAGTAGTAACAGTTAAATGATTCTAAATATGTATATTGCCTCTAATAGTTAATAACATTAACATGATGATTCAAATTTTCAGTTTTGGTCAAAACGCAATATTCTTACTTGGTGGCCATGAAAAGTCAATAGAACCCTCAGCCATTTTACTAACAAGTGGTGATATAGCTATTATGTCCAAAGAAGCACGTCTTTGTTACCATGCTGTTCCTAAAATAATACCCTGCTCAATACAGCCATGGAATAATCCTACTTTGGTTGAGAAAATGGACAAAAATTTTAAATACATAAAAGAAGATGATATAATTGCTGCAATGAACAGAAATTTAAATGACTGGACAAAGTTTGAGGCGTACATAGAAGAGTCAAGAATTAATGTTAATGTACGACAAGTGTTAAATGAAAATCAAATATGCTTATAACAGATTTTTTTTAAATATATTTTTTGTTTTTGTTAGAATGGTAGTTGTCTTATTGGTTGATTAGTTATCACTGAAACAAAAATAATACAAAAAACATCTTATAATGACAGTAGTTTTGACTGAAGACAAAACAGCAAGTCTATTGTGATTACGGACAAGCATTGCCTTAACCGCTAAGCTCTGAAAGTGGTTACATATTTTAATTACTATTGGAGACAATATAGAATCTGGATTTTTATGTATATAAACAGTATTCAAACTAAATGTTCATTTAAATAATTGCCATAAATTGTATAAGAATGCAGAAAACTATTTACAAACCAGATGATGTGGAAAATCTATAAGCTTGTAAGTAAATGTACAAAACATATTTTCTCTGAGTGATCAATATGGAAGAGTAAGCTTTGTAACCTAGCATTGCTCCTATGTCCATTGACTTTGTATTTACCACAAATCACTATTTGCTTAATTTTTCACCTTAGTGTTATATTAGCATGTTTTTTTGTTATCACACAAGTGTAAGGCATTAATATTGAATACCTTGTTCTGCTTTTTTAGAAATAAAGCCACTCTCATTTCTCTGATGATCACACAGTCCCCAGAAACATTTAATGTAACTTTCCGAATAGCATTCGGATTGGTCTTTAACATTGAAGTTAGCCAACCGCCTCGCAATTGGTCTGTAACAGTAACCACACTGCAGATTTAAGTTTTGCAACATTTTTTAAAATACTATAATTTATTCATAACATCGTTAAGTAAGTCGATTATCAAAATGACATTTTTGACATTATTTTTGTAATACTTTAAAAAGTTTTAGATGGTTGGCATACATGACGTACAAGGTATAAAAAGAATATCTTGTTTTTTACTTGCATGTTAAGTCAATAAGAAATAGTATTAAATATATTGTAACAAGACGACGGCCCTACAAATCCTGCGATTGCTCCGTGTATAGACTGTGCAAAATTCCTTGACATCGAACCACATCTCTCAACCACTTTGATTAGAAATTCAAGCAATTCAATAAGCCTTATATTGATCCAGACGTGAGAGCATCAATATTCCGACTAGTTCTTTGTATCGGTAGGTATTCAGCTTTGCGATCGTCGTTTAGCTGCGTCGCACGATAGCGAATCCCTTTTCAATTCGAGCCGAATGCCAGACGACAATGCCCCACGATTTCACCATTTGTTCAATAGGAGTTTCAGTTCGAAATTATTAGGCACTCACATATACAGTTCTTACGTAGAATGTTTTTTGTCTGAGTAATGTGTAGTTACATATATAATATTCTTCTCTAATATTCTTAATAGTTTTTGGTAATACTTCATAATATTAATTATTAGATATGTAACAAACGTATAATCAATTAAAGTAATGCAAAATATACTCATAAAGACAAAGTCCTCTTTACGATAGTTTGGTTGCCGACAGCTTCACATGATATCGCTATAATGAAAGTAGCAAATATATATAACAAAGTAGGGTAGCAACATTATTGACGAGCGAAGTAGTCACCGAAATTAGAATAGTCTGTTTATGACACGACACAATAAAAGCTTGAGTTAACGGTCCTCACTAACAATCGTAGGCAAATTGAGTTAGGTATACATTGTCGTAAACAAGCAATGCAATTTGCATGACTCTCGAACGATTAGATTCGAACAAGTATACTGTCATACGCAATCCCAGGCTCAATGGAGCTCTATCAGCTTAATGGGAAGTGACGTATTGAGAACATGCGTGTCTCAGTGTTAGATTGTTTAGTTATGCACACATTGGAATTAACATGAAAAAATACGTAATATTGATTACTGTGTATATAAGACGTTGTTGTCCGAAACTGAGATTTTTTAACTATCTCTAGACTATATATAACTGATCCAGGGAATCCTACGTGATGTTGTAATTACAAATATGATTCAGAACCGCTTTTTTGTCTGAAAACACAATGCCGTGATGTTGTGTCGACCACTTGATGTCCGGGTAGCAGCAATCTCCCATTTTGTTAAAAAATATGCTCCATCAGTTCTAAGCCAAATGTGTTAAGCCGTTCTTGAGTTGTAGATATTGACTCTAATATACTTTCTTTTTTATATAGATATACCTACACCGTTTTTGCCGTCAATATATTAAATCTAGGTATGCAATTCTCTTTCAGAAGGAATATTTTTTGAAACCATTATCAAGTATGTATGTTAAAAAGACTGATTCAACGCAAGGACTTCTTTTATTGACATTAAATAGCAGATATAAATTCCGTTGGCGGATTACAAAATTTATTGGCTTCAAAATTAAAGGCGGCCGATTTCAATGGTAAGCGTTGACAGTTTTCGTTTATGGAGTTAAAAAACATAAATGGCTCATTGAAAACTTATTTTTAAATTCTAGTTTTGATGAATGCGTTCATTGGTTTATATTTCGTATTACAAAACACGAATCTTTTACAATCCGGTATCAAAAAATATGTATTGAATCAATTTACCTTTGTAACATTGTATCTAATATCGTATATACGGGTTTTGATTGAATTAAAAGTAATGATTTATGAAATAATGATATTCATCATCTGATATAAGAATGGTAGAGATATACCAAACTCTAAGATGAGATTGTATGAACTACATATTTTAACTCGTAATGCATGTAATACCACGAAATAGCCTACAGACTACCGAGGTGCAATAACGTACGGCTTTGTTTACCACAAAGTCTCTGCAAACAGGCCTGTTGGTTTCAAAGCGAAATTAATGTATGGCTCCTGAATATTGGTACCTGAGATCAATCACCTGAATCGCTGACGATTGGTGTAACTAATAGCGTTGTGGCGTTTATTAATGATCGTGATTGGTGCAAATTAACAATATAATATTCCTAGGTTAGTTGATAAAAAGTACTAAAGAAAACATACATTTACAATGTGCTGAGCAAATAAATGATATTAACTTTTATATAAAGCCGCGGCTGAGTTTAATTTCAAATTAATGATTTTAGAATTAGACTAAATGTTTTAAATACATTGTAGTTAGTACTAAAAATACTCGTTCCTTTGGTTGGTTTTCGTAGTAAAACGATTAACTCCGGGTGGTGCAGTAACCAACTGGCACATAATTCACTTAAACCTCGTTTGTATTACTTGAACTTTTTGATTTTAACAAATGTATTGCGTATTTAGTATTTTGTAGATGAACATTTTAAAAATATGCTGGATTTCGCGTTTCAGGTCTAGTTCTAGCATTTTAAAGAAATCTTAACTTGGTATATTTGACACTTTTACACTACATTGGAAAGTGGAAATTCTTGTTTTTTTTTCCTTTGGGTAAAAAAGTCATGTTGGTCACGGGGTTGACTTGATTTTGTTAATATTCCATAATTGATATATATAGGTATAATTGATAAGCATTGGGAAATATTTTATGTATGTAAACATGTAAACATGAATACATAGTTGAAAAATCCATCCATTTTAATTTGCCCAAGGGATTTTAAATAAACGGAGTCTGTCTCATTTTGAGAGAGGTCTCATCAATCACCTATTGATTGGGACCCGCTTAAACCTGACATTTTACCTTCTAAAAGAATATTAACTTCAATTTTTAAAAGGCGTCTCGCAATAAATTCTGTTAATTACTGTAATTCGAAATTCAAAGGAACTAAATGTTTTAATGATTTGACAGATTCAATAAATTGACACAAAATATTCAGTTATACGTAGGTTTAGGTAATATTATTTAAGTTTATTTATTAAGAGAACACACAGGTAACAACTTACATAATAACATAACATCTGCAATAACAACGTATTACAGTTTAAGTACAGATGACTAAACCATCAAATCTTTATCACTATCATAGTATGAGAATCTTAATAGGCTTATTCAATAATCGATTGAACCTGTTGAATATTTTTTTGGCTGTAAATATTACTTGCATGATTCAAGCGCAGAACAGACAATTCTTCTTATAAAATGGTAAGTTAAAAAAAACGGACATTTTATGAAATTTAGAGAAGAGACGAATTATTAAAGAAATATAACGAAACATCGCTCCATACAATGTTTACAGTTCAAAGCTTTTAAGCGATATGTCCACAAATCCTCAGTGTCATACGCATTATATTACGCACACGACATAAATATTTAAGTACAAAAGTAATCGTATTATGAATAAACACGATTCACTCAGGTTTATTTAAAAGAGGATTTCGCTTTTCATTTTCCGCGATTCGTATTTCATTACGCGTTAGTATTTGTAGACTTTTTTTTAATACCTGTGAGTTTTGGCTCTAGAAATGAGTGGGTCGTCCTAAAAATTCGCGGCTCGGTCTCGCAGCTTAATTTTGCTGTTTTTATTTCTGTTGGGGGTCTCTATACGATGTTTGATTTTTAAATTTATGTGATTTTAGTGTTAGGAAGGTTGTAATGAAGATTAGAATGAGTTTACCCCGTATGTGCTTTTCTTTTTTATGAGCCTACAATTATATAATCGGCTAGTGCATTATAATTTAAGTTTTTTTTATAAAGTTCATCACAAAGCAACATTTAATTTATATTTATGTCTTTAGGTGAATATGGAAAACTATTATTCTCATTGAAACGGTGCTAAATTATTGATAAAGAATGTAAGTTTCTAAGTATACATAAAAAAATAGGTAATTGTTATTTTGTAGGCACAGCTGTAGTTTAAGAAAATGTTTTGATTATTTAGTAGACAAACTAGCAACGCAATATCTAATACAGTAGAAGACGGATATAACGACATTCAAGGGACCGGCGATACTATGTTGTACTAACCGGGTGACGTACAAAACGGACGGTTTATATATGTGTGTGTATAATGCGATACGAAACCAAACTTGAGTAAACATTATAGTCGCTAAAACCGGTTAGTCGTTATAAGTGAATTCTACTGTATATAAAATGATAGATGTAGTGAGTCTCTCATCCGTGTTCTGGTGCACAAACAAGTAGTAGACTAAGCAATTATAACCATAAGTATATCGTTAGCTCCACCACTTAAACCGCATAAATTTTAATTGGGAATAATTCGGAGATCGACATTCAGTTTTAAGATTAGTTTAAAACGGGTAAAAAAGCTTTTTACCCTCAGTTTTCATCTCTTTTGTCTGTGACATGATGTAGTGTTATGTGTGAACACATAATTGAAATTCGACTGTATAATGCTCGCTAGTATCTATGTAAGCAAGATGTTTTAAAATCAAAGTTAAAATTAATTGTTTAGACCCAAAAAGCTAACATTATCATTGTTTGAGTACTCGTAAATCTTACATATTTTAATTGTTCACACATGTATTCATATGATCTATGAAATGTATGCTTAATCCAACTCAAACGGATATAGTTATGTTCAAAGTCCACATTCTTCCCATTAAAACGCTATGTAGGAATTTTTAGTATTGCCGAAAGCTGCTACTGGCGGCTGTCACAAAGTTTAAATGAAATCTCGGGCTGTGTCTGCGTAATTACAAACAAGTTGGCGTAAGGTCACAAACGCCGTCAGGCGTGTAATGGACTTTTCAAGTATTCGTAACGTGAAAACTTTCACTTGAACATTAACGCCGCTGACGATATACTTATAAACTATTCTGATGGAAAAATCTTGGTCACCGGCCATATTTATTTTTGACAAAACATAGGAACGTCGAGATAATCTAAGTTCGATTAAACCAAAAGGCTTTTCAGCCAGGCATATCAAGAATAGTAAAATATATTTATAATATATGTGTTTGTAATATATGTATGTGTGTCGGGTTCAGATGTTGTTACTGACCCGTTAATATATGTTCCTATTTTCGTTCATAACAAAATTTAGTTTAAACACTTGAACGTTCAAAATTTGACGAAACAATTTTAAAACTTCGTAGGTGAAAATTTATGCAATAATTTTCAGTTTATACAAAGGCCCGCTAATTAAATACCGTCATATTAATTAGAAGCCCTTTTGAATTCATAATTATTTCGGGCACCTGCTGCCTATATACTTAGTCTGACCGTACATACTATTACAATTAAAATTAAGCAGGTGATAAATAGAAACAAATCACTGCATTAAGTGGGTATAGAGTCACATATTTTTTTTAAATACCTATTTCATAAACTTGGTATTAGTGAATTTTTGTATACCGGGCTATTAAAAGGTACAATGAAATCTCCTCTATTTGTGACAGATATATATATAGATCCGACCGTCCACGTAGTGTTTGTTAAAAGAAGGAAATACTTACTTACTAGTAACAGTAATTAATTTTACGGACAATAGTTTGTTTTGTCCTTTCAACAATATTTATGACACACTACGTGTCTCGCAATTGGCGTGTAACTCAAAGACAACACTAAAAAGTACATCACATAATAGACTTATAACGACTCGTTAATTTCATAGAGTTGTTATTTAGATTCAAATAAAACCAGATAATTGGAATCTAATCTTAAATTTGCTTCTATAGTCAATTGGTAAATAATAACTAAATTAAGTGAATAATGATTAGAAGAAACTATAAACAGTTCAATTATAGCAAAAAAAACATATTTTAGTTACGCTGTCAATGGCTGAAAGCAATTAGGATCGACTCAGCTAAGGGCTTTGTACAAGTAACATTTATTTGTGAGGGTGATCTAGGACACTAGACTATATATAGACCTGAAAATTAAATCCTAACAACCTTGAAATATAACGTTGGACTAATACAATAAAAGAAATCCCGTAAGAAACGTACACTAGTTCACTTTCGCAGTTAGAATGAGTTAAGAAGTTACTTTGTACCACTTGGAGCCTGTTACGTTACCACATAAAGTCACCCTTGTTTCAAGGGTATAAATCTGTATCAAATTTCCTCAAAGCCGTGTTGTAACTTCGTTTCTTTATTCTATACTAGCTGTGTCGACGTACAAGGCAACCTTTCAATCGAACAAACTGCAAATCAAATAATGTCAGACCTTCATGTCAGAGAATATATACAAAAAATATTCATAATATGTATTGATTTGTTTTTCATTGGATACGTATCTGTATAACACGTCATCAGACGTGGTCTAACGAAGTGGGGTTTGGGACGTGACGATAATTCGACCCCACGGGACCCCTTTGTGCAATCAGTGCGGTTTCTTACTCAATATACGAGTTTTTTTTTCGATTCCGTGACAAAATTCTAAAGTGAATTAGGATTCGCGAGTGTGTTTTGATTTGAAAATATTGAAAACTATATATTTAAAAATAGTATTTATTTATTACCAAATTATGATTTATGTGTTTGTAATATCCAAACGAAAATATGTTTTTAATTGTTAAAATTCACGTATATAAAAAAGAAACACCAAATTTCACTCTAAATAATGTTTACTCGTTGTACAATTTATGTGAAGACAACGAATAATAAATAACATTGCGACTTAAATTTTTCATTTCATTGTCCTTCAGTCAACTGGAGAAGGAATAAATTTTTAATTAGGATTTATAGGGGCTAAAAGTGATAAATATACTTGTTATACCTAAAAATAATTATAGGTTAATTGGTTTGTAGAAATGTCTAGTTTGGATTAATTTATAGATATACAAACGTTAAAGTGAGTTACAACGTTAGTAGAGTCACATATTTATCGCATAAAACTATATTTTTATGGTAATCCCATCATTTGAAGGGGAGTAATTTTTGTAAATAATATTTTTTCACCTAATATCGAAGCCAGATCTAGTTTACGTCAATTTGTAAAAGCAATAGTTAGTTACTGCTCATAAGGTAAAAAACACTATTAACTCCGTAAAACAATGAAAATATTAAGGGTGAATTTTATCTACTTTCCAAAGCTTAAGGACCTTTTCCAAATAAAGTTAGTAAATCAGTGGTGTGGCTGTACCAAGCCGTCAATTAGACAAGCTGAAGATTTATATGGCGATCTATCTTATTCCCAGCTTCGTAGCCAATTGTTTTTCATAGTAACGTTTGAGATTAGCGGGAAAATTTGAGCCCGTCATGGGACTTTATTAATTTTTTTTGTGTATAGAACTAGAAATATAGAACTTTATATTAACTTAAATTAAGTAAATAACTTAAAATAAATTATTTGGTAATACAATTTAGGGATTACCCTATATTGTTATTAAATATACAATTATATCGAACATATTGTGTTTTAGTAATGTGTATTATGTTAGACAGATAAATTATATTAAGTGAACGGGTATTATAAAAAGAAGTATTATAAAGCTATCGTTTAAGTCTCAATTGTGCGAATAATTAAACAAATCTCATTAAATATAAAAATATGAACAGTATTATTTTTCATGTTTTATATTACTGCGATTAGTGGAACGTCATCAAAAAATTATAAAATTGGAAATAACAATAAAAACTCCATCTTATACAAAATTTGTAGAATTTGACTTTAAGTTGTCTATCTGTTAGAATTCCTATACAGAGTTCAATATAAGTGTCCTTAAGACAAGTAGGTTAATAACTTAAAATTAAGTAAAGTAAAACATCTACTATTTTAATTACTTAGTTAATTATTGAGGCAGTGTGTTAGAAGCTCTAAAGGAATAAAGAATTATATAATATATTTAAAGTTGGCAACACGTGTTTGAATCTTTGATCACGCCGACTGTTTGTACGAGGCGACGAAATCCCTGAATAATTAAAGACGACATTTGGACGAACAAATTGAGAACATCTTTTGAGTAAGTGTTTGTTTACTTAATTATAATATATATTTAGAACAAAAATACCTCTATATATATGTAAGTTTACGTAATACTTAATGTTAGCGTATAAAGTAGTGGTATTTTCAATTTAGACTATGTAAAACAATTCTGATACATTGCATAAGCGCCTTATGGATTTTATTCTGTTGTCTTTTCCTTTTTTGATTTCTGCCTGTTTGTTTCTGATAAGTCTTAAATCATATCGTAGATTTTAGTAAGACGTGCCGAAGTATATATTGTTAAAGGATATACGTTATTCAATCTCGTGTAAAGTTGGGTGTAGTGCAATAGTTATGTAGATGTCAGGAAAAGTTTCGCAGAGTGCTATGTGATTTTAGTGGACGCGCAGAGCGGAGAGAGCATTTGCCAGTCACAGGTTAAAGGCAACAGCGTATTTTATCCTTTACTAAGGGCCGTCTGATTAGATTCTTTTCTTTGAGATTTAGTTATATTATAATATAATATACACTAATATTATGACATTTATATATTGTGTGTATGTCTTACTTCTTTGTAATAAGTCCGTTTTGTTACCTGCAGCAAAATAAAGTATGACGACGCCATAGAGCGACATAAATGTACTTAAGTAATCTAAGTAAATTCCAAACGAATTTCGTCCCAAAAACATGTTTTTATTTAAATAGGCTTTTGCACTATAATTTATAGACAACTAGCTGAACCGGCAAACGTTGCTTTGCCATACAAATTATTTATATACCACAATAACACGTGGTAGTCATGGTATCGAATTGTAGCTTATATAACACGTTTGTCGGTTTACCATAGCAGTGCCATCTATTGATTACTTACTTTGATTACTCAATCCAGTCGAAAAGTATCGACATCTGTTAGAATCTTTTGGAGTTAACAGATAATTGTGACTTTCAATTAATTACATAGACAGATACAATTGCGACTATAATTAAAGAATTAATCTATCTGTAACGGGTGGTTGAATAAAACTCGAAGCGGTATTAATTAACACGTTCCTTTTTTATTTATCAAACGTTAGTGGGTGCCATACATATTACACTAGCTTATTCACTAACTATCTGGTGCCGGCTTCGCCTTTGCCTATTATAAAATACCATGCTCGCAGTCCGTAACACTATCCTATATCTCATGTAGGACCAGACTGCTCACGGTGTGCCAATTTAATTTAAAATTGGTTATGTAGTTTAGGAATCCATCGGGGACAAACATCGTGACAGGAGATTTATATATATAATAGTATATATATATTCGATTGCAATATAAAAATATTCAGATAACGCTTATCACTTAAGCCGCATCAAATCGCAGGCTGTTAAGCCAATGTTACAACAGATTTGCCGCTTTCGTTGTATACGCGGTGACACTACTAGGTACATACCTACTTGGGCGTGACTTTGCAATTTGCAATATGAATGTTCCTGTTTTTGCTCGTGTATTATGGACCTGTTAGTTGTAACAACGTGGTGTTATGAAACGGAGACAGTAACAGTTATAAATAATGACTTGTAGTAATTACAATGTGGACAGCACAGACTACGTTTATAATAATTTATGACTTGCATTTATTAGTTGTACATGTGTGCGTGTGTGTATTCTTTAATTAATATATTTCATTGATATCTGCTACGTAAATTTTTATATTAAAACATTATTTGTTTTTTGTGTTTGAAGTATGAGTGTGTGAGTGAATTTTTGTTTGTATATTCTTATTGTAATCTAGTATTTGTTACACTAAATGAAATACGTTTTTTTAAATATTCGTAGCGCTATAGTCAACTTGAGATTGTGTAGAATAAATGCTTAATATTGATATTCTTAGGTGAAGTTACGGAGTACCAAGGAAATTTCTAAAGTTCTGTAACATTGATGACATGTCAAATTGGATATCTAAGTTAATAAATAATATGTGATAAAATCTTATCTTGTCATTATACTAGTTAGTACCTACATTTTGTACCAACTCGAGGTTAAGGTATTAATTTTATATGTTACGTCGAAAGTACATAAAGTAAGAAATAGGAGTCGTAAAATTCGTCTGAAGTGTGACCCAAAGGTATCGTAGTCAAGAAAATGGGATGACTCGAGACAACTCTGAGAAAGTTTTACGATTGTTTGTACAAACGAAATCATTACTACAATACCATTACGTTCTTTGATAAAACTATTGACCAGTTATTCTTATCTCTTGGGATGAACAAAGGCAAGAACCTTTCTAACCATTACTTATTGAACACTTGAAAATAGAAGAACATTCAAATATTACATTAAATATTTATAGGAATTTATAAGGTTTTTATGTGAGGAAAGTGTTTTTATATATTTTGAGTATATGTACTGACTACAATTATCAACCTTCCATATTGAATATAATAAAATCTTAAATAAGAAGGTAAGGAATTGAAGAGCTTGTCGCAGAGTACCCATAATCCTGGCGGCATTTCCTCGCTGTATCGGTAATGCTTTACGTTGAGTGAGAAAAGCACCAGCTCTTATGCTACAAGGGTCCTGAAAGGAAATTAATGAAATAGAAAATAAATTAAAACAACATAATTCTAAAATCAATACTAATTATACAAAATGTAATAGACATTTCCTTAGGTAAAATATTTTATGTATTCCAATTAAAGAACTTTCGTTTCATTTTATGAATGATGCAAGAAAGAAGGCGATTTACGTAAAGGAAAATCAAGTTAAATTCAAGAACATTTCCTTAAACGCCTCAAGACAATGGGCGGGGACTTTTTGTAACTAAAATGAGATCATAACAGTGAATCTCTCGGGCCTCAAAGAATAACACAAAATTACTGAGGTCATGTAATTTTTGGGGCGAACATAGAATGGTACCGTGGGGACGCTGGGGCCCACCGCGAGGCTTGTTTCATTTTATGGACGAAATAAAATAATGCTCGAGCTTACCTTTGTGTATTTTTATTTATTAGATATTATATAATTTTACTACATTTATGCGTCCCGTTTTATATAAGGGAAACAAAGGAAAAATATTGTTTGCTTCATTCTCAAGTATAACATCAATCTAAACTCTTAGCTGTAACAGTTCTTGTATTAAATTTACACATAATGTATGTCATATAGTGTATGGTCATCTTATGACGACAATTTATATTAAGGTATCAAATAAGACAAAGCTGAAATTCTCTTATTCCTTTACAGATATCACAGGAAAATATATGACCCTCTAAAGTCAATTAGATAAAAACGATCACTATATTGATTACACGGTTTAGTGTATAGGAAAGTTAACTGCGAATAATAACAACTAATAGTTGTGACGATAACTAAGTTTAATTTATCGTAGTTAATTTTTCAACTTCTATTACGTCTTTGCTTTGACGTAGATTTAATACATATTTAAAAATATGTCCTTTAAAGCAAAGTAAAGCCAATCAAGAAAGAGCATTTTTAAAATTGAAAGCAGTGCCATTTGCGGAGTCTCTGAGAAACAAACCGCATCTGAGTTGAGTGCTTATTTTTATTTATGTGAAGTAATTTCTTAGAGTAAACCACGACCTTGTTTTACACAGGCTTTATGTATCCAACGAATTCTCTACGAATTGGGAAAAGTAGCCTCATATACATTTAAAAGAAATTCTAAATCTAATGTAGTTTTTGAATTACTGTGTTTTTATTTTGAGAAAATATTTAAAATGGATCTCGCAATAAATATAATTATTAATATTCGTACAACATTCAATTTAATTAATTTAATGGTGACTTTTGCATAACAATAGATTTATACACCATAAATCATCTTATAACATCGTATTCTTTAGAAACATTATGCCAACACAGTTAATTGACACATTTATATAATCACCTGTATACGTCACTACGACATCAAGTTACTATTTGGCTTAGTTTATGACAAAGTTGCATTTTCAACTGGCATCTGCCCAATATAATTCGAATTTATGACCAGACTGCGGTCAATATACGGTCTTCATTGCCTTTTTATTGAAGACTCTATATATTTAGGATTATCTTTAAATTTCATATATACAAAAACAAATACAATATTTTATATATGTACATAGTTATTCTATATTTACTCTTATACTATAAAGAATAGATTAGATTAAATAAGATTTATTTATAACTTGTATTGTTGTCAGACAGGTGCGATTAACTAGAACTACTAGTCTTTAAATATAAGTTCATAAATTGAATCATTTAATCTAGATGGTTTCGGTAATAAAATAATACCATATCATTGTTCTCTTTTAAACATAAAATTCTAAATCACTTTTAGTATTAATGTAATATTTGTTTTAATTGAATAATTATGCTGCATTAATTAATTTCAAATTCATTGATAACTGACAACTTTAGTGAATAGGAGATGCTTGTTACTAGTTACGGTCAGAATGTTAAGCACAACTGTGAACACAATAAGTTACTGCGATGGTTAGGAATCTTGTTAAAACATACTTATAACCAGTGCTTATATTTGTTACTTAGTCTTAACCATAGATGGCACATTGCTGTCACTGTATTTGGCTCGTTGAATTACCTGCCAACACTAGTTTAAAGCATTTACATCCGATTGTATTTATTACTGGACTAACGGTGCCGATATAAATGAACGAATTGACACCTCCTGAACGTAGGCGTTAAATTATTATGTATAAATCAAACATGTTTTTATATTATTTATTTGCAATTAGTAGTTTTTTAATTTTCCAAATCCCTTTGAAGAGTTAGGTCAAAGTAAACGAGGTGTTTGAGACTTAAATAGAATTGTAATCTAGCCACATTTCCGTATATCATTAGTGCAAGCTTTTCACCGCTGCCGGATTTCCCTAGTGTATACATAATTCGGCACAGAGCTGAATAGTCAGGCTCTTGACCTATTTCGGCTGTCACTATCACGAATTCAAACTGAATTTCCAGGAGCGAAATATGTCATAGTGTTACTTTGCTAATGTTTTAGATTTAATGAGATGTTCAATGAATAATTATGATGTACAAATGCAAGATTCTAAATTCAAAATACGTATACTTTATGTATACTTTGCATACTCTGTGGAACGATGAAAAAAGAAACCTTTCTGAAAGAATTTATTCGTTAAATTGTTATAAGCTGTGGTCAATCAACTGGACTGTTGGATATAAAGTAATAAAGAATTAACTTTTTAATAAAATGAATTCCTTTTTCTGGAACATTGTTTAAGTAAAAAAATCTTTTAAAAGTAATTAAACTCGTAGCGCACTCGGGGATTTCGATTTGTTTCCACAATGGCGGTCGACCGGCTCCGGTTCGAAGGACCTCTCATTAGTTGACACTAGACAGCCTGTCCACTTTTAAATTACTGTTCTATGACAAACAAACCGGTTCGAAAAAACACGATTAAAGCGCCAATGTGGTTTTAATTATTATAAGACAATAATGATTACTATTTAAAACATTATAATTTGTAATAGAACGAATCGTTTTACCTAAGTCAAATTAAGAGAGATGTTCTACCAATATCCAATCTAAACTTTTACTTACGCTATGGAAGGAGGAAAGTGAATATATAACTGTAATTATAAACATAGAATATTTTTAAATCAAGTCATTACAGCATTCAAATTAGTCTCGATTAATAAAATAGTTAAACATTTTGCTTTTTATGTAAATATTTATCCCGTATACTTGAGAGTACTTGATAATAAAGGACTATAAAATTTGCGTAATTTTCTGCAATTACCATAAAATGCATTCCAGTGTTGTACTTAACTTACTATTCAAGTTGTTTTAAGTGGACTATAAAATGTATAATTAGTTTGGATAGTTTATACCATAATATGAAATAAACAGAAAATAAAATAATTACACCTAACATAGAATTAAGTAAAACAAAAATGAATGTAAATAGTTTACTCCTTGCGGTAAAGTACCCATAGCGCTGACAGCATTTACTTGCATTCGAGATGTTTATACGCTGAGCGAGAAAAGCATCAGCCTTGGGATCACTGGTACTTGCTACCAGGCGCCTACTTAGTTTGTATAAGATAAAATTGACAGTATTTTTACACTATATTTTTAAAATTGGTCTTCAAACAGCTTTACTTGCTTGTGAAATGAATGTTATTATTTTTTACTTGATAAGCCTTTTAATGGATTTTTTATATATTGAATCATTTGAACTTGCAAAGTATTCTTGAATTGGGAAATGCATTTTGAAGGGTGTACAGGTCAATAACATGAAAACATTTACAGAGTAGCTTTATACAGATTTTTATTTAGAATACCGATTAAAATGTTCCTTTCATATTTGATTCTCATGAAACCATCTCGTTAATAACCATTAATACTAATAAGATTGATTTTATAATTCCAGCTATTTTTTGTTAATTATTAGATATTTATGAAAAATACTTTACGATAAAGCACGACGATCTCCAAATGTCACTTGGAACGAACGCATCAGGCTTCTGCAGTTGTCAACTGATCAGTCCTCACTTTTGTTTGTTTGACGCAACCTATGACGAGGAATAGACTGATATGACAATTTTAAGCTTGGATATTTACACCATTTTCTCTATACTGTCTATACAGTGATAAATGTGCTCGAAATACTAGACAATGACTCAATGAGTTTTAATTCCAATACTTAATTTATTATGTTCTGTAATAAAGTTTAACCTGTACTTAGTGACTCTATTTTAAGTTTGTCTATGAAAGATTTCCAAGTTTCGCGCCCTTATAACTGTCAACGCGAGTTATCCGCCCTACGTCAACTGGGGTTAAGAAGTTACGACGCCTCTCTTTGGTAAAGTAATAAACGAGTTTGCATTTCCACTTCGATATAAAAAGTTGCTCTATTGATAGTCTGTAGACGAAGGCTGGGCTTAAGTGATTCGAGATTTTGAAAGCTGGGTTTGTTGTAAATTGTGTTTGAAATTTTGCTACAACGAAAACTACACACAAAGTTGAAAATACTTGGCAAAACTAATAAGTACAATTTTATTTACGCTGTCATCAATAATCTGAATTCCGGTTAGTGGATGAGCATGTCAATGCAGACCTAAATGCCTATTCCCAGCTTGTAGACCCGATGTTACTAGTTAGTGTTGCATTGTATTACATGTACTGTTATACTCTTGATCAATATTAATACTGACACTACGAAAATAAACTATTTATATAAATTTTTCCCACATATAACAATCGACAAAATATTATATTTTGTGTTGACTTGGTTTTTAAGTTTTTAAATAGGAATATTTCAGATAGAGTATACCAACTAATCGACAATATTTTCAGTCTCTCACTTACATTTGCTGCAAACTTCTCGAAGTCAATTTAAAGAAAATCTGTGTTTTTTACATTAAGAAACCTTTAATACGAAAACTATAATTGTATGAATCATGTGAGCGGAGTGACGATAATAATTTAAATGAATCCAATATTTAAAATTTTTAAATAGGTTTTAAAAATAAATATAAAAAACCCCTATTTTGTAATTATTCCTCGATGAATTAAAGCTTCTAATTACTCAAAGGTTCAAACAAACTTGCAAATACGTATTTGTATTAGTTACTGAAAGGCGAAGTCGAATGAAAGAAAAGTTAAGTCTTGCTTAAGTAATTAAACGGCTTCACAGTCAAAAAAATTTATTAGGATTTTTTAAATCATTAAACCAATACAGAGGAAATTTAGCCTAGTTGTTTAAACTATGGCTGAGCCATTAGATTTAACATGAATTGGCGAAGAAAAACACGTTTAGTAAACAAATAAAGAAAATTAGGAAGCAGGGAAGCAGAGATCTAAGGCCAAGGATTGTAATATCACAGGTTTCTATCCAATATAGC
The DNA here is from genome assembly GCA_951799465.1 of Leptophobia aripa. Lineage (NCBI taxonomy): Eukaryota > Metazoa > Arthropoda > Insecta > Lepidoptera > Pieridae > Leptophobia > Leptophobia aripa. Next base: position 5,719,786 of record OX637267.1, on the reverse strand, counting down.
TATCCAGCATGCCTGGAGTTTATGTTCAATTAGTTGCGGTTTAATAAATTTACTATAGTTTTTTTTAAATATATTTTATAGTACAGAATGATCGTAAATATTTTTTTATGTATTGTTAAGTAATTTTGAGACTTCGTTAAAAGTCGGAATTAAAAATTATGTTATAATTAAGATGATACATATTTTTAATTAAGACTAAAACTTGTTACTACGAATAAAATATATATTTTAGTGTATAATATGGTATGTGTGAGATTTTGTTTTAAGTTGTTGGGTAATATGAAATAGGTTGATTTTCCTTTTGCGAATGATTGATTGCTTGTTTGGTAACATTTCTCCGAACATTCGAAAAAATAATAAACGTAACGTTCTGTGGATGTACATACAAACAAATGGATCGTTACATGTTCTCCGAGGTAAGTGCGAATAGTCGTTAATTTTAAAACAGAGGCAATTGCTCAATAAATCTCCGTCGACTTAACGTCGGCATTGAAATATTAACCGCACGCCGCTTTTGACGGCCACCGAATAAATAATAAAATACCTAGATGAACTTAAATAATAATATTATCAATCGTCAGTATTGTATACTAATGTAAGGATGTTTGCACATGCCACCTTTAAACCACGTAAAACCAAAAATATTTTTTAAATTTTAGTATATCACATAAAGACGTAATATACTAATTTTGAAAGAGGAAAATGTATACATTTCTTCATACTATATAATTTGTATATTGAAGGGTCCACTTGCGCATAAATAAGGCTACGGCTTTAGCTCAGTTTTTACATACACTTTTATATACAGACATGAAAAACAATTGAAATCCAACTATACAACTAAATGAATTTTTCATCCCAAAAATAAACTATGAACGAGATCTAGAATGTTAAAACGTTCTCGTGTGAATTTCACTCCCGTTATAAGGAAATTAAATTTGCTCTATAGTCTATATATTTTAGAATAACAAATTGTTTTCCATGTAACCTTTATTGGATGAATTCCTGACCCAGCCAACCTCGTAAGATTAATACACTGACTGCGTGTGTGAAGTTACTTAAGAAAAGCAGTTTTACATAATTCCTTTACGTAAAATTAAGAACTATATAAATACAGTTTTTGTAAATGACAGATCAGTTAATTGGAGAGTTATGTACTAAAATAATAATCTTTAAGTTTAATAAAAATTCTACTTAGAAGTCTTTATGAATATAGAAGATAATAGAAGAGGGGGCAAACGAGCAGGTGGCCCACAAGGATTATATGACGACATATTTATAAATACGTCATCCTTTTGACAGCCTGGTATAGACATTAAAACGAAGTATACGTCGCTTATATTATAGTATACTAGGCTAAAAGAAAAGCGAACGTTTGTTACAAACCATAATGATTGGTAACATTAGCAAGTATCATTAAAATATATGATACTAACGAAATAGCTACGATCGTAAATTTAAAAACGAGACGTCATCACTTTCTCGAAAGTATACTTTACATTACTCATAAAATGTTCATTGGCTTAATTATACTAAAAATACTGTTTAACGACAAATGACATTTCTAGTATAGCAAAATCTGTGATGTCAAATAGTGACTATTATGCATACGTCAGCAGAGGGGTGTCTGAACATCAATCAAGGAATTAGTGCCCTAATCTCGTCCATCGTATTGTATCCCTTTATAATGATTAAACATACACAAAATATCTGAATGTACTAGCAAGAAAATTAACTATGATATGTACAATCAATAGTTATTTTTCTTTTGCTTATTTTTAAAGAATTGTCCTGCTACTATACCCCATTCAAGAAACTCTGCCATAAAGTTCGCGTCAGATTTTAATTGAGACACATATGAAATAAAATTTCTATCTAGAGTACCGAAGAAGCTTAAAATAAAGTTTCGTTATAATTTTATAACTGCATGTAACAAGTGTGCGTTAAATGAATTGATATTTCTATCTATTGCATATTTCTTGAATATGCAAGAAAAATAGTTTATTTAGACAAAAAAATAGGCAGAATACGAAATTCAACCCGTCACAACTTGATGCCTATCGTTCCAGCACAGCGCGTTTCGTGATACATTTCTTACCACACGCCATCACGTTATGGAACCAGCTACCCGCCACGGTATTTCTGAACCTTTACGACTTAGGATCCTTCAAGCCAAAAGTGTAGCACTCCCAAAAGGGCCGGCAACGCACTCACGAGCTTCAAAAAATGCAATCCCGGAAACATTTTGAAAATAATAATTAAAAAATAAAAACCCCAACTTTGTTTATAAATCTGTCAAGATTTAATATTATAATATGTTTGTTTTATGATGAAGGATTTGTGACATCATTTTCCATCCATTTTATTATAGGTGGTATTAAATTGCCATATTCATTGCCACTTAAGTACGAAACAATAACTTTATTCGCTTCATAAATATCACATTACAAATGTTAATAAATTTTTTACGATATTACCCTATAAGAGAAGTAGAGACGTAGAGAATGCATTTTGAAGTATGTTTACAAATAACATATTATTTATGAAGTCTTACAAAATCGATACATTTATATAGAAAATGGCAATTGAACACCACAAACTATTTAAATATTAGAACAGTTAAATCGTTCCACTACGCCATGAATAACTCGGTTTGAAGACAAACTTTTAACACTTTGTTCATAGTATAATTTAAGATTATTTTTAATGTTCATGATCTTAAAGCTTTATGTATGACAGTGCAAATAGTCAACAGACTAAAGTAAACTTATGCTCCAACCAATTTGGGTTTATTGGGTGCCCTCTATACGCTGGCATGGGAAATATAACTCATATCCCTAATCCTCAGAGAATCTGGCGGCTTCTCCGAGTATCTCCACGGGTTTAAGTAAAAATTGGAGACGCGTCATGTCACAGACAAATATCATAAAATGACATCCTTGAATGCCCTATGTACTCACATGCTAGACATGACCTGACGAAAAGCAAAAAAGAGCGTTGTTCGAGGAGTTCACCAGAAAAAGTGGTGCGAGACTTCTCAAACGGAACAGCAAGCGGACCTAACCTCATTAGGAATTAAACCAGCCAACGAAATATATGCGAAATGAATGCGAAATATAGCATCTTATTAGCCGGAGATAGCTTTTACTATTTTTTAGTAACATTTATATTGATACTTTTTGCATCATGATATGTATACGGAAACAACGTTCTGAGTTTAATTATTAATTTATTATACAGACCTTACTGAAAATATTTGATACTACACAAAGGTGCTCGGCCAAGAACTTTAACCTATACGAGGAAAGCCTGGCATCTTAATAAAGTTGTTGAAAACACTCAAAGCAACCTAGAACTTAGTACTTGGTAATAAGTTTTGATTTCCTTTGTTAAAGTTGAAGTGGCTTCAAGTTTCGTGGTCAGCGGTGAAGCCGAAGTTAGAATGGGTTTTGCATAAATGAAGAGATTTCAGTACATGTCTAATAGGTTTGACTACAATAATAATAATTACTTTTTAGGAATCTGTGTAGAAAGATGAATTAGTAATTGTACTTTTATAATAGACAATTCTGTACATGAAATATAATTTCAAAATAAATATTAGGATTTCATTAGCGTTCCTGATCGATACTGATGCCAAAACTGCAATCAGTAAAATTTTTGTCTGTCTGTCTGTCTGTCTTGGTAACCGTTATAGAAACAAAATCTACTCAACGGATTTTAACGAAACTTAACAGAAACATTTTTCATACTCCTGAGCTGGTTATAGCATTTTTCATCACGCTGCAATTAATAGGAGCAGTGAAGAAAAATGTTGGGAAAACGGGAAAAGTTACTCCATTATTTAAGCTTCCGTTGCGGGTGCAACCTTAATGGTTAAAGCTACACAGAAGTCATGTATGACGGAAATGTTCTGCTTAAAATTATGTAAAACATTTCTTACAGTGGCATATGTCTAACCTTTATGGTTGAGTCACAATAGCACGTGTAACTCTCCAGCTTAGCAGTTCGAAGCTTTCTGATTATTTTTGTCTACTCTTACGTTTATAACACTCTTAGTCATCCCTAATTAAAAAGTTAACAGTATTAACGATTTCATAAAAAAGATTCATTAAAATCAATAAAGAAACACCAAAGTTATGAAATACGCTAATAATATCGCGCGTGAATAGTATTCACATATTCGAAAGATTATTTTTTTATAAGGTCGTGAACGCACAGGCAGGTGCATTTATCAGTAAATAAATATGTTACATATAGTAAGACGATCTTATATAATGTATATTCATATCTTTAAATGATATGGTTATACATTTGTTAAAACCTATGTTGTGAAATAAATTATTTAAAACCTATTTTGAAAAATAAATTCAATAAAACCTCTTTTTGGCTCAAAGAATTTATTAGAGGCATTTTTGAATAATGTTCGATGGTTCTGTCATATCTGTGGTAAGCGGCTCTTTTGGGTCCGATTGGCGAACGAGTTAGACGTAAGTGTTATTCCTTGAAAATACTTTTGTAAAATTATTGTGAATCAGCTAACTTTATTAAATATAATAGTTATAATGATTACATATTACTGTGTTTTGGTTAATATTGCATTTTAATAATGACAATGATAATTAAGCATAATATATAATGATGTAATGAGATATATTAGTATTCCATAGTTCATTAAAATAGATAAATTTATTCAATTGTAGACACAAATTATACAACTATAACACGTGCAGGCTTGCTTGGCGCCTAAAGGCTAGCTTCGTAAAAGGAACATTCTCGAACGTTCGCGACCGGCCTAGCAGCTAGGCGCCAAGCGCCGGTCGCGAACATTCGAGAATCGGTCCCCGCGCTTCTTGCGGCCGAAGGTCTAAGAAAGCGGGGCGTCCGAGCACGAATTTCTGCCTGTTGATGCGAATTGACGTTTGGAGCGTTCGACCTTATTGACAGACAATACTTAATTGATTTTAACAAACCGTGCTAACTTTTAGTCTTTGATATTTATTTTTAGATTCCTTTTGTTGTTATTTTATAAAATAGGTATTACTTATTTTGGTAGTGTTTAAATATTCGTTCAAATCACAAATTATTAATAGTTTACAATACATTTATTTATTTCTTTTTAGGTGAAGTAGTAGTAGGTACGTATAGATTTTTAGACCGATAGGTGTTTTGGCTAATTTACGTTAATAACACACAAGGAGTAATACTCTAACGGAATCGCTGGCACAGCTATTAACAATAATTTTGTGCGGTTCCGTGATTTGTGTGAATATCACGGTTTGTGATATTCTCAACAGTATTGTACATTAATATGTTATGTTTCCCTACTAAAATACGAATGTTAATCTGTCTGTTACATAATAACCACTGTACTGTGAGGAAGGACTAGTATAATAATATAGAGGAACTCAAAGGCATAGGGATTATATAATTTGATGATGTATAACTGTGTGATGTGTAGCGGGTTGTTCGCACTATGATGTAAATGTATGATCCCATTTAACCATGCCCACCGGTAGTAATGTTTTTTTAATTCATTGTTATTTAAATAATATATGGTGTAATGCTTGCAGCTCTTCACAAGTGTTGGAGAGTTTCTACAACAAAGACAAAGTCACGGCACAATCTTAGCTGAAATAAAAGGCACATTTCTCCGCCCTTAAAATGAATGAAGAATTCTTTTCGCATAGTTCTAATGAAGAGGCGTCGAAACTTCAAATTAAGATTCCTCGAGTTCCTCACGAATAAGATTAATGAAGGGCGGCACCTGGGGTCGTCTCTAACGATGGGGCATGGGGCAACAAACCGGAAAAATAATATCGGTAAGTCTTTTATAATTTGTGATAAATGGGACGGAAGTTTCATAAATTTTTTACCCTGTTTTCATTTGGTTCAATTTTTTTACGAGTACTAAGGGTTTTATTAAATTTATATCTCTAATAATACATAAAGATCTAAGGTTATACAATTTTAGTTATAGATACTTTATAAGAATTTAATATTGTATAAATATATAGTTAAAAATTTATAACTTGTTTACTATATGTTATATTACACTTTCACTGAAGCCTATATAACCGCTCTGACAGGATAATTGTTGTAATAGTGAAGATAAGGGCTCAACAACTCAAACATCAGAAGAATAATTCTTTTGTTCCACATAAATAAAAGAAAGTATGATGCAAATATCGCTATCGTAGGACTGAATCAAGTTACAATGCCGCATAAAGGTTCGCATTCCATATTTATTATTTACTAAAGATGCGTACCCTTACGTAAATTACCCATACTTACTTTATCATAAATCTTCGTTGAAATTGCGAGCCGCCAGTGGCAACATCGCCTATTCAAAAGTCCTTTTCTGACGCATTAGCGTTAATAAGACAATATGTAAGTGAGAATAAAAGAGCTGAATGAAAATAGCTCGACAACAATGCATAGGACAACAATGAACCAACATTCGCCATGGTTAAATGAAACAAAACCTGAATACGTTTACTGAGCAGTTTGAATGACAGTTAGTGCTAACAGTATAATTCGACACTTAGTCTATACTAATTAACATTTCAATAGAAATCAAATACATATCAAATGTATGAGCGTCTGTAATAGATACGTATGTTTAAAAATTGTTGCCTATGGTTTTCGTCTCATTTGTGGATCAGAAGAGGATGTAGTAATCAGGATACGCATGTTGAGGCGAGCTACCTTCCGGCGTTTGTTCAAATGTGGATGGCTATGGTGGAGCTTGCAGATGTATTTTTTCTTGGTCAAATTCAATCATCTGGTAAAAGGCTGACAGTACTCATAACTTCTGTAAGGAAGGAACGTAGCAATTGGAAATCAGTGACAGTTGACATATAAATAAATACAATTTCTCTATATCCTCCCGTACCTTGTGTTATTAATAAATAATCTTTTTAAATGTATCTGAATATTTAAATATATAGCCTTAATAAATTCATACTCTTAAAGACTGCTGAAGGTTGCAATGAGCTTCCGAGAGAGTCGGATACTGTGAGATTACTCCTAGCTCATACAAAAAATTATTCACACTAAACTCAATAGATTATAACCACGTTAACGTTAGTTTCCCAGTGAAATGTTTGTGTTGTTTAGTAATTAGGTCGTGTACCTGGCATAGATTGGCACATGTTGATTATAAATTGACAAACAGAGCCATAAGGTGTAACTGGACTACACTGTTATTAATTCTATACATAATCGAATGTTGTTTGTTGGTTGATGTGCTGTATGAAAAACTAACACTGGGTTTTTTTCTCAGTGAGTTTTTATTATTAAAATAATATGATAGATTATGGCTTAATTTCTTTTAATATACGAAGTTAAATATGCTCATAAAGTAACGAATTTTCCAGTTTGGTGAATGTTCAACTATGCGCGTTTATTACTTTTTGCTTGTCAAAGTGAACTTTATAGGTACCATTATTGTTGAAACGGTATGAAATTTATGGCAACACCAGAGGCAATACAATGTCCATAGATTATAGACGTGATAAAATATAAAGTAGCGTGATACATGGCCTTTATGGCAACACAGGTTATGTTACATGCAAATTAATATAAAAACCTATTAAGATATCTTCGAGATAACTTGATCGTAAATGTTGTCTTGGAAATGTGAAAAGCGTAAAAATACAGATTTTTTCTTTTTATAAAGGTGTCCCATAAATTCAGTAGAAAGTAGTTATGTTTCTTTTAGACCTTACAATTAAGGTAAAATATAAACATAAATATAAGTTCTGCTAGATACTGATCTGATCCATTTTCCAAAGTATGTATTCCACTTCGCTTTGCAAATAGTAAAATATGGGCACAGTAGCTTCTAAACATGCTCAGAGACACTTAGAACTTCGTACATCTCATTTCGCGACGAAACAAGACAATGCTTTTAAGCGATTCCTCTAATGCAGGGGTACCAAATACTTGTATAGTACTTTTCAACAACTTAAAGATCTTTAATAATGAATCTCTGGGGTATATGGATTTAATATATTATAATATACTCTATATTTATTTCATGCAAAAAATACAAAATTATATTGTGGGGCTATTTGATGTCAATAATCAATATTTGTATTTCACATATTGAATTAGTTTAAACATTATTTAAATAATCAAAATATTTCTTTAATTTTGTACGGCACCATTAAATACTTTACTATGTTTAAATAGTTTTCTATACGAAGAACAAATTACAACATTAGCATGAAAAACGAGTGGGTGTTTTCAGTGAAAAAGTTGATTAAAAACTAATTGAAATTTCTTAAGTAAATTTGCATATTTATCGACCGCAGCCGGTTGTTGATTTATTTAATACTTCATGAATCATATGGCGTCGTGACCACCTCGTAATTGGTTCGATCGAATTAATCCTTTTGGTTGTATTTTATGGAGTTTCAATAATTGATTCGAGCTAGACATCAATAAGTAACTGCTGGCTATATTTTAAAATGTTTAATACGGTCGTGGTTCGTAAAGTTATAGTAACGGCAATGGAACGTGTTAGATTTAAAATTGCTAAATGCCTCTGATATTAATGGTACCCGAATTTATTATATAATCTTTATGTAACAGTGAGTCGATGTTTTAAGTGCATTTTATCAGTCTTCACGAGAAAACGGCTGATACTAATTAGAAGATAGCTTTATAAGCATAACAATTTCCTTTACAGTGTTCAAACTGTGATTGTATTTCAATTTGTTTTGTTTCATTGCGGTTCCACTATTTTCTTTATTATCGGATTTACGCTTCGCAATTAGTGTAAATAAAGTTTGTTTCCTTGTAAATTTATTTTTATGAATTATTAGACGCTTAAACAAAACATTTTTTTATTTTACAAAATATTGTTATTATAAAATGCTTGTTAACACGCAGACAGTGTTAATGAACACAATTCTTGTAATATATAATATTAAAACTTAGCAGATAAGGTTTGATATATACTTAGTCTGGCCATAAATACTGTTACTATTCAAAAAAAGAAAATATTACGTTTGAATTTGGAATCTGTCATTTTTATATGATTGCTTGATGTGTTTTCTTATTTTCGCGCCATTATATTGTTAAATATTTTGTTATATTAAAATGGAGTGGGGTGATAAAGAGAACCGAATCGCTGTGATTGCCTTACATAAAGTAGGTATGGAGAAAAGTGCAATTTTTAAAACCCTCCACCCGCTTGGTATTAGTCAAATGTTTATTTACCGGGCTATTGATAGGTACAATGATACCTCCTCTGTTTGTGACAGAAAAAGATCTGGCCGTCCACGTACCGTTCGTGTGAAAAAGGTGATTAAAGCAGTTAGGGAAAGAATTCGAAGAAATCCTGTCCGTAAGCAAAAGATTTTATCTCGGGAGATGAAGATAGCTCCTAGAACCATGTCGCGTATATTAAAAGATGACTTAGGACTTGCAGCCTATAAGAGACGTACTGGTCACTTCTTAACTGATAATTTAAAGAAGAATAGGGTGGTAAAATCCAAACAACTACTTAAGCGGTACGCAAAGGGAGGTCACAAAAAAATTTTGTTTACGGATGAGAAAATTTTTACAATTGAGCAGTATTTTAATAAACAAAATGACCGTATTTATGCTGGAAGCTCTAAAGAAGCTTCGCAATTAGTAAACAGAGTACAACGTGGGCATTATCCCACTTCAGTGATGGTTTGGTGGGGTGTTAGCTATGAAGGGGTGACTGAGCCATATTTTTGTGAAAAAGGTATTAAAACGTCGGCACAAGTTTATCAAAATACCATTCTTGAGACGGTAGTTAAGCCTTTAACTAACACCATGTTCAATAACAAAGAATGGTGCTTTCAACAAGACTCGGCACCGGGTCATAGAGCTCGATCCACCCAATCTTGGTTGAAAACTAACGTTCCGGACTTTATCAGCACTGAAAACTGGCCGTCGTCAAGTCCTGACCTAAATCCATTGGATTATGATTTATGGTCAGTTTTAGAGAGTAAGGCTTGCTCTAAACGCCATGATAATTTGGAGTCCCTAAAACGATCCATTCGGTTGGCAGTGAAGAATTTTCCTCTAGAAAGAGTTCGTGCTGCTATTGATAACTGGCCTCAACGTTTAAAAGACTGTATTGCAGCCAATGGAGACCACTTCGAATAAACATTGTATATTTTTAATAGTTATATATTGATGTATTAAACTAACTCACTATGAAAGGAATAAATGTTACGTATAAAAAAAAAATCGTGCTTTTCTTTATAACAATATTTATGGCAAGACTAAGTATAAGGCTAGATTTTTAAAAATGTTTTTTTTTTAAACTAGACAATTAGACAAATCAGGCAAAATTGTTTTAATATTGAATTATTAATAATAATTTGCGGTGTAGGAAAACTAGCGTTAAAATAATCACCCTAGAAATATAAAATTAAAAGGTTTTAATAATATAAGTACATAATGTGTGCTAGCTTTAAATATACATGTGTAATATATTATATAGAAGATAATACACTTTGTGTATATAACATCTTCTATTACAAGGAAACAGTACTTTTACGAATAATGAAAACTTCATTAGACATGCCCTTGGTTTCCTGGCATTAAGTGACCATGTTTCAAGGTACATTTCGCGGATAGCGTAATCCCAACAAAATTACTTTCCCTCGGAGAAGCAAAACAATAGCGATCTCGGACTACCCTCATTACATTTTATTACTATAAAGCTACACGGTTTCGCTTTTTTCACATATAAATATAAATGAAGCTATAAAGGTTGGGAGGAAACGTTAATGGAAAATGTTTTTTATTATTCCTTGCGGCTTCAATGAAAATATGAGGTCGAACTACAAATTCGGATTACTCTTAATGATTAAGATATTTTTGTGGTATTTAAGAGTATTGTACAAATTGTGATTAAGGTTTTTAATACTTACTGTATTAAAAACCGTACGTACCGTACTTCGTAAATGAACGCACTGGTGAACATTTGGTTGATCCGTTCTTAATTTGAATTCCAAAGAGATTTTTACCTTTAAAACAATGTAGAGTTAAAAATCATATATCTTGATAGTACTTTGTCAAAAAGATGCCAATTTCCTTGATGCGTTTAAAAAGTTTTTTTAGCTAATCAAAAAACTTAAAGACGTATTTTTTCTTCTTTTGGAAATTTATAAAAAAAATTAAGATCTTATCTGTGGGATTACGAAGGATTCGCTATCAGACACTTGACATGTCTTGACAACAGAAACATGTAAAAATTTTCCTTTAATTTTCGTAAATTATTAAATAAATTAAAATGGCTGGACGTGGTTGCAACCTTGAGTGCGTGAAGGGAGATGACGCTGGTAAAGATGTGATTGAATTTATGGGACCCGTTAAAATTGTGTTAGTGGATCAACCACGAAATTTGTATATGAGAAAAAGGTTCGCCGCTGCGGTTATAGTGTTAGCGCATATGATGATGGGAGCGAGTAGTATTACCGTTTTTTACTACACACTAAGTTATGAAAAGGATTCATGTCTTTTTGCATCGCATATTGTATTAGGAACCGCTGGGGTAATGTCTTGTTTTTATAAGTAGCTTTTAATATAGATATTTTATTAATAAGAAGTAATTAAATTCGGTTGTAAATGAGATGGGCTAAGCTTGTTTTTTACTGGTACGTAAGAAGGGGCTTCTAACGCAAAACCTCAGGGAACAGCTAGTATAATAATTGTATGTTTGCAGTTGCAGCTATGTATGCCTTCAGGTATTCTCGCCCTGCATAAACTGGCTGGTTCTACCGCAGTAATGAGACTTCCCCATCGACCGTTCGAACACTTTTTATTTCAATGCTCTGCCATCATTTGTGCCGTTTTGTCGACATTTGCTTCCATTTTGTTTAGTGATTTTAAAATTACGACTCATTCTGTAACAGGTAAGCATTACAAAATAAAAATATATCCTTCGTACGTATGGTGTACATTTACTGATTTATACAAAATCAGTGGTTTGCTATTAAAATGAATACAATGGCAATGCATTATAATCAGAACTACTATCATAAATGCGAGACTCTTTTATGTATAAGCTTACGTGGCTTACCGAGCAATGATTTTGATTACGTTTGGAATGAAAATTGTTTAAGCCATTTTTTATTGCCCTTTAAATTTTCTAAATTATTCAATTAAAACTTGTGGTTTTTCTATTTTCAGGCGTAGCAGCAACATTAATAGCTATTTTGAATGCAATTTTCGGGATGATTATTTACGACTATAGCGGTACAAGGTTGGATAATACAGAAATTGATTCAAATCGACAATCTATCTATAAAGCTCATAAATTTTTAGGAATAATTGCATTTACTCTATCATCTGTATGTTTCATTTCTGGATTGGTCAAACAGACGTTTGTTAAATGGGCTCCGGTGTTTGAAATACCTTATATCACGATTATATTTTGTGTTTGTTATACACTCATTGTTTTGTATAAGCCATTAAGAGAGCATTGATATTGTCTGGAGTGTTTTATTGTTGAATAATATTATCTCTGTGGTTACCCCAATAGCTTATACGGTGAAAAGATAATTATGGACCGATTTTTAAAATCTACGACATGGGAGGACTTGAAATTACTTGTTACCATAGACAAATGCTTTATGAAGTAGATTTAGGGATGTGTCTGAGATCTCATAAAGACATAGGGATACTAAAATAATATGACATATTACACTATTAAAAAGATGCTTCTGGTTTTAGTAATTTTATTCAAAGTCAATAGTCAAGCGAATATTAAACTTAGAAGTTAGTTATTAATGCCATTACAATAAATAATGAAGGAACAGTTTATTAATGTTACTTTCTTTTTCATACCTGAAAAAAATATGTCGCAAGAATATTTTAATACGTTTACGTTTTGTTTTTAAGTATTCATTTGTTCACTCATTCATTCATGTGTTTCATTGTTTAAGCTAAAGCAAATACGTTCTGCTTCTTCTATATGTCAAAAATAAATGTTGTTAAAAACAGTATTTTATGAACTCTCCAAATTTGACATGATTGACATGATGCTAACCTAACCTATTATCTCTTTGTTTTGACATTATGATTTGGCAGTGGCATTACAAAATGGGTTGCCGAAAAGTAAATTAATTTTCCTTGAATACATGCAATGATTAAATGGAATCTCCGCAGCCAACTACGAAAGATGTTGATCTGAACAGAAAATCAAAACCGGTGAAAAGATGGAATCATAATCCTCTTAGAATTCTAATCATTGAGCCCAGCGGAAGTTATTGTAGAAGTGTATGGTGTTCTATCGGATTAGGCCTTGTTCATATTTTTCTTGGTGCAACAAACATGTCAGTTTTGATTTATACTCTTATGAAAGAGGATACACATGCCGCCGTGTGCGCTATTGCTGTTAGTATCAAATATAGTAAAAAAAAACTTTAAATTATTTTAGGAGAGTAAGATTATAAAAGTAATTTTGTATTTGCTTCGCCGTTGAGTCTAGACATTTAAGGGAGTGGCGGAGAGTTACTTGCCGCTTCTTCTCCTCCGCTACACGCACTTGATTTGGGAACTGGCAGTAAATGTAGAGTCGAAAATGTTATTAACTTATTTTGTTGACGATTCATAAGCGTACCTTAGTTACCTATATGAATAAAGATATTTTTGATTGATTGATGTGAAAACGCAAGAATCTTACACATCATCATATTTTTATTTAATCTTTTTATCACTAGAATAAAATATAATAAATCAGTTTAATAATAAATAAATATTAATTGTATGTACATAAATAATGTATTATTTTTCAATATAATTTCTTTGAATTTAATTGAACAATTAAAATAAACTAACGAATAAGTATACAGTAAATTAAAGTTAAAAAAATCTTTTTCATATTTCGAGCTCAAAAGTAATTTTGTTTTTTACCTAGTTGTATATTATCTGTGTTAACTTAAAAATGGCTGTCACCATGTCATTAACATCAGTTGGCTATGAATTTCAATAATTAGAAATATGCGTATGATAATAATAGATCCTGTTGGTGAATATTGGCATGTTGTATTTTGTGCAGTGGGTGTTGGTTTGTCTCAATTGTGTATAGGGGGCGTCTTAACCGCAGTTATAATTTACATAATAAAAACAGAAAACGATGTTCACGTGCCTTTGTGTGTTTTTGGCGTGAGTATATTTTATCACCAGAGCTCTCAAACCTGTAAACTCTTGACTTCAAAGACAAATAGAGACGGTGAACTGTGTGGTCTAAAAGTTGTCGAATTCACCTACTTGTTAATAATCCAAAATATCTAAGATTGTATGACTTTGTAGGCCTCTTTTATAATTATATTACAAAACTAATTATTTCTTACAAACATTCTACGCCGACTTTGAAATTTAATCCGCATTTATTAGCCAGTTATTTTAACAGTTGATTGTGAAACTATATAATGGATTAACTGTTTTTGGAAATTAATAATTAATTGATAATAATAGATTAATTAGTAATATAATAGATTTAAATTTTCAGTATCATTTTTTCTCAGCTGAGGCAATATTGAGTCTTAACTATGCCAATGGCTGGTCAACTCCACTCAGATTAAGACATAGGCGGCTTACACACACATTACTACAAATGTGTGCTATGGCATTGGCTATTACTGGTACAGTGTTGATAACTATAGACAAAGGAATATCTACTAGCGCTCATGGATTGACAGGTATAATGCCTAAAAGTTTTCTGATGGTTCAAAAGAATTTGTTCAACAAATTGTAATTTACTTAATACATGGGCTAACATATTGTATTAGAAAGGGTGTTTTATTTTTATCAAAGTTGCTAAACAATGTTCTATTTAAAGTTTTAACTAGTTGTGAACTCATTTATAATTCAATTCAATTATACTGATAATATTGATTGAATTTATAAATTGCTGTGTTATTTCACTTGATTGAATACAAGAATTTAGAAATGATGTGCATATTTCACCTATATTTTTCAAATATATTTTATTGTTATGTAAGAAGGAAATTTCAAATATAAATATGTTACGTTTTATATTTATATGATCCAATTATAAACCATTTATAAATAGAGGTTATTTTAAAAATTGTTCATAAATTCATCATTAATATTATCTAGTTAAAATTAAATAACATTGTGGTTCCATTTAATGTCAGAATCGTTTATTTTTATTATTAACAAATATGTATGTTTCATTGATTGTATTTAGGTTGTATTAATTTTCAGAAAATCTTTATTCCTTTTTTCAAATTTAAATTTTCCATTATCAGATGGGTTGTTCTAAAGGCTTAAACCGTTTTATAATTTGCAGGTGTAATAGCTGCTGTACTTGCATGCATCGCATTTTTAACAGGAGCTTGTGGTTTGTTTGGCGGTCGCAAACTGAAATTATTTCACATAACATTCGGAATACCAACCTTTCTAATGTCATCTGTCTCATTCTGTTTTGGTCTCTTCACTAAAGAGTTTAAGGACTGGGCTGGATCGACTGTAGTGTTCATGTTACTTGGTTTTATTATATTTTATACATCTTTTATTATGATTACGTGTTTTATTAAGTATGCCATGAGAATATAATTTCGAAATTTGTTTTTAATTTATAATGAATGATTTTATTTCGTTTTTGTGTGAAAATTGAGGTATTTTGTTTATGCTACACCTGATATGCGGTCGCTAGTAGCAGCACAGTAATGGATGTACAGATTATTGTAGAACACATTTAATTTGACTTGATTTAAAAGGATAAAGTGGTTCAGGATACAGAGTTTTCAATGAAATATCCAATTGACGAGATACTAAATACAATAAAATATTTATTTACGATAATTGTTTTGCACTTACCTTATCTGTGGACGTGAGAATTGTTATCAAATATAATACGGTCTGTTCAATAAAACAATTTAAATTTTTTCGATTAAGTATAATCTTTGATTGGATTTTATTTGTGGCGTGTTTAATAAAATGTTCTAACGATTGGTCAGACAATTGCACACCACGATTCTAAAATCTAGTTATATTCATTCTTCATTACTCTATCGTTCTTTTCTCTCTTCTTTTCAGGTTACTCGGTTGCTAGAATTGGGTCCATGATGTGTGGGATAGTGGGTTCTATGGCCAGTACGGTCAATAATCGTGTAACGAGCATATTTGTTGGCTGTGATATGTGTGTATACGAGTAATGTTTCAGTAGTTAATCATCTTGGCACCTACCGTTACCTTTATAAGATTTTTGGACTAACTGCTACGTTAGTTACTTAGATGAGACCATAGATTTCAAGGTAATTTGTATGCCACACGTGTTTATCAATGTGAAGATATATATATGATAAACATAAGATGTATATTAAGATAGATATAGATAAGATATATGACGAGATGTAATTTTAAGTATTATAGTACTTAGTGACTATTATATTTTAGTATTGGAGCGTGAATGTTTTAGTAATAAAACGGTTAATGGCATAACTAAGTAGTTATGTTAAGTGTTTAGTAAGTGTTCCAATATGCGATCGTGTGATTTAGTGCATATAATGATAGCCGCATGCGTATCTACGACGAGTTGGTTCGCGTTGAAGGACAGATTAAATGCTTTTCATCTTCATATACTACTCTGCGTTGTCGGGGTATGTGGCTTATATAGAATGTTAATTTTAATGTAAAACAACTCGATATATGATAAGTCTATGTTCATGTGGATTAAGTATATTCTATACATTAAAAACATACAAAGAAAGACAAAAAAAAACACGATACGGCCAAAAAGGGCTGATACAAACCGTCTTGTCGAATCCATTGTAATACATGGATCGCTTTTTTGTATAATCGTACGTACAACATAGGAGTTTGATTCTGACGCAAATCATTTTTCAGTATCAATTGCTGATATCACACGGGATTCTCTGCTTCCATGGACTTGGATGGTTCACTTTTAGATTAAAATACCGTCGTCGAATACACTGGTTTATACAGACTTTAGGATCAATATTTGCCATACTCGGCTCCTGGATTATGATACAGCAGAAAACTGTTAACTTTACCTCTATACATGGAAAGTTAGGTAAGATTTTGGGGGAACATACCGATTAGCGCATATATTGTATAATTTAACACAGAAACCGATTACGATTGCCTTAGATTAACAAGTTTTCTTGGTTACGATGGCTGATAACTGATTATGCTAATAATTTGTAATAATAAAATGAAGAAGCATATATCACATACTCATTTGCATTCCATTAAATCTTTATAATTTTATCAATCTCATGGAATGAAAACTACTCGGAAGTAGTATTCATTGGAGACTATATAGATTACTACAGCTTAACTGATCTGCATAGATAAAAAATAAGAATTTTAATGAATATAATTCGAGCATTCTGTTGTCTCAATGCGTCGATGCAAACGCATCTGTGAAATAGTTTGTACTTTGTCACTAAAGGATAGTTATACTCGTAATATAGTCAAATTTCTTTATTTCTTTCAAATTGTCTATAATATATTATTTTACGAGTAATGTATCATTTATCGTACGGTAATATGTTCTTAGATATTTTCTGCTGTCATTTTCCTGTAAAATAATCTCAATGACGTCAGAGTTATGTGTTTAGGAAATTTGTTAAGATAAAATGTATTAAGGTTATCTTGATTAATTGACATATTATTGATTTCTATTCATCACTTCTTAACACGTGCAAATCTTATATATCTTATAAGATATATATTCCATGCCTGAGCGAATATATACTAAACGTCATACGAGTATATAATAAATTTATTCATCTACAGACAGAAGACCAGTGATAATCATTAGAATATCGACACTTGAGGTGGTGTTTGAATTTCGTATATAACAATAGCTGCATATTTTTTTATAAATTATATTTTTCAGTTTAGTTTATATTTTATGTATACCTGCTTATAGCTGACAACATAAAAATCAAGGAAGTACGCACACATATTTGGCTATGATATGTTTAGTTAATGATAAAAAATAATTCTGATATCGATAGTGAAATGAATTGAATACTAGTAAGTAGGTAAATAAAATTCATAGATAAATTACCGATAAAATCTGTAAAGTAATAGTGAGACTGTATTTCCTTTTATTGATTAAATAGTTTGTTGAAAAGTTATACGTACTAATTAGGTTGATTTTCTGTTCATATTTTGTTATTTAACTATGTAACAGAAATTAAACGTTTTAAATACTTATTCAATGAATGAAATCGTTTTTAATATTACACAATATGATTCCCGAAAATATTTTGCGACATGCAGGACCACACACTTTTTATTGTTATCAAATTGCACTATTATGAAATTAGAAAAAGTAACGTAGTAATAAATGATCTAACAATAAAGCTGCATACTATCTGTTCGTTAGTTTGGTCCGAAATCTGTAAGCCCTATTAATTTTAGTTTTCAACCGATAATGCAGTGAATTTTTTTCAAAGTTGTGTAGTCTGTACTATTATTCTTCTTGTAAAACAACATCAAAATTTTTCACACCTTAACTGGAAGTAAACACTCCTTTAAGCCTGCAATTTATGTCCCAAAATCGTGCATTTTTTTGGTTACAGCGTTAGCAGCACTCATCTTGACCCTCTTCAGCATTTTCAACGGTGTTACATCGCTGTACACGGCTTTTCACCAATTCTCCTTTGTAAAGTATAGTCACCTCTTCTGCGGTACCGGTGCATTTGTAATTTCCTCAATTTGCATATGCTTCGGCTTTACCAAGGACTCTTTTATGCTGTGGTCTTCAGAATTTACAGCTTACATTTTGATAATAATGGTTCTGGTATATACCGGTATAATTGTGCGAAAACCGTTTTTAAATATATTGAAGTTTTTTAAACTATTAAGTTAATAAAAATGTTGAGACAATTCGAGTTTATTATAAAAGCCTTTTCATTCCAGTACCGTTAAAAAATTTTGTATGTTGCAATATCACCATATTGATCAACATATGGCCATAAATGAATATTATTTAATTTGATTAATATTGCATCTCTACAGAACAGCTGGCTTTCCTCGCTCAGCAAGTAAGTATCGCGATTCAGCGAGGAAATGCCACCAGCGTTATTGGCACCTTTCCACAAGGACCGAACTTTTTAAAATTTATTTGAGTTTTTATTTATTTTTTTAAGTTGTAAATACTAAATATGATCTGGCGCTGTTTCGTAAATAAATCTAAGTTATTTTTTTTAAAGCGTTCTATTTTATTAAAAATGTATAATTTTAACAAATTATTCTAAGCAATCTGATAAAGTATAGATAGTCTATCTATAAAACCAACCGGCGTTGATTTTAATCTGATGTTATTTCTTTAATTTTATATAAAAAAATATAAAATATCCAGAGGCCATATTGTTTTTGGCGGATCAATCTACGCAAACAAATATATATTGAAACTGATGATATATTAAAAATACTCTTTCAATGTTTTATAATATTTTAATTTAACATCAAGATAAAATATAAATAAGAATCACTTTGAAAGCATTCGCATTTTTTAAGTTGATATAAGGATTAAGTTATGGATATATCAGTATTATTGAGAAACTATCATTTGCTCGTAACTTAGAACCTTCTAGAATTGATCAATCCAAAAAGACTTTCAAGACATGGCGAATTCGAATAAATAGTTACTAGTAGTTGTGATGACTTATAAATGTGCATTTTCAGAAATTAAATTGAGAGCAGTTTTGAGCTATTACTTTGTATCGCGTCTCGGCAGCAAGAGTGCTCTCAGCTGTTCCGTTAAAGGAAATCTAAAATAATAATTACGTTAACCATATGCAATATTGACTGAATATCGCCAACGAGATTTAGAAGCGATCATTCCCTTATTAAAAGACTGGAATACAACGGGAAAGGTTTTTAATTTTAGGTAAAAGAGAGTTAAGAATGATTTAGTTTTTATTAACAAGTGTACAATTTCTATGCAATAAATAAATATCTGTCACTGTTTAGTTGTCTGCATTTGAGATTCTCATTATTACACAATACACAAATTATTTAGAAACGAAATTATATGTTTTCTTAAAGAAATTGATTGTTGGGTTAATAATAATGATAGCAGTGAATGCAGCTGTACAGCCTATGAGTGCGTTGGTGAAGTTGTCACTAGCCCATGCCCGGAACGAGAGTTTATCGAAACCGTAACAAAGACAGATTGAAGCGGCAGCGAACGCGACTATTCCGAAGCAGATATGGGTGATTTTAGAAATGTTTCCTGGACAGAAGCGTCGCCATTCAAATGCGTAAAGGGAACTTAGCCCGTTGACAAGACTCACAGTTGTGAATACAACAGCTACGAGACCTGGAATAACAAAGAGAGTAAGTCGAAATGTTATGCTATGCATCATTTTAAATTGTCGCGTCTGTTGTCATTGGCCAAGTACAGACTGTTCTTTGACGATGATGAGGATCTAGAATTTAAGCCATTAACCGATTGATCAATTGTTTATAGACGGAACCCGCTGGTTGAAGTGATTAAATACCGCAGTTAAAATATTTGTGTTTGACCCGCCCTTGCTGTGAATTAAATGGTCTGTGAAAGGACTGAGAAGTTCGTGCCCGCGCTCTGTTTGTTTGTTTTACTTATGGGAAATTAGTCTTGTGTAACGGACTTATACTTTGGAATTTAGTGTCCAAATATCGTTTATTACAATGTTTTCATGTTCTTTAAATGAGTTTTTCATATTAGTACTTCTTTAAATGTAATATTTATTTCTTTTTAAATGCGTGGAATATTGTTTAGCACGTTTTGAATGATGCCATGGCACGTCTGTATTAAAAAAGGGTTTTCTTTTGTTTTTAAAATATTCGTATTTTTACCGGTAAGAACATTTAACACATAACTAAACCATTAACTTACTGTATGAGGCCCGAAGTAAACATAAATTCAGGCCTTAGATTAAATGTACAAATATTGTTTATATATGTAGCATAAAAATTATAATATTGTAAGAAATTTGGAGCACTTATCTTTACGTCTCAACCGACATGACATGTAAATCTATTTTATCTAATATTGGGATTAAGATAATTGTACCAATTTCATACAATAAATTTCGAAGATATTTTATTGCCAAAGTCAAGTCAAATCCAATTAATATAACTTTTTTATACATTATACATGCGCGGAAGCAAAAATCAATGTAAGTATGAATTGTTTTGTATTATTTTGATATTAGATTGATAATAATCAGAATAAGAATGTTTCATAAATATTTGTAGATGTAGTATGAGGCCAATAACATTTTTCTTTTGTTTAATAAATAATTACCGAATTTTCCGTGTAGTGTGTTGAAATTCTGTGCCTTGTCTAACATTTTGATGAAGCTGCCACAGAGTGCCAAAGCGGAGCCAATAACCTGAAGGATTGTATGTGCTCGTCTCTTGTCTCTGAATCTTAATACCCCGGACCAGCCATTATCAGCAGATAAACTTAGTATAGCTTCCGCCATGAGGAGTTGGTACTAAAATAAAGTTAAATATAGTCTAGGGATTTGCAATAATTCTCATTAATTTTTATTAGATAACTTTATAATCCCGATTATGTTTAATAATTAAACAATCAATTTATTATAATTTAAGTAATTAATATAAGGAACAAAATCAATTATTAAATAAACACATAATATTCTTAATATTAATCTAACTAATATAAGTAACTTAAAATAAAACAAAGAAATTTCATTGATTATTTAATTTGCTTTTTAAATCTGAAATAAATCAAAAGTCAAAACCTATAACTTTTAAGGTAATGTTTTCCTTGTAGGAGATAAATGACATTGTTAAAACTTATTCATAAAATTAAATTTCGTCTCGAGCACTGTTTTAACTTATGTATTCTGATGTTTGTTGGTTAAATGAAAGCGACATCACATTACTTGAATTATATAAATAGTTTTCATGTTACGTATCCAGTTAAATTTAGCAGACATAATTAATATTCATATTATTATAAACAAGTAGAATCTACAAAGTCACCTTTTAAAATTAAAAATTGTCTTAATCTTAATTAAAATTGCACTTACCCCAATTACACATAACACTATGTGTTGGGGAGTAGATCCCACTGGCAATCCATTTCTAAGAGAGAATATAAGACAAGCCCCCACAACGACACCAATTAAGAGATGGGATAATATATTCAGCGTTGATTGAAAAATCTTTAAGGCATATGCCGCACCCTCAGCCTTATTACTCTCTATGTCCACTGTCATTTTGTCTGACCACGTGTAACGTTGTGCGACGAGTGGTTTACAATATAATATTTTATTTTATTTATGAGAACGGATATCGTTTTCCTTATCACGTTTGCGATTAGTTCACGAGAGAGAATCAGTCAATGGATTAGCACAACTTAGGTATTTTAAAGTAATATAATATATGGACTGTTATCAGTATTGTTTTGATTAGAAATACTAGTTTATATATTAAACTGTACCACAGCTTACACATGGAACAACAATTGAAGAATATTATATTAATCGGACCTCCTCATGATGCACTATACTTCAATTTTATTAATATATAGGCTACTTATGTACAGACCTTAATACCTTCTCGTTGATTGGGCATGACCTTAGTCATCCCATTGTCGTTGAGAAAATGTTGGACATTAGTGAAATGTGGAACTCAGTAGTGTCCTATTGTGAAAGTGTAATGTCTATGAAGGAGTCTGAGGAGCGTCTGAGAGAACGCGTCTCCACAAACCCGATAGGAAGGCAGCGTAAGAGACGAGTTAATCTTCTCTTTCCTGTTCCATAGGACATTTATTTAGGGTGGCCAGAAACTAAAACCGCGGAGCCTCTGGTTGAATGCAAACGCAACACCAGTAGTCTCCATACGCGCTCCATTGAGTCCCACATATCCCCGTGACTTTTGAGTTGCGGGGAATGCTTAAAGCATTTCCTCCCCGGTTATCAAACAAAAAAACCTAATACCTAAATTTTATGTTTAATTCAACTCATTAGATTAAAACAAATTTGTAAAAATATCTTTAATCAAACAGTACATTTTTGCTAAGAACAAAAAGTATATCAAGCACGTTGCGATCGTATGCGCTAGATTATTAATTGTTATCGCGATGGATGTATTACTGTAGTATTTTTGTAGAGGTGATCGATTATCTAGCACTTACTTAAGTACCTCCTTTAAATGTTATTAACCTATATATCTACAGAGACATAATTACATTACCTAATATATATGTACGAAAATGCAAAATTATTAAAAACTATAAGTACAAGAGTTTATAGAAATTTTAATGTATCGTAGTTTATTTATATTTATTGTTATCTTGATTGGTGTCAAGGTATCTTACCTAATATTCCTAGTTAAGTAGTATTTAAAAAAAATAACAGATTTACATATTCTACGGAAATGTTTAAACAAATTATTAGTCCACTTAATCTGATAAAAATTATCGACGAAGTTTAGATTATTGATGTGTAAAATATTTTTAATCTTAAAGTAAATGGTTAAAGAAAAAATATATATATAAAAATATAAACAAATTAGGGCTATACTTATATATTAATAATTCTACTTAAAAAGCACCTGTACGACCTATTTGACAAAACAATTTTGCAAAAAAAAAACATGCATCAAAAGCGTCAAACAGACAACTTATTTTAATACTACCTACTTGAAAAATCCTTTTTATGAAAATATACGTGTCATATTTCGATTACCATTAATGTCAATGTGTAATCTAGCTTTTTATTATTCTTGTATGCGTCTTAAGAGATTCCTGTTTTACATCGCTGATTATCCAAAACGTTACAAATTAATTATTCACGAGTTGATAGCTTTTCATAACAAAATTAATTGCGGGATTAATAATAATAATAGTTGTAAAACAGGCTGTGCAGGCTATTAAAGTATATGTAAATGCATCGGTTGCCCACATTCTGAAGAACATGTAGTCAAAGCCATAACATAAGCTGATAGATGCTGATGCAAAGGCGACAATACCGAAACAGATGTGTGTAAGTTTCGAAATGTTTCCAGGACAAAATCGGCGCCACTCGAACGCGTAGAGGGCGGTTAGTCCATTGACGAGGCTGACAGTTGTGAACACCATAGCCACTAAGCCTGTAATATAATAGGTGAAGTTAGGTCTTTACCTTTATATTTCATTTGATTTATTATGATTAAAAATTGTGATTGAGGAAGAAAAGTTTGGTTTCTTTTTTTAATTTAAGCTCAGGCAGGTTGTTGTAGGATAAATATCCCGGAGCATTTTGTTACTTACTAATATTATTAATTTTTTGTAATTTATATCAAACTTACCGAATTGCCCATGTAATGTATTGAAGTTCTGAGTTTTGTTAAGCATTAGAATTAAACTACCGGAGAGCGCCAGGGCAGATCCCACGACTTGCAGAATAGTATGAGCACGTCTCTTGTCCTTGAATCTCAGGACGCCAGACCAGCCGTTATCAGCTGACAGACTCAGAATTGATTCTGCCATAAGGAGTTGATACTGAAATATGAGATGACATTAATAAAATTTAAATTCACCTGTGTCTAGCTAAGATTCCTGTAAGAGCTTGCCCTGGTCGACTTAGGGTCAAAATACTAATAAGAGTAACTTTTACTGTGTCTATTAATAACTATTTTTTATGTAACAGGAGGCCCGTTGGCCTCTTATAGGTGCAGCCGCGTCACTTCGAGTGAAGTGCTAACCGCCGCCCATCGACACTTGTAACGCCAGGAGGCTAACAAGTGAGTTGCCGGCCTTTAAGGGAGAGGTACGCTATGTAAGTTAGATGAAACTATCTTTACTACAATTGTAATTTTTTTATTTTTTTATTTCTTAAACCTATACAGCTTATCGCAAAAAGTTTACACAATAAAAATAGATTAAAAATAAAGCCAAAATAAGGTTAAAACATAGAACCGGAAATAGAATCTAAGATCAGAATAAAATAATACAAAAAAAAAACAAGAACAGAAAAAAATAAATAAAAATATATATATACATATGAACAAGTGGAGTATACTATGTGAAGAACGAGCATTTAAGTGTGTGTGTGTATTAGTGTGTGCAATGTTGTTTCTGTGTGAGTGAGTGTGCGAGGTTGAGTCTTAGTTTTTTTTTTAAACTATTTCTACTGAGGCCAAATATATCTAAGGACACATGGGACTCATTATAATTACTACTATATGTATACGACAAGCTTTCCGCTGACATTTTATATTTATTAAAAAATCTTATTTAAGTTGGACAATAACCCTATTAATCAGTGGATTATATCTTTAAAATTTTGTCATTGTTTTAGCTAAATAGCTTAACTGTAAAACGTTACTTACCCCGACTACACATAGAGCTATGTGTTGCGAATTAGCGTTCAACGGCAATCCCGAACGAAAGGCGAATATAAGAGATATACCAACAACAATACCGATTAAAAGGTGGCATAATATATTTATAGATGCTTGAAACACTTTGAGTGGATAATTCCCATTTTCTTTCACAATTTCTGGATCAAACGACATTTTGATTTATTTCTACTTCCTCTCACGGTCTTGATTTAAGAAGTGGCATGTAATTAGTGTCATATAATTATTTAATAGATCGCTAATCACTTTGCTTATCGCTTAGGAGATTGCCGATTTTGTTAACTTATTAAAAAATTGTGTCCTTTTGGCTTTGCTGAAATATACATTCAAATCGAACCATATTAAATAGGCCTTTTTGACTTGATCTAATATCTTGTATTTTTGAACTCAGGAAACAACTAGAAATTAAGAAAATACGACGAAATTGGGAGTTTTGAACTTAAATAACATATACCAGTAGAAAAAAATACTAATTATCATAGGCGAGTTCATTAAAAACACTAATCATTCATTTATTTACTCTTTATTGCAAGTTGAAGTAGATGATGTTAATACATATAAGAGCAACGGGCGGCCTTATCGCTAATAAGCGATCTCTTCCAGGCAACACACAAAATAAAAGAATACATAAAATACAATTTGTCAGGTGCAAAGGATGCGAAGTATACATAAACAAAAAATACATTAAATTAAGTAAAACAGGAAATATAAGCTAATTTAATCTATATTTTATTATATGTTGTCCATAATGTAATTATAAATAATTACATTATGGACAACAAATGCTTTCGAAGGAGAGATTTCAAAAATGATAGTAAGGAGGTTTATCGGATAGGATCGGGAAGTGAGTTCTAAAGCCTTATAGTGGACACTCTAAACGAGTATCCGTAAAAGGAGGAGTGGTGGGGTAGAATCTCGAGGATACGGAGGTATGATGGAAGTATGTATGTTTTTTTCTTATTATTCACTGTGTATGTAATGTTTATTTATAATTAATAACTTAATTAAAAAAGAGCCTTCTCATTGTTGTTCTAGTATGAGTGAATTTCAGCGTAAACACATGTACATACCTAAATCACGTGTCACGGTCATATTATATTAATTTATAATTAACAGATTAGATAATAATGGAAATTAATTACTCCTACGTAAGACTTAAAAATGTTGGTGTTTATTTCCTTAAATTGTTATGCCACTTTTATTTGATAGGTTGAGTGCCAACTTCACCCTTTAGTTTCAAGTCGAAGTCAATTTAATTCTAATTACAATCTATTAATTTATTCATAGAAGGAAATAAATCGCATATAATGAGGATTCCGTCGAGAAAAGTTGGGTGGTACAAATGAAACAGTGCTACGACAGCTATTGCACAATGCAAGAAGGTTTTAGTACTCATTTCTTAAATTTTGCTTAGTTAATTTAGTTTTGAATGCATAATTCCTAGTTTGACAATGCTCTAGAAGTTTCTACAGGTCTCACTATGATACCTTTTATCGAATTGGGTTCATCAGGCACTTTCTTGACGTTCACAAGTGATCGTTGATATGATTCAATGTGGAAAAGATAAATATAATATCAAATGTCAATAATATCATACATGTGCCTAGGTGCAAAATTCATGAACTGGTTAGGTACCGTTACACCGGACATATAATAATGTATGTAATAAAAGATTTACTATGAAACTATTGTTAATATACCTATTTGACATTTTGCAAGAGCGTAAAAGCACATCATTGTACAGAATTGAGAATTGAAATCAGCAATTATGATGAAATGAAAGCATTATCAAAGAATTTAAGTACTTGTGATTTGATTCTACTTTTCCTAGTTCTCAAACATGGTGACAGTTGGACTAAGTCTCGAGTCTTATTTGCCAATAACGTAATGGGAAACTGTTGATTTCGTTTGTATGTATTTAAGATTCATAGATTGTTTGAGTTTCTATTCTATTCGGCTGGTATTACACTTTCGAGCAAGGATCATATACAAGAGACATTAACAGCACCACAAATGCTCCATTTAAAATGTGCGTATCGAGTGTCATTATTCATCCTCCTTTATGTTAAGATACCATAAAGATAGCGACGTACATAAATTGTATCTTTTGCTTTCTAAGACGAAAACACCTTAGAAGTTACTTATAGTACAAAGTGGGAGAGAAGTCTTGTGTACTTTTCTAGATGCAATCATACATTTTGTATGATTATGTTTTGATGAATATATTTGTGTTTTATATGTGTTTATTTCAATTATATGTATATATATATACTTATAACTATATATATATATATATATATATAGTTTATGAGTGTGTCCGCAAGCTCACAATTAATTACGCTAATTACGTTAACATTTTTTAAATATTTGATTTCAATCGCCTGATAGTAAAAACCTAATCATTCAAACGCGTTTTGTGATATTTTTTTTTTATTTTAGATAAACATGTTTATAGATAGACGATGATATAAAACACAGACAGATATAAAAAAGGAAAATTTAAAAGAAACCAATAAAATCGCGAACACGAACAGCGACAAAATATAAAGTCAAACCATAACCTTGTCTGGTATTAAGTTTTTAAAAAACTATAACTCTAAACTAATTAATTAATGTATTGACGAAATTTGATTTCCGCTAATGAAACATGACAAAAATGTACTAACGGGATCAGTATAACGAATTCATATTAGCCAATGCAATGTTAAATTATTATCTTGATAAAATTTTATTAATTAATAACACCAGAATTGTTCATAATTTTAATACAGTAAAATAAAAGTGTTCTATTCAGACAGTGTAAGCCAAGCAAATATATTTTTCCCACACTACAGGAACAATAATTAATTTAGATAACGAGCAGTACACACCAGAAAGGTGAAGACGCCACCAATAGACATTTACGTGGCGACTTGAACGCGATTCTGGCCTTTTGGTACATTTCTTCAAAAACCCTTATACAATATATATAACCTCTATTTACCAATCAAGGGTTAAATTGTCACTAATTGTGTCCCCAGTTATAAAGCGATGTAACCTATTGATCTTTAAATATTTGCGTATCTATCTAGCACTTACATTAAACTTTATTTGTGGTTAATTTAATTACAGGTATTGGTTAGAGGCTTCATTATAATTTGAGTCAGGTTGGACAGGTTCGATTGAAACGTAGCCTGTGGTTTGCATATTTAAAGGAAACCGTTTTCGCCGTAACTAATGGAGTTAAGCCTATTAGAATGGGAAATATGCCTGCGTGTTAAGATACGACGAATTATAAAATATTTGTGTTTTTGGGACAAGCGTTGAATACAACACATCATTGTCGATTACGAGAACTTCACTTCTCTGGAGAAAATACGAATTATTTCGTCTGTATGTATGTGTATCTACTTAGTCTTTGGCTGTATAAAACTAAGAGTGGCTGGAGAGAAAAACTATGAACGTGTATTATTCAATATGTAATTGATGTCTAACGATAATGAAAATAGCGCAGAAATACACAAAACACAACATAACGAATATAGACATGATATAAATTTGTGTTTTTTTTAAAATTATACGGATACATTGTAATTATTCGCTTGTTCTTATATCTTATACTCTCCGAGCGGCCTGAAATTGAGATAACTACTAGTGTTGGTACTTGATGTACGAGTAAGCACGCGTAAATGGCTACCTGGATTTATTACTGGGCTACGTAAATATTATATATGGAAGGTATTTGAATATTTTAACGTTTCCGTCATAACTTTAAAACGTAAATAAAAAATTCATGAATAATATTGTCATTGAGTATGAGTTTGAATTTTTAATATATACCTGTTATAATACTGAATAAATAGATATTTAACAATGTTTGTCACGTCACGTATTTACGATTTAAATGTTAACTTGATGCTCAAGTATTTTTTTCAATCCAGATATCTAATTAGCGAATGTGTCCTTAAGTAGACGCCTGGTAGTCAGTACGGGTGATCCAAGAGCTGATGCTTTTCTTGCTCAGGATATAAGCATCGCGACACAGCGAGGAAATGCCGCCAGCATTGTTGGTACTCTGCCACAGGGACCTAACTTTTAAAATTCGTTTTATTTTTGTATTTTATTTTGTTATATTAATTAGCTAATAGTATAGACAACACTTATTATCTATGTATTACGAACGTTCCGAAATTTATGATGTATGTTGGGTACACTAATGTTGAATTAATAATAAAGAAAAATATATTTTGTACAGAGTTACCAACATCTAAATACATATTGTATACCAATTAACTCTGCAATTCAGAAAATTAATATTTTTGCGGACGATGAAGTTTATAATCAAATCAAAATAGGAAACGAATCTTTCTGTTCAAAAGTATTTTTATAATATTATACGAACAACAGAAACAAGTTAACAAATTCCTGCTATCACACCAAACAGGGATATTATGGACCCCTGGTCAGCACAATTACGGGTCCCATTTGGACCTTCGCTAATGGAATTAAATCCAATTAGATTTTAGGGTTACGAGGTGAAGTTTACTGACGGCAAACAAATGCTCTCCTGTTACGGTGTGCAGCTGTTTAGATTATTCGGGATGGAAATAAATTTTCCACCTGACTTTACAGATAAAGTGGGTGTTATTGTGAATTATTGTATTTTTCAGTTGTTGCGAGGGAATTGCGAAATTTTACAAAAAATATTGCTTTACGACGTGTGTACAGATGGTCAAAGATAAATGTTTTTATAGCGTGATATTTTTGTATTGTATTCATTGTTATGAAGTGTTCTTGGTTCTTAACGGATTTGACTAAAACCAGGCTTGTTACAGGGTTTCCTGAAGAGTCTAAGTAAAATAAAAGCTCAAACAAATATTTATTTTATTATATTATTCACATTTTAGTTTATGAAAACTAAAATAACCTCTCACGACGCTTCTGAAATAAATTCAGTCTCACATCCTTAGTCAGACACTCAGACAAGTATTCTTGTTTGCGAAGTGCGCCGGATGCAGCATATTTGATAAAATTCACCAAACTTTTCCAAGATTTCCACGAGTTTCTTACAACGTGTGGTTTCCGATCAAAGTTTTCCATTCCATCGAAGTGGAGTTTTCCACATATCGCTGTATGATTAAGTTCCTATTTGCTGAGTTTTACTTTTCGGGCTCTGTATTAAAGTAAGACTTGAAGGATTTGTGACTTTCCAATACCAAATCTTCATTTACTATTGAACTTCTTACATCGTCCAATTTCTTATAGAATTATACATACGGTGAATAACTGATGAATTATATATATACATACTGATTTTTAAGGGAATACTTATAACCTTTATTTACTAACCCATGTATTACATAAAATGCATCATATACTTTTAATTAAAAAAGGATTTTAATTTTAATTATATAAACACTTTTCTTAAAAATATTTTTCTTAAGTTCCTGAATTTTTCCTGTATTATTTGTATTCTCCAAATACATGCAATTTATTGCTTAAATGGAATCCTTAAAAATACTATTTTGTTTTAATCCTTTTAAAATCATAGTCACCGAGATTATGGCCTAATAGTTTATTTATATTATAGATAATAAGACAACTCGGTAGTTTACCCTTATACCATGAAAAGAAAAGAACTTCAGAACAATACCATTATTATCTTGGAACACATCTTTGGTCACAACGAATGACTTGTACAGAAAGTATGTTTTATGCTTTGACACAAGTAATTAATAAATTTATTATCGTCAGATAATCCCTAATACGTATGATAACCAGCCCAGTTCCAAAACTGTCATCAATTTTATCACTTGACGCACAATGTATAAATACTCCACGCGACTATTTCTTGTCTTGTTTTAAACCGTCATATTATTTATATAATAATATGTATTGTTTATGTATAGTATTATTAAAAAGTCAATGTTATTAATTAATTTTATACTACTAATATATATATGTATATATGTAATATATAAATATAATTTCTAGAGTTGTTAAATCTAACTAAAAAAATATTCGTCTGTGTGTCCATAAGGTAGCCTATCTATCGTCTTCTCTGACATAGACAAAATATGGTTTAAAAATATTTTATTTATTTATTTAATAAGGCACACCAACAACACACATACAAACATAACCCGAACAAAACTACAAAAGAAAAACACACAAGCATGTATGTGCATGAAATATAGGGATGCACAGCATTACAGGTATACAATGAACAATTTTAAAAAACAACTTAACAATCATATGTAAAACAAAACTTTACACACAGAAGTTTTATTTAGACGCTAAGGACTTTAAGGACCATTTTTCATTCGATAGGTTTTTTATGAAACAATTACGAGTAGTGATTCACTAAAAACAAAGTCACTGATAACAGCCTCAAACTAACCCCTGCAATACTAGACAATTAAACAAATTGTCTTTTCGCTGCTTTTTCTCGTGTTTTTAAAGTGTAAATTACAAGAAAAATTTGCGCCAAGAAAAAATTGAATAACAGAGACATTCGTTAGCACAAGGGACTTTCATTTGGCGTCTCCCCCAAGCACTTAAGTTTACATTAAACTTGTCGAAGCGCGAAATTGATCTGTGAGGGGATAAATTGTCTAAATTGCCACGTGGCACAATTGGTATTTCGTATTTGCCGGACTGTGAAATTGTATGTCACTAAACAATCACATTCCCATTTTAAACTGTTGTTATACAAGGAATTTATTAAAATTCTACCAGGCTGATGTTAATAAAGGGACAGCATGCATCGATAATATTCATACCAACCAATATAATATATTATTTTATCATACCAATATAATAAGCCGTATTTATACATATTTATATATGTAAAAAAACCGTTTCAGTATAAAATTGTTTTATTATAAAAGGTACTTCAAAGTTACACAGTTCTTTCATGGTTTGAGATTTTAAGTGAAATCACCTCAGAGTTTTTTTTTATTTGCTTCTTTTATTCAAGAAAGATATTTCAAATATTCAAGTGATTTGAATACAAGTTCCGACGCGGAACTAACGCGGCAGAAACCGCAATATCAATGTTGCGTTTGGAGAAGGGACTACTAATGAACGTACCGTGCGATTTTGGTTTAACGGCTTTCGTGAGCTTTCAAATACAATGGTAACGGTTTGGTATGGTGCTATTGTCCATAGCTTTCAACAATCTGGTCAAGCAATAGCGACAGATGTTTATGTGTAAGCAGAAAAATAACCCCGATTAATTAATCTTCTTCATTATTGCTCCATGCAGCACGAGAAACCTGCTTCCTGTAGAAGGAACTGTTAGAAATCGTATTCGCTAAGACCTAGCTCCAATCGTTCTACGTGATAAAAATTATCTTACCAGGAGGCTGCTAAATGCTTTCACTTATTTTGAATTAAGATCAACAGAATTCTATCGCTAAAACCTAAGTGACAGCAAGGTATAGATTATAACAGAAAAAAATGTGACCAAAGAGAAGTTCAAATCGGCACTTTGATGCTTTTAATACTTATATTAGTAAACCTTAAAAATGAATCGACAAACTACGTACATAGACGATATACAAAAAGAAATTGTATAAACATAAACAATTTATATTTAATAAGTAAGCATTAATTAACCAGAAATCATGGGAAACTCACACGCAGGATCAGATACACAGCATGGGAAATACTGAATTTAATTCATCCTTCATGTCATTTCGTACATGACGGTGACTGAGTCAGGCTTAGTGCACTTTGCTGATTACAACCAGAGCTTAGATTTTAGAACACAAATCCTATAGGAAAACACTACAGTGATTACCATACGAAATTGTATGGATGCAAATGTATATGAGAGATGTAATTATAAGCCGGTCATTTATTTACGCGTGTAGGATCCACTGTCAACAATATAACCATATATTTAAACTGTTATGCAGTATTTTAATAAAGGCGTTATGAAAAACGAAGCTACTAGTGGCCATGGGGTTACCCTAAGTAAATCTTGGGTAAATATAACCCAATAGGCATTTTATTAATGACTAGTTAGTAATTGTCGTATAGGATCTGAGCC
Organism: Leptophobia aripa; assembly: GCA_951799465.1. Classification (NCBI taxonomy): domain Eukaryota; kingdom Metazoa; phylum Arthropoda; class Insecta; order Lepidoptera; family Pieridae; genus Leptophobia; species Leptophobia aripa. The sequence continues at coordinate 5,686,389 of OX637267.1, read as the reverse complement.
TAGGTTTATACTAACATATTCAAGAGTTATATGTATTTTATAATATCCTTATAAGATTAGGAGGACATATCCTCTCATAAGAAATTCATCTTGATATATTTAATTTTTTCCTAACTTTAGTTACGGAATTTGTTTACTCAAATGTTTCAAACTGAGGGGTCTTTAGCGAAGGGCAAAATACTTCGTTTTCATACGTGAAGATACGCAGATGGCACGTGGTATATTAAAGACTAGAATGTGCATTTATTAATAAAATTATTTAATTACATACTTGAATCTGCTACGATTACTTTGGTTTTTTTGTCTGAAAAAGTAATCAAACTATCAGTTTTTAATTCAATATTTATTAATAATAAATAAATTAAAATTTATTATAATCTTTATTTTCATTAAAACCGCTCAAATTATTGAGTTATGTTGCTAACAAATTAAGCAAATAGGCAGGATAGATAGCGTTAAGGTATTTTTAAAGTGTTTAGTTTTTTGTTATCAAAGCTATATAGTCCAAAAAAGTATTTTTTGATTTGGCAATAGTATAACAAAACATATCCATTTACTCTACATCCGGGTATTAAATCTAAACGCGAGTACGTAATCAAGGATTAATTTTCTACTCGGATTATTTTCAATCCACCTTCGTGTAAGCTTTAGATCTTCAATTTTAAGGAGCCCCTCCGTAAACTCACGAGCTATTTACGAAAATAATTAATTTTGATAATATCTGTATACATTGAAATATACGAAATTCTCTATTTGTAGCATTCTTCGCAATGGACTTTTCTTTCCTGGTTTTTCACTACGCCTAGAGTAATCTAGTTCAAGAAATAAAAATGATCTATAATAATCTTATTCTATTTCTTCTGGGTTGCCTGGAAGAGGATTGCTCCATAACATCATCTACTTCTACTGTTTAAGTGAAATAAAGTGTGAATAAATAAATTGTCGCACCTTCATAAATATATATAATTAATTTAAATTCAACTACTTGTATTGTATGTACCTTGTATTATTAAATAAATTCACAATTTAAAAATGTTCGTAACTAGTAAAACTAGGCAAGATGTTTTTCAGTTTCAGTTATATTTTTATACCATAATTAAATTATTTAGCTAAACGTAAAAACATTCGGGATTGAAAAAAGTTAAAATTAAATTTTAGGATCAGATTTCTACATATACATATATCAATACTTCTAATCCACATATCACACACGCTTGAAACGCTTAACATCATAAAAAAAATTAAAAATTCAAAAGCAATAGTCATTTTTATTCAGGTTAGCGTTCCGAGCCACGCTGTCGATTTTTAAGAATAATTTCAGTATATTTCCTTTTCACCTCATTAGTGCATCTGAAGTCCACATTTAACTAGACTACTACAACATAATATATTATAAGCGTTTGTAGCAGCTAAGTATCAAGATTATTTACGACTATTAGATATACCATGATATTGTTGAAAATGTGAAAATTTATGTGCAATATTTATCTCTCTGTAGCTACTCGAGAAGGCTTCTTTTATTTTACGGCTACGAAGATTTACGACCAAGCTAAAATACGTTTCATATGTGGAATTAGAAAAATCTACATATAACCAATATTAACCTTTCTTATAAAGCATATATTGTTAGATGACAGGTTCAAGATTTATATCTTTAATACAATTCCTTTTTGTGTGAGTTTCCCTTTTTTTGTGTATAGGTAAGTCGAAACTCATTGAATAGAGTCTGAATGGACTGTTCGATTTCAAAAATCAAATGATAACTTAAATTACGGGCTCGGAATATTTTGTAGGATTATTTTAATTTTATTGAATAAATATAACAATTATATATTCCAAGTATTATTAATAACATATATTATATTATATTACCATTGAACAGTTATTTTTTACATTTAAAACTGAAATAAATGTATCATAGTGTGGACGTAGTGGGGAAGGTAGACTATCTACCTTTCATCTTTCTCTAAACTAACAGACATTTGCTTTCTTAAAACCATTTGCAACCTGAAAACTTTGATATTTCGTCAGTCCATCTCATTAGTTGCCATGCGGTCTTTCCAGCCTGACTTCCATCATCCATAATCTATCTATATCTTCTTATCTAACTTTAAAATAACCCAGTTAATAAATAACTGAGCCTGTAAGACGGCTATTATACATTTAATAATTAATAAAAAAGCGCTAGACTATAACAAACGACAATCGTAAAGCTAACACCAAAATTACTGTACATTTATTAGCGAGGTAGTGTAATAAATATCATCCTTATCCTAAAAGCTACAAACTACCCATATTAAACGTAGTTAATAAATTAACTTCAGGCGTTCCTTAGCACCCTTTTCATATAATTCACTACTTCATTATGTTTGGAGTGACTCACGAATATTCGGTGGAAATTACCGGGAAATTAAACACTTTAATCAAAACCTGAATTCCACGCTTGATGCAATAATTTGTTGAAAATTATAACGATTCTTTATGTAGATACGAAAGTGTATTAACCTATTTAGGAGTACTTTGTTATTTTTTTATATTATTTTTTACTAACCAAATATTTTGTATATTTAAAAACGTAGTATCCACAATCTCAGATTTATACACATAAGTCGACGATTAGTAAGTAGGTTTTTAAAAGTGCTAGATTCCATCACTGTGCAAAGCTGGAATTTGAATACAGCTTAAATATGTTATTATTTATAAAAAAATAGGGTAAACAATTGTATGTGTTGTATTAATTATTATCACACAATTAAATATTACAAGAGTGTTCCGTTTTAGACAAAACCAAATTAAAGTATAAGAATAAGAAACTCAATAGTACTCAATTTACTGAGTGAAAACGTTCGAAAAGCGAAGGCTCTATAACATTGAGTAAATATTGTCAATATGATTCAATTGTTATTTTAAGAAAGCGAAGCTCTTCTTGGCTAACTCAGTTCGGATTTTTCGATCTAAGTTTGAAATTAATTTTGAACTGACTGCCGGTGGGACATAAAGGCTGTTGACACTTTACTAACTTTCAACTATAAATAGTTTATACTATTCGATTTCATTCGAACGACTATAACTAGTAGCAGTATTGCAGCTTTCATCATGGTGGAGTCATTTGCACGAAAATAATAAAGCGGCTTGTCTATAAACTCATATTATAATTTAAAAATTGCATCATTCTGCGATAAATAAATCGTCGAGCATATTTTTCATGGAAAATAATAATATTTTAATTAAATTACAACAAAACTAATATATGTTATTTAAACTACTAAAAATGCTAAATATGCTACCAAATATCATATTTTAAGACGAACCAAAATCAGAAACAAATCAAAGCCAAATCACAGAAACTAATAGATAAGTTTAATATTATGAACGCTTCCTTCATATATGGGACAAACTGTAATATAAAATATTTTTCCGCAGAGAAGATTGGAGCATCCACTATCTATGCCGCATTGAATTTAATCTCAAGAAGTAAATAGTGGAAAATATAAAACGCCACGCTCTTATATGGAGTTCATGTCACAGCAAACCGGTTCGGGATTAACCGGTTTCTGCTCATGAAGTTAGATTACATTAAAATATTTACCGGTTTTAAAACTATAAATTTATTAACAAATTACAAATACTAATTATATTAATGCAATATATAGGAAATGCTATATAGGTATTGAAGATTTTAAAATGGTTGGTTTGAGAACCAATATTTAAATACCGATTGACTAGGTCAAACACATACCGGTTTAAGTTTGGCACACATTTGAACATTCCGGATATACTTTTCGGAAGTTCGCCGGCAGTGCGCTTCACGCGTCTGCTATTGACGGCTCCCATTTTCATTACATAACGTGGAAAACAATATAAAAACCTTTAATATATTGAAGTATTACATTTTTATGTATTTTTTAACAATCATCCTGTTTTAAGTATACCTTTAACGCATTTAAACCTTAATATTAAAACATACTTAAAGTAGCAACGTTTTCGGAAAAATGAAAAAAAAAGAGTCTTTAAAGCTTAAAATGATGTCAGTATTGGAAATACAACAAAAATATTTTTTTATCATCAATCAATATTAGATACATTTAAACATGTTGTGTACAGCACAACAGTAAACAATGCAAAAGCTAAAAAGTCAACATTAAAAATGGCAAAGATGTTGAATAATTATTCACAAACGTTACGCACTCTACTCACCTCTGTCATTGATATACGATGTAGATTGTAGATTCAAAAGATTTTTCTATCGTATCAAACAATGAAACCTCTATCATTAATCTCTAGACTACCGGTAACGGGGCTTTAACGGACAATGGTAGCTAACTAGTGGCTTTAGCAAGAGTGTAATTCTGTGGGGCCCAAGATTTTGTGAGGCTGTTAAAGGTAACTTCTCGATTACTTCATAGAGATAGGTTATGATAATGATCGCAAAGTATTTAAGTTAAGACCCTCTGGTTACAAGTGTACAACGACAATTTATTTTGTTTTTGGTAATTCGTTTTCATAGTAAAGAAACTTCAAATGCCTCAAATAACTATCATATATGTCGATGTTCTGTCCCATTGCAAACAATTGCAAAATGGAACGTTTATGAAATGGAATTTTTGATCTTAGTAAAACTTAGGGCCTTCAATGGTTACAATTCGTCCCTGGAAAATGATGGTATCGAGCGAGATGGGACTAATCGATTCCAGTACTCGGTTGACTTTCATTAAAACTATTGGGTCACCGATGGAGATTGTGATAAGCGCTCGCCAGTTAACCCTCAGTTGACTCGACATTTTGTGAACACGTCGCATCTATCGATACATCATTTATGTTTAGATAAGTAATTGCAGTCATTATTTATCTTTTTATAGCTATATTTAATTATATACGTATAACATAACTGTTTTTTAGAAAGGCTCACTTTGATTTTTGAAGACGCAGATTAAAAAGAATATTTACTCTTTACATAAGGCAGTTAAGAAACCTGGTTTGTGGTTCTTCTTCTTCTTCAAACTCTTAATTAATATAATATTGTTAACATAGGATTAGTTATGATAGGACTTTATTTAATTATTATTGGAACTACCATTTGTATACAAAATCATAAAATTACAAATTACATGTAGTAAGTAATAATTAAAGTGTTCGGTATTCCTTTCATAGTTTCTACCCTCCCAATTATAAAATTAACATATTTCATTTGAGGTAATTAAGCGAAAATAGAGTGAGGTGCACTCCCTAATTTTCGGCTCGTAAATTGTTGAGTGAAATCACAGAGAGATTTCATTAGAGAACTGATATATTGGCTAATGACAAATTTGTAACCGTAACTAGATAATTTACTATGCAAACGGAATATGTGATAAATATCTATTCTTCTAGTGCATTTTTTTTTCTAGAAAGGAGGCAAACGATCAGGAGGCCCACCATAAAGCCGTGAGTGCGTTGCTGGCCTTTTTGGGATTGGTACGCTTTTTTCTTGTAGGGCCCTAAGTCGTGCCGTAACGTGGTGGTGCGTGGTAAGAATGTCTTACGAAACGCGCAATGGTGGAACGACAGACATCCAGATGATACGGCTGGAATTTCGTATTCTGCCTCCCATACTCACATTTTTATCAATGTAAATCTTAATGTTATAACAAATAGTTTTGTTATCAGCATAACTTAAAACAACGATAATAGTTGAAAGTCGTAACTTCAATTACCATTTGACAGCTAAGTAATTTCTTAAGATGCTTAATAACAAACAATTTCCTCAATAAATACTTGCGTAATATTCAATAGAAGCCTGCATGCTGTGAAAACAAATATCAACTTGGTTTAATCATAACGCAACTTAATTGAAAACTCGAAATAGAAGCGAATTAATACACATGCGTTTATGTGTTTCAAACAGGTTTTGGTCGCATTGATTAGCATTGTGTTTATGGTTTCTGTAGTGTTTATTGTTCTTATTTATACTATTTTCGATTGCGAAATACATTGGTATTAAGAACAATTGTTTACGCATGGGCCCATGACTGTGATGGATGTCACAAAAAGGTCACGTTCCGTTTAATTGTAATTGATACATGAAATTGATTATAAATTTTAATTTCGAAAAATAAGCCTTTTTGGTACCTCAACTTAAACAATCGAAGTATGATATGTGGTAGCTATACACTATACAATAAAATCGATTAGGTATTCGTGTAGGTAGCGCCTCGTTAATTTATCAGTGGGGGTTCTCATGCGGAAGCACATCTTTGATCTGAGTTTTAATCAAATGGTATCGATGTTTGAGCATCGAGCCATCGATTCCGATCGATTGTGCCTACGCGCCGCGTCTCGCGTCTCGTTCTATTAATGTTTGATCAAAGTTTGTTGTTTCGCCCACTCGATTTGTCTTGTGAATATTCCCGCTAAGCCTTTTATGGATTAGCTTTTTTATTTGAATTTTCATTTGTCTTATGTGTTTTATGGTTAAAAATAAAATATTGGATCTAAAGACGGTTTAAGACCGTTCTGTTACATTCTATACAAAAATAACACAGGTACAGTTTAATTATCTAACTTTGAAAGTTAAAATAAATTAAGAATTGTCTTAGTATCTGAATTATTATTAAACGAATATAAATATAAGTCAATAAATATATATGTCACCTAAATTTGTTATTCCCTATATAATTAGTAGCAATAGTAGTTTAGTTGATACACTGATCTGTTGCCTCTTATACCTGTTCCTATAGAAAACTTAACGTTAAAAAATCCAATGAGAAAATATTGTATTCAAATAAATATAAAATTGCAAAAAAGCATAACACACAGGATGTTATAATAACCTATTACATACTAAAATAAATGAAACATCATTTTATATTGCCGTTGATTGTACAGAGCCAATATTCGTGACAATAAACTGTCATATTGTGAAGGGATGGCAAACAATTAAATTGGACAAGAGCAAACAATAAACAAATGATAACAAGGTCCCACAGGAAGGCGACGAAATTTATAAACCCCTGATTTATTTACTTTCGACATTTCATCCCTTGTTAGGCCTTCATAAAAGTTAACTTTGCATATGCTTATGCTTGTACTTGGCAGCGTTGTTATTTCGTCGCTGTTAGGAAACGGAAATCGGAGACTCAAAATTATTACTCACAATGAATCTGTCAAGCATACAAAGGATCGTTTTCTCGTCTATGTTAAAATATATGTACACTATCCACTAGGCTAATGCAGTATATAAGGAAAATTAAATCTATTAAAAAAACAACAAAAAAATAGTTACTATCTAATACATTGTCACTATTGTTTAAAAAGTCATATATAAATTTACAATATGGGATATGGGAGTGTGGATGCTACATGCACCATTTCGCGATGCCATTAGGCTGATATTGGCTTATCTTACTTCCTGGCTGTGTGTGGGCCGTAATCGAGCTATTAGAGCTACTTACGCCTGGAGGCACTCATGCTGTACGGTCTTGGGACAAATTGCTGGATTGTAATACACTTTCGTGTTCGATAAATCTTGATAATGTAATATCAATCGATGTTATATTAAATACCGTATGTTATCCTTAGACAATGTAGTGTTTGATTCGAGTTCGGTGCGATTTGGCATTTTTTTAAACTTTAAATCGCTGAGTCGTTTAGATAATAAGTTTTTAAAATATTATACAATAAAACGTAACACTTCAATGTATAGAACGCATAAGATCTTATTATTAGATTTTAAATGTGTGTATTGTAAGTACAATAATCTTGTTGAAGACCTTGTTTATTTACTATGTTTGGTTAACAAAAAGTTCAAATTGACATAAAATGCTTTCGTAAACAATTAAAAATCGTTTTATGTAGATCACTTCTATAAGCAAGTGGGTAACCACGCCTTATGTTCCGTTGAGTTTTAGCTCTTTTAGTTTTTGTACAGTACCTACGAACACGCACACTTTGACAAACTTACAACAGGCCTTAAAATATTATGAATTGAAGTTTCAACTTAGCCAATTAATAAGGGGGTCTGTAAAATTCATAGGTTTCCCTCAGGCTTTTAATAGTTTCCCCAATGCGAGACTATCCGATCTTGTAAGTTCAAACTTGTAACTAACTTTAAAATTTATGGCTGGTTCATCCATGAATATATTATCCATAATACTAACTTAAGTTTCATATAATAGTAAGTTAAATATGATGCAATAGACCTTTACGAAACTGGCAAATGATTTTATTGATGGTTGTTATATATAAGTCCCAAGATCACTTATGATATCTCCCAATAGCAATCATAAAAATATAAGTAAAATCACTGTAATTCGGTGTCAATACAAATTAGAGTCCTTCAAGAAAAGATAGCAATTTTTAAAAGGCTGGCAACGTACCCACCAACTCTCTAGCGCGCCATCATCTTTCTGGCGTACCTACTTTGTTTTTTCCTTCCCACTCCTATTAAAGAACAAGTAAATACTATGAGCTAAAGACAAATCCCAATATACTAATATAATGATTTTGTGTCATGAAAATACTGGAGAACGAAAATGTACTTGTTCTGTAGAGTAAAAAGTATAATATACGCCCTTTTTGCTATCCACTGTACCAAAAGACAATACGCACTGGGATACGGAGCTGTAATGTTCTAGATAAGCAGCCATTAAATAATTTCATACAGCCGTTGTGACAGTTATCTGGTAAATAATGGCGCGAATAATATTATCCCGGGCAATTAACGCATTGTTATTTTATTGCTTTGAAAACAATAGCCGAAATTTTATGTAAGATTCATATTGTAAACGTTTATTAAAAATCAATAATTGTACTAAAACTTGTGGCGATAAACTTGCCAATCTACTTGCGACCACCAATAATTTCCTAGTTTTAAAAACTGTTATTTCATTTTTATATAAATCAATTTCATTATAAAACATATGATTTGCCTTAATCTTTTGAAGGTATGAAAGTTAGAAAGGAAGTTGTATTATTTATAACACACTTTGAAATCATCCACAGGAAGATAGTTAACTAAAGAAGTTATAGCAGACTATTGAAAATTATTTTTACATGCTGAATATTATTTTTCCCCTAAAATGATTACGTAACGAATCATGCAACGTGATAGCTATGCGTTTAATATTGTATTACAAAGGCCGTTTGATCATTTTCATCGTATGCCTTCGGGGTATGTCAGACCCAAGTAGACAGGGTTGATGACCAGTTGAAGAGCACTCGAAAGTTTAAGTACGATATAATTAAATACAACTAGATGGACTTAATTAAGCGGTCTATTAAGATAATTGTATTAACATTCTGTTTAATTATAACACATACATAAACATTTTCCGTTTTTTACGTAAAATAAATAGATAAATTCTTCATCAAATAGCCTTACATTACTTTGAAAAGATATAAATACTTTTTTACTAAATATGTTGCGAATTTTAACGTGAAAAACACAGTAAGTATTATATAACTTTATACAGGATATTTTAACCAGAGTGTCTTTTCGTGTAATGAGGAAGTTGATGTAATCGTTACGTAAGAGCTGACATCCCTGCTCTGTATCAAGTAGTATGTAAAGTTTAATGCACACCACGTTATTTTATTTGGAACATGTTCATATAATATATGCCTGAAATAAATGTTAAATAAAAGTCAATGCCATAACACATTTAAGTTTATTATCGATGCAAGTCTATGTTTTTTTAAATTTAATTAATACGTATTATAAGTTACCATTTAAATCATTCTTAAGCACTAGCTAAACAAGTTTGTGTTATTTTTAATGGAAGTTATTCATATAATTATTGGTAATTATTTGATTAAAATAAGATATTTTCACGATGTGCCAAATTAATAATATAATTATTGCCCACGATTCTTATTTACATGCGTCTTTTAAGTTTGACACGAACTGAGTCGTGCATGCTCACCACACATATTTTCTAATTCAACATCCACGATAATCGAAAGCCGTTATGTACGCGATTGTCTCTAAAAAAAATATAAACTACCTGTTTATATTTTTTCTCAGTGAACAGTGGCCTTTACTCCCCGAAAAGGAGATTACAAACCGGCGGTATTCGGGATATGTGATATTAACATACTGATCAGATAAAAGGCGTTTGTGAAAAGTGGATGGTAATTACTGGAGCCTTGATAGGATCATGGCACGCCTCTTAATGTATCGTCTGATAATATTCTTTTGTCGGCCTGAACAATGTCGAGATTGCCAAAATTTGTGCCATAAATGGGTTGATTTTTTTTCGAAGAATTAGTCGCTTGGATGAACTTGACATGGGAAGCGCATGGTCAAAAATAAATGTCTAAGTATCTTGAGTTAAAAACCTGCTTAAATGCTACTCAAAATATAAAAAATATATTTCATACAATATTTTATCATTTCGCGCCACAATCACAATGATTACAGCATAACTTTCCTAAAATTATTTTCAATAAAATATTTATTAAAGTCTAATAATAATGTCTTAATAAATACTCATCAATTAATAATGACTCTTGACAACTAGGTATGAACATAATTGTTTAGAGAAGGAACAAGACATTTCGGAAGCGAGAGTGGTAATAAATTCCTTTATAATTTAATTTTCTCTACAAAAACAAAAAAATAAACGATCCTTGATAATAACTCATACAATTTCGTTTTAATTGGCGACTTCTCTTGTTGCCATCTGAATAATTTAATTAAGAACTCCACTATACACATACCACGCTACAAAGGCAATTTTGAGACTATTTCCTCATGAGGAAATAGTCTCTACTTTTAGCTAACTTTGGAGAAGAAGAAGCGAGTTTTATAATTGTAATAATAATATATGATATTTATTTATTGTAATGATAATATAAATATTTTTTTTGCTTCTCCCTACTTAATTATTACAATTGAAAATCGATAGAATTACAAAATTATTCCAAAACGGAATCAAAAGTTTCCTGGAGGGCTTTGCAGTTTTTACATGACAACAAACGCTTGATTGCTTGACGAATTGGATACATATTCGAATATATGTGTTAGACAAAAAGTAATTTAACACATTAAGGCCAAGGTTTCTATAGTTATCGTACGTCATTTTTAGGGTATACAAAATTGCACCATTTTTAGCCAATTTAAAATAAGTTAAATAGCTCTTTTCTTTTTATTAAGACGATAATACTGTAACACAATGACAAAGTTGCCGACGAAACGTGATTTGGTTATAAGAAATATGAACCGGTATTTGAGAGCCGACAATTCATTTAAAACGAAGGATACGATGTAAGTGCTTCGTGCCTACAAACCGCGTTAATTAAACATCGGTTAATTTCGTTTATTAAGGATTTTATTGTATTCGATGCATGGAGTATCGCAAAAAGAACAATGAGATCGATTAATATTATATTAACAGCTCAAGAAAATAAAAACTTTATCTGTCAAAAAAAATCTGAATATATCTTAAATTTGTAAATTATACAGAGATTATTTAAATAAATATAAAATTCAAGCAGTATTTTAATAGAATCCAACCCCACTCATGTATCTACCACATAAGAGTGGGGCTGAGAATGGTGCCAATCGAACAACGTAACACATTACCAATAACTGATCCCACCAGTAATGAAGAACACGACTGAGAATCTATAACCCTATTTATTTACACGCAATGCCGGGCCTAAGTAGTTTTAAGGATTTTATTTGCACTTGTTGCAACTTCCCACGCGACCAATCTGCATATTCTCCGTGCTTAGCATAAAACAAACCTGATCAAAGTACTGAGACAAAGGGCTTTTTCCACACGCGTGACTGGGACAAGAAAACTGCAAAATTTCGTTGATCGTATTTGATGGCTTATAGTTAATTATTTTAAGTATTCATATGTTGCTAATTGCGTAGTACAGTTGTGAGATTTATAGTTTCGCAGACAACACATTTCTTGTATTAGTCCTAACCAAGCGTTAAAGTGTATTCAATATAAAAAGCAAATATTTTTTTTAGCAAGTGAATTATTAAATTGAGTTTCATTGTTTGTTTTACATTATTTAAACGGATGGTTACTTGTCTAAATACAGTTCATTATACAGTTCGAGGTAGCGATGCATAAAATGTCATTATCAAAATATCATGAATGAGCCAAGAATGAAACAGATTTAAAGGCCATTAACGCACGCGACGCGTAATATTATTGGTTTTTATTACAATATGCATTTAATAACCGCAATCAAAGAAGTTACCTACACTAATAAGACTGGTGTTGTTGTTGTTTTTATATGAATCAAATCATTTTTACATGTTGCATAGATATTTATATGGAAAACATCTGATTACAAACCTCAAGCTTGGCAGAAAGTCAATCAGGACGCAAGAATAAAGAAATTCTCAACTTTTGGTATAAATGGATTGAAACATTGTATGTATTAATTTCTTGCCCTAGATTAAACTTTATATATAAAAATATTAAAAATAGTTTTTAAAATTTCTTTTGATTGTAGTGATTCATCAGTGCCACAGTCGACGGATGTAGATTTATAGTGGTCTCACGCTAGTGCAATATGCCTGAACATATGTAGGGCATATGAATGTTGGCTTAAAATTAAGGAGATAAAATATATACGAGATTTTTGTGTATAATCATTCCACTTATTTTTAGTAGCTTTAATTTTACTTTGTATTTTTAGTATAAAAAAAATATCATTGATATGATGACAGTTGCCATAGGGAGCCTATACGGGGGCCGTAGCTTAACGTTCTACCGTCAAACAGACATTAATTAATTATTTAATGTTTTTAAATGACGCCTTAAAACCTTATGAACAAATTATATAAAATTCAAGAGATCCCATAAAACACAAAGTACAATACGTAAGACGTACTCGCAACTATAACAATTATTTGCGTTTAGTTAACTCTACGTTATATAGCGAAAGAGCTATATAATTGGGATAACTTAAAACTGCATTAGAATTTGAATTAAGCTGAAATAGCAGGTGCTAACGTTGTTTAAATGTTGCTATACCGTACCTGCTTAGAAAATTACATTGCACGGGTCGAGCGCTTCAGGGCAATGCAGTTATGACGTCATTAGCACGTTATGTGACGTCATAACTCAGCAGATATCTTCCGACTGTCGGCAATTACTGCGATGGATGAAGCCGCACGTGCTACGAATTGTGCGTCCAAAGTTTTGCATTATAGGGGAATTGTTGGGAGTATATAGGTCTGTAGAACGTTAACTTCGTTCAGCTGTTACCTACGCTATTTTAAAGAGACACAAGTCATCTAGTTATTCCGGTGTGTTGCGTAAAGGAAGAGAATGATTTTTGTTTATTTAGTTAATTTTATTTTATCATAGATAAAACAGGCTGATTGCATCACTACGTGGTAAAAAAGATTGTACGAAATATATCGTATAGGCGTTCATTAAGGGAATAGTTAGTAGCTTGTTGTTTGGGAACAAAGCCTGATAAACAAACGTATCTCTCATGCGGGTCGTATACATATATACACTTTTCTTTTCGGTAAAACTATTGTCTCTGAGTAGATAAGGTTCTTAGTTTGCTTCCTTTGCTATTGTCAAAATTGAATAAATATTTTGTTTTCTTCTGAGTTTTTTACTGATAACTTTTTTTTACTGATATGGAAAGATATGTAATTCGTAAGTTTTTTCAATTTTTCTATAGGAAAACCCTCTTGAAAATGAGTTGAATAAATGGATGTCAGTGGGCTGCGTCTTTAAGGATACGTATCTTCCCATATGATAAATACTACCTAACTTAAAATACTAGGTTAGTCGAGTATTTTAAGTTACGTGGTAGTTTTGTTTTACCCATACGCCCAAGCGTACGTCCGTTAGGCGTTAAATAAAAATTGTTCAGAGATAACCCTCTTAAATTTCGCAAAAATGCATCATAATCATTCCACTAAATGATGTGGAAGGGTTTTGTTGAGCGTTCTCGAGATTCAGGGGGAAAAAAAGGCGCAGTAATTTGTCTTTACTAAGAGAATTTATACGGGGATCGTTTCACGGGATTTTCATACAAACTATATAGCGGTTGAATACATTATTTACAATGCGGTAAGGATTTGCGTGGTTAATATGAGGAAATATGATACGTACTTTTAAATGGAAAAGTGATATTGTTTAAGAGTTTTTTTTATATTTGACCGAGTAGAATACGTACGAAGTTACGTAAGAACTTCGCTTATGTATTAACAATAAATACATGCATAATAAAGTAATGAATACATGTGTTTAATTCCGGTATATGTTTATTGTATGAATTATATATCCAATACTATAAATAACCATATATGTTAAATAATAGTTGTTCAATCGTAAAAGGTCAATATACATTGGTCAAGCCGTTACAGAGGAGTTTGCAATTAAGTTTTTCTTTTAAAAAAAGATATCATCAAAACAAATATTGAATGTTAATATTATATCATGTAAGAGTCCAATCGTAAATTCAGTTGCGTGCTTACCAAGTGTATGTCTTGATGTCTGGTGTGGTAATGAGGGCGAGTTCTCGCTGGGAAACTGATTGATTTTTATGTTAATATACTAACTAATTTGTATGTTATTTATACATTGAATTATTTATTTTCTTGCGTGTTGTTGGAGATTGTCATTTGTCACGTTGGGTTTTGGCTCGTGTTGGGAGGTTGTAAAATTTAAAATTAGAATGCCGTTTATATCCAAACTCAGATTCAGTTTGATAAAATTGTTAGATTTCGTAAATGTCGATCGATGTGAAATACCACATACTAAATAATTAAAGTTTAATATTTATTAATAATAACAAATATTAATTATAAAAAATAAGTATACAAAATTAATTACAGTATAATATATATCCATTTCCTCGATTAAACAGTTTCTTTTTTAAATATAACTATTTAATATTCTCACCCTATAAAATTATCTCTGATCTAAATCGAGCCGACTGTACGGAATTGACAAAACCTTTAGCATTATAAAACACAAAAGCAGTAATAATGAATCGCTTAAAATATTGACAGAAGCTTAGCTAAGGAGAATGACAAAATAAAATTTAATAAAATAGACAGCTTTTGAACTTATTGTTCGAAAGCTCGGTATTGCGAGTGTATTAATTCAAGTAAAATTCACTCAACAAATATTTTGAGTGGACTGAAACAACATACTTCTATTTTGAAACAACGTAAACAGACTTTGTGATAACAAATGGTTTTAAAACCATTGTGTATTTGTGAATTACTAATTTTTGATTCCTTGCGCTAGATGAGATATATATCTAGTACTGTACACTTTGTTTACACAAGTATGAACGATTTTTAAAGAACTATGTCTGGTTATAGTTATATGTTGCTTTTTATTATATAATTAGTTGTACTTATTGAGTACTTTACTATAACAAATGTATGAGTTTTAACCTTAAAAAGTGAGACTAAATTGTTTTTCGAATAAATGCATGGAACTGCACAAAACCAAAGTCGTAGTCCATAATAAAAAAAATCTTCGTTAGATATAACTCAATGATGCTGTTTTTTGTATGGTGTCGTTGATTATGGACAGACAATAAATTCACAACATAATTGCTGATTTCATTTTCAAATATTTAACAATCAAATAACAAACGAAGGCAAGCGAAGCATAATATCCGTAAATAAGATAACAATGAATTTATTACATTAAGTGCTAATATCAAAATTTTTTTTTGCTAATTTCAGCCGATAATAATTGTTTACGACTTATGTTGCAAGATACGCGACTCTCAACTTGGGATGGACTTGAAAATATTAGTCAGATCATCAAATTCAAGGAACACAGGTTACCGGCATTCAGAATTACAAAGTAAAGATTTGTAAGCTTAACAATCATTTTCATAGAGAAATGGTTTAAACATATATCTAATGAGGACTTTAAAAAAACAATAAGAATGAAAAATATCGTAGAATTTTAAAGCGAAATAATATTAAAATCTTGATGGCACTTAACTACACTGTACTAGAGTAATGAAATTTGCATTTACTTGAAGCATTTCTAAAACTTATAATGGAATATTCTCAAGCACGGGCCTTAGGGCGCTGGTAGACGTAGTTTTTAGAATATGCTAACCTAACGTAAACATTTGTAATCGAAATTCGTATGTAAAGAATCTGACACTACTAAAAGTTATATGGCCTTCATCTGTGTTTACTGGTTAATTATACTTCCTAGAGTTGCGTTTGACAATTACTAGAGCAGAATAGCGAAATTTTAGCACATAAGACGAGTGACCCGTTGAATAGTATATGAATACATTCTTAAATATACGTGATAAAAGTTTATTATTGTTTGCTATTTCTATAAAGTTTACTACAATACTATACATAACGTTTAAGAAACAGTTTTAAAATAAAAGAGCTTTTATTTCGTCGTGTCGTGTGTCCTTGCCATTAGACGTTATTATGCATAGACGCCAAATTTTCTTTCGCGAACTATGTATAG
Source organism: Leptophobia aripa (assembly GCA_951799465.1). NCBI lineage: Eukaryota > Metazoa > Arthropoda > Insecta > Lepidoptera > Pieridae > Leptophobia > Leptophobia aripa. Next base: position 5,669,959 of record OX637267.1, on the reverse strand, counting down.
TCTAGCTATGCAGTTAATGAAATTGCTGAAGATCTGAGACGAGTGCATTGCCCTGCGTATTTGCATTTTGAATACTAACGACAAGCTATGAGAAATAATAAAACACAAAATGTAATTGCTGATACTAAGGCTGTTTGTACTTAAGACTTTATCAATTTGCATAAAATCTGTCTGTCGGTTTATTCACATTTCGTGTCGACGAGCACTCAAGTGGACTTATCTGATCTGGTGGTGCAGCTCTCTGTCGGTGCTTATAACTTTTTACAACTCCCCTTCAACTTAGTTGTAGTTTTGATAATTATGTCACAAAAATATCCGCCGTTCGAACGTATTCCATTAACGACAACAATCCATTTAATTTTTACACTGTTTATAAATCTATCTATTTATATATCTTACGAACATACTCACAATAGTTATATAAAAATATTGACATATATTTTTATAGAACCTCTTCTATGAAAACCTCTTGGTCAAACGAGCTGAAGGCACACCATAAAGGTGAAGTCGGAACTCGTGAGTTCGTTGCCGGTATGTGCTTAAGGCATGCTCGTATACATTCCTTACAAACATATTTATATTGATATTGACCAATAAGCGTTTAAATAATTTGCTGACGTGAATATAGGATAAAACCATATTGGTTCAAAGCACTGGTTACAAAACATATTAAACGAATGATATTTTACACGCAAAGAGTTATTTGTGATCCGAAAAAAAGTATTTGCATGCGAAGCTCCTACATCAACGTTTCAACGTCGCATCGTGGTTTTAATTAAATTGAAATAGTTTGCGATAACGAAATTCAAAGACAAGGAAAAAAAGCTTTTAGCGTTGTAGTATAGAGGTTGAGCTTATAAGCTCAAGGGCATTTTCGTCATTGTGCAGTTTCTAGTTTCAATATTAACAATTAATATAACTGTATAACAAATATAAAAAACTAGCTAAACCGTAAACGTTGCTTTGCCATACATATTATCTCTTGTGTAGTACAAAAATAACTGGTGAAGACAATTTTATGATTAAATGATGAGATTAAATGGCGATTGATGAGTTATTTTATACCTATAGATAGATAGATAGATCAGTTATATTCAGTTTCATTCCATGCCATTCCATGCCATTCCATGCCATTCCATGCCATTCCATGCCATTCAATGCCATTCAATGCCATTCCATGCCATTCCATGCCATTCCATGCCATTCCATGCCATTCCATGCCATTCCATGCCATTCCATGCCATTCCATGCCATTCCATGCCATTCCATGCCATTCCATGCCATTCCATGCCATTCCATGCCATTCCATGCCATTCCATGCCATTCCATGCCATTCCATGCCATTCCATGCCATTCCATGCCATTCCATGCCATTCCATGCCATTCCATGCCATTCCATGCCATCCCATGCCATTCCATGCCACCCCATGCCATTCCATGCCATTCCATGCCATTCCATGCCATTCCATGCCATTCCATGCCATTCCATGCCATTCCATGCCATTCCATGCCATTCCATGCCATTCCATGCCATTCCATGCCATTCCATGCCATTCCATGCCATTCCATGCCATTCCATGCCATTCCATGCCATTCCATGCCATTCCATGCCATTCCATGCCATTCCATGCCATTCCATGCCATTCCATGCCATTCCATGCCATTCCATGCCATTCCATGCCATTCCATGCCATTCCATGCCATTCCATGCCATTCCATGCCATTCCATGCCATTCCATGCCATTCCATGCCATTCCATGCCATTCCATGCCATTCCATGCCATTCCATGCCATTCCATGCCATTCCATGCCATTCCATGCCATTCCATGCCATTCCATGCCATTCCATGCCATTCCATGCCATTCCATGCCATTCCATGCCATTCCATGCCATTCCATGCCATTCCATGCCATTCCATGCCATTCCATGCCATTCCATGCCATTCCATGCCATTCCATGCCATTCCATGCCATTCCATGCCATTCCATGCCATTCCATGCCATTCCATGCCATTCCATGCCATTCCATGCCATTCCATGCCATTCCATGCCATTCCATGCCATTCCATGCCATTCCATGCCATTCCATGCCATTCCATGCCATTCCATGCCATTCCATGCCATTCCATGCCATTCCATGCCATTCCATGCCATTCCATGCCATTCCATGCCATTCCATGCCATTCCATGCCATTCCATGCCATTCCACGCCATTCCATGCCATTCCATGCCATTCCATGCCATTCCACGCCATTCCATGCCATTCCATGCCATTCCATGCCATTCCATGCCATTCCATGCCATTCCATGCCATTCCATGCCATTCCATGCCATTCCATGCCACCCCATGCCATTCCATGCCATTCCACGCCATTCCATGCCATTCCATGCCATTCCATGCCATTCCATGCCATTCCATGCCATTCCATGCCACCCCATGCCATTCCATGCCATTCCATGCCATTCCATGCCATTCCATGCCATTCCATGCCATTCCATGCCATTCCATGCCATTCCATGCCATTCCATGCCATTCCATGCCATTCCATGCCATTCCATGCCATTCCATGCCATTCCATGCCATTCCATGCCATTCCATGCCATTCCATGCCATTCCATGCCATTCCATGCCATTCCATGCCATTCCATGCCATTCCATGCCATTCCATGCCATTCCATGCCATTCCATGCCATTCCATGCCATTCCATGCCATTCCATGCCATTCCATGCCATTCCATGCCATTCCATGCCATTCCATGCCATTCCATGCCATTCCATGCCATTCCATGCCATTCCATGCCATTCCATGCCATTCCATGCCATTCCATGCCATTCCATGCCATTCCATGCCATTCCATGCCATTCCATGCCATTCCATGCCATTCCATGCCATTCCATGCCATTCCATGCCATTCCATGCCATTCCATGCCATTCCATGCCATTCCATGCCATTCCATGCCATTCCATGCCATTCCATGCCATTCCATGCCATTCCATGCCATTCCATGCCATTCCATGCCATTCCATGCCATTCCATGCCATTCCATGCCATTCCATGCCATTCCATGCCATTCCATGCCATTCCATGCCATCCCATGCCATTCCATGCCATCCCATGCCATTCCATGCCATCCCATGCCATTCCATGCCATTCCATGCCATCCCATGCCATCCCATGCCATCCCATCCCATCCCATCCCATCCCATCCCATCCCATCCCATCCCATCCCATCCCATCCCATCCCATCCCATCCCATCCCATCCCATCCCATCCCATCCCATCCCATCCCATCCCATCCCATCCCATCCCATCCCATCCCATCCCATCCCATCCCATCCCATCCCATCCCATCCCATCCCATCCCATCCCATCCCATCCCATCCCATCCCATCCCATCCCATCCCATCCCATCCCATCCCATCCCATCCCATCCCATCCCATCCCATCCCATCCCATCCCATCCCATCCCATCCCATCCCATCCCATCCCATCCCATCCCATCCCATCCCATCCCATCCCATCCCATCCCATCCCATCCCATCCCATCCCATCCCATCCCATCCCATCCCATCCCATCCCATCCCATCCCATCCCATCCCATCCCATCCCATCCCATCCCATCCCATCCCATCCCATCCCATCCCATCCCATCCCATCCCATCCCATCCCATCCCATCCCATCCCATCCCATCCCATCCCATCCCATCCCATTCCATCCCATCCCATCCCATCCCATCCCATCCGATCCTATCCCATTCCATATACAAACATACATACATTTATAAAATAATTTACGTTCAGTAGTGTCTACAAGTATTCAAGTCTACAAGTCTACAAGAAGAAAGTCTATTTCAAGTCTACAAGGGGCGATTTAATTTTTTTTTAATATTATTATTATTATTTCTTGATTATGCGAATGTTAACAATTCCAATATTTTTTTTATTGACTAATTTAACATTATCAATGTTTGCTAATCCCATTTAAAGGTTTGACGTTTCCCAAAACAAAAATGATTTTAAAGTCTGTTAATCAAAAAGATCGATTGTAACCCCTGAATAGAGAAATATTCGTTCGACAAATTTGCATGAAAATTTCATTATACTCCCCTATATTGACATCAAAACATTCTCGAACAGGAACAATACATCTTGAATGGGAAGGGCTAAAACGATTGTAATGTTAAGTATATTTGACAGTACTTCAAACTAGGAATTCTATCGTGGGTTTTGTGCCTTTTTCAATTTCTCATGTTTTCTTATAGCTTTACCTTTTTGTAATTATGATTACCTTCCACTGGCCAAATGTTGTACATTCGATTATAAAAAAAAATATACCTAGGTTTTTCTATTCCCCTCGAAAGTCTGCAACATTACCAAGTATCAGGTGAAATGTGGAGCCGGGAGCCGACGCTCCCACATAGTATTTTATGAGCCGAAAAGTTAATTTTTATTAATATTACACTACGTTCAGTCGTCTTGATAAATGATTTATATACAAATTCGTTTGGATAAATTGTATTTTTTTCGGACGGGGTGTTTGCATATTTCTTTTTGTTCTTCTCTTCCTTGTGCTATGTTATATAACACACGAGATGTTATTCTTTTTTATATTTATTTAATTGAATATGTTGGTCAATTTATGCAGTAGATGAGAAAAAAGCTCCATATTTTATATAGAATCTGATGATAAAGTATGACACCAGCAGCAATTTTCGTCCAGACAAACGGTATGAACATTGCTTTTATTAAATTTTTTCGCATCGCCTAACTAATGCTGTCCAGCTGACGCACATCCGACTGAATTACTTTCTCTCAGTTCTTCATAATACTTATCCAGATTATAAACGTTCCTTTTTGTTTTTTAATATCCATTATTTTCGCGAGTTTTAATGTTATTGTACATAGCATAATAAGGTCAAATCATTCGCACGTTTGTTGAAAGAAAACTTAAGGATAGCGCTTGACCAGTGATTCTCAAACATTATTCTCGCATAGGGCATTATTTTCACATTGTTCTGACCCAACAAGTATTACAAATACCCAGTATTAAAAATAGGTTCCAATAGGTAAAACAAATAATTAATAGTAACAAGGTTCATTTATTTTGCTTTATTTAGTCACTGTGCGTCGATCGATATTAGGTATTATTTCAACCAAGGCGTGTTGTGTTTTTTTGATGGCCCGAGTCGCGACCCGCGAATAGGAATCACTGTTTTAGAGGAAACGATAGCGGATAAGGCCTGAAAGAAAACGTAACATATTGCATCACTCGACGTCGCTTTTCTGTTATTGATTGGTATATCCCCAGTCTTGCTTGCCTATTTGGTTCAATCCCAAAAGCAACCAGATGCTATTCCCACTCAAAAATAATAGGCAATTAATTTTATTATAAGCACTACTGTAACTTGGTTCCAAATCTCTAACAAGTCTCAAATGATCAAACAAGGTTTTTACAATTAATAATGCCAATTAAAATAAAACGGTTTTCGTAAATTGTTTCCTATTGATCAATCTAAACAAATTAAATAACGATGAGAATTGAAAGGAAACATTTGTCTCCCAAGTGTTTGGAATCTTGGGTTAATTTATAACTTGTAAAGGTTTTTGTCGTATTCGATTTTTCTCCGTTTTAAGTAGATATTTTTATAAACTGTTGTTTGTGGTGGTTCTGCATCTTTAGCCTTTAAAAATATATACGAGCACAGATTATCGATATATCAAGTCTCTCTCAAATTATGTCAACATTCAAATAGATAAAAATATTGCACTTTAATAAAATAAAATTGGAATGCCATTAATAATTAACCCCATTACATTATATACAAAATGCGGTTGACCAGTTACATTGCCCCAATTAAAAAAAGATAGCACTGGCAATAATGAAACAAAAGCTTGCCAGCTTTTAAAACAATAGACCGAGATATTCATCGATTTGTTTTTATTGTTCTGGAAGGGATTGTTTACAGAATGATACTGCAGTAATTAGAAATACTTTTTATGATATATATTTTTAATCATGTCTAGTGTTTTCATACACCAACAAATTATTATCCGTCTAGTATAAATACAAAAAAGAGTAACAGTTTTTATATATGTTCTCTGCTATCATAGAACACCTTCAAAGGACTGTATTTATTTTTATGTAGTTATGCTGTAATTACGTTGTAAATAAAGCCAATTAAAGATTAATTTTATGATAATGTCTAATTAAATACTTGTTTTCAATCTTAATGTGTATCAGACGGTCAGGACCAACCGTGAAATATCGAAGCTTGCGGAACCTATCGAGAACCGATTAAACCCTACTATGAATTTTCACTCGATTGTGTCTCGATACCAAATCTAATTTAGGAACACTGCTTCGTTTTGAATTAATGCTTTTATTAAATGAATAGTTTATCCTGCAAAAATATTACAAGAGAATTAAAACTAATATGTCATATTAATCTAGAAATGGTTCTACACAATAGTTTGTAGGTGAAGTCGTATGTGCCTGGTAGAGTGCGATAGCGACCCCATGGCCCTTTCAATGCGGTCTTGTAGGTTTATCCGAGGTGGTTTTAATGGGTATTGCCAACCTCGTCTCTATAAAGCAGAGATACCAGCGTGGGTTGAGTCCCACATATCCCTTATCCTTTAGGACCAGGGAATGCGGAAATGCATTTCAAAAGTGAAGTTTTATAGACCACCTTAAAAATAAAACTTTTATCATTTTTTAATTTAAAGAATTTGCGCCTGACCACCCTACATCCTACACACTTACAAATACATCAAAAGAGTTAGGAAGAATATTATAAAAAAAAATGATGGGCCAAAGATATAGTTTTACTTCGTATAGCCTAACCAAATGTTTTTATATTTGATATTTTTAAAATTTTTAAGCTTGTTAGTTAAAGCTATATAAAGGGCTAGGATCTATTATTTTAAAAATAAAAGAAACCAGTACTAGGGGCATCCGGCACTCGACATGTCGATTCCTTGAAATTCGTTAATTAATTTAAACATTCATGCTTAATTATCAGCCCCTACAATTAAACTCACTATTAATTTGTTATACTTGCGTTTTATCTAATTACATATATTTATTAAAAGTTACATTGAAAGGTTTTATCAAATTATACTAACGAAACTTGTATTATAATGTAAATTATATTAATATTAAATTTCTTTTCACTGAACTGCATACAATTTCCTCTCTCTAACGACGCAATGTTTTAAGAAATCGTTAAGTGTAATTGTACCATTAAAAATTTTCGACTCACTGACTCGAATTTGTTATCAGTTGACAACTTATATAGAATGGATTTTATTGCTTACTAGAGATCTTTATAGACTAAGATCTATTTTAGGTAGGTTATATTTTAGTTTTGAGATTCGCGTGTGGTTCGTTGTTTGTATGTCTAATTTTTTAAAATAAAGTCAACAGCGAAAAATTAGACCATTTTTTTATATAACTTATCTGTGTTATGCTGTTCACACAACCACACATGCTTCTGTTGTTTAATCTGTTGCTGCTAAGTTAAAAAAATATAGTGCATAGTAGTGACCCTTAAACAAGTGATTAAGAAAATATTATCTTCTGGTGCCGTTATTCTCTCAACATTATACGCGAACTAGTTCGAAATTTGAATGATATTCATTCGACACATATAATAGACAATGTGACACAGAGCAAAGCTTGTTAAGGCAATACGTTTTCCACATCAACACCTTTATTGCGCTGTTAATAAACTCTTCTAGACACAGAATAAAAGTATCAGTAGATATCGGAAGTCGCTTACATGATAGGAACTAAACATGTGTAGTAAGTAGCTTTTTAATGTTGAATAGCAATCTTTATCAACATTCACGAGTTTATTTAACTTTTAGATTTAATTTTTGTTATGTAAATTTAACTTTTATATGCAAAATACTTAAAAATTACAAGCTATATATCAATTATAAAGTTTATCGTCTAATATATTTAGTACACAAAATTTGATAAAACCCATTCATATCAACTGTTAATTACAATCTGTATTTCAAAGAACTTGCATGGCTGGTCCCGATAAACGTATACTGCCGCCAGCAATACCAATAACTTACGTAAACGTGACAGTTAACTCTTATTTTTATTGTTATACAAGCTAGGAGCTGGGTTATTGTTTACAATGTATGAAAATGGAAACTATGGAGTCCAAGTGCCTACGTTTTATATTCTCATTGGATTTTCCTCTTAAAATATATGTTGAAAGGTTAAAATATTTTACTTGACAGGACTTCTACGATCTTACCTTCTAAATGGGGAATTTTACTTGGTCAACCTATATGGCAGTGAAATATGTTGTTACTGGGCACACGTGAATTTTCTTCTACTTAATTTCAATAGGGATTCCGGACGCCATTCTGAGTACCATATTCGGCCACGTAATTTGCGACCACAATGCTATGTGCATTGAAATAATTAAAATTTATTATTGCAATCGACTTGACATAAGAATCCTACAGTTTTTCAAACCTCATATCAGTATGTTTTTTTTATAATTTCGTTACAAAATTCGTTTATCCCTTGTACCCCAATACGATTTGTATTGGTTTCTGTATTACGTTACCCCAGGGACACTTCAGAGAACTTCTACCTAGCCTATGTAAAATTTACAAAGAACTGTATAAATATATTTACTCCAAATACATTAAGGTTATACCTAATAGTTTTTGTTAAGAACTCTAGGGAAATAATAAATCGAAGGTTTTACTCAACATAATTTAATTTATGTTCGTCCTTTTCTTTTTTTTCTAATTACTCGTATACGTCAATACCATATTATTTAATTATAGGAGATGTTAAATAATTTATCAGTATATTGATGTCATAAACACAAGTTTTAATTAACATAGCTTCACGTGTTGCATTAACAATGTTAGAATGTCGGTAGCGTGCATTCCTTTCTCTAATACCCATAGTCTCTCAGTTTCATTGTATAAGCTAACATACTGAATAATCGCTTAACTAAAACAAAATTCATTTATTAAAAAGCTTATATATTAGTCATTAGTATATTATATATTAGTTAGGAGGGTCGAGTTGTAATAGAAGGTTCTAAATTTAAGATTTAAAAATAGAACACAGACTAGAATAGTATTAGCCAAAGGCTTAATATGCAACTTGATTTGGTAACCGTACATTTTTCTTTGCGTAAATAACACTTGCTCTGACATTAATTTCTAATAATACAGTGAGGGTACACGACTTAAAAATCACAACCGTCAAGGACAGAAAGCGGAACACTTAATAGACTAAATAAAACTAAAAATGAAACATTGAAAGTTACAAGTAAACTCTTCGTTTAGGCAACCCGTATTGAAATTTCGATAGACGACACTTAAAATCTTAGTAGGAAATCAATCATATGAAAAATGTAATAAATATCAATTAACTAAGAGTATCTTTTTCTAGGGTATAAAACTTTTAAATCATGAATTACTTCGGCTTTATCACACGGCTCTTACAAATCATAATATCAATCAAATAAATATGAGCATTTCGAGACAAAAATCGCTTTCTTAAATTCCGCAAAATTAATTTTTATGAGCGAATGTTTATGTAACATAAACTCATTGTTTGGCCGACCCAGATTCGGTACAACGGAAAATGTCAATATGCAATGACATTTGGAAACTTGAATAATCGTTTACGAAGCCAAGATATAACAAAAGAAGTTCTGTTTCAACAGAATTTTACTTAACTGTATTTGGCATGGCTTGCGTTTTCAACCGGGTAATATTACAGTAGAATGGGCCATTCTTTTTTAGTCTAAGAGAGTATTTTTTGTATTTTTCTTTCTACCCTCGTTGAACAGACGACGACAAATAATAATATTGCATAACAAAAACTTGAGACATATTGTTTAACAATAAAAATACATGGTGATTAAAAATGCTAAGTCTGTATTAGTAAAATATTTTGTTATGTTTATTTATATTCGAAATAAAAAAAATTATTACAATACATTAGAATTTATATCCTATTCATATTTAAATAATTTTGCACCATTTAAACTATGACATAAAAGATTTAACTCTTTTTAACAAACTGTAGAGAAAGAGACAACAGGCTACATTTATTTTAGTATGATTCGCTTCGCTTGAATAAAAGCTAGATTTTAAATTAAAATTCGAATAACGAATACAATCATCACTGGACACTACGTTATTTATTAAACCGAAGGTAACGTATGTCGGAGGAAAGCAATTAATTGTAAAGTAATTATTGAGTTAAATGTAAATTTATTTCTTATGTGAACTTACTATACTTATGCGGTTTTATAATAATATTTAGATTCACAATATATTTAACGCGTGTTTTTAAATCTACGTTATAATTCATTACAATATCCAGCTCTTGGCATATGTTTTACTTAGAGCGTGAAAATTGGGTCTCTAGTTGTGTATGAATTTATTCTCCTACGTTGGCACGGACTACGAGCAGGTATACTTTATTCCTTTACATTTACTATTATTTTATTACCGCATACATTGTTTCAGTGTATTCAGTTTTATTACCTTTGTGGTAATTTTTATTAGTTTTGTATGTTGCAAATGATTTAGGTGAATTTCTTAGATATTGTTGTTGTGGTCTAGATTCTTGATGCATGTACTGTTCAAGTGACCACAGATGTTTGGTGATTTAACTTATAGGAGAGAAAATATTTTTGTTCTTGTATATTTCAGGTTTTTTTTATAAAGTCGTATTTTTTAACTGCAGTTGCTCAAATATATTTAAATCCACAAAATCCAAAAAGCTCCTATAAGAATAACAATTTTTACATAAGCACAGAGCTTCATTTCAATAAATGCAAGTAGTCAAGTTTGCGGTGCCTTGAAATGGAAGTGAGGAAAATCCCTGCAAGTGTAATTTCAAGTAACCGAATAAGCTTCGCTACTTTGAACATAAAATAACACATAATATACGTTGCTATTTTTATATTTGTCTAAGTTGGCCAACTTATATTATGGCATACGCGTTGCTTATATATTTGTTTAAGGAAAAATGTTGCTTTAGAGTAGGATTTTCCGAAAATGTTCTGAACACAACAAAATAGACAGTGTCTAAGTCATAATACCGTTATTTATTTATTTAGTAATTATTACTAATAATACGACTAAAGTTTCATATTAAAATGAAAACTTTCAATGCATTCCGCTTAGCTATAAGATTTCCATTTAGAACGAGTGCCTGTAGTTATCACAAGATCTTCCTTTAACACCGTTTTGAAATCTACAAATACTCAACTTCAGCGAAAAACTATCTATTCATGAGCGCCTTGCATTAAAAGTAGATAATAGGATATTTTAGATACACTTTGGATTCTTACCCTATTTTAAATATTGTTATAACTTGGAATTTTAAGTATATATAAGCCTATAAGGGTAATTTTATTAGGAAACCTTAAACTTAGCTCTAAATAATAACAAAAATATTTTGGTCCTTGTGGTAGCCAGTAACCACAATGTTGTCTGTATTTTCCCACTGTATCGCGTTGCTTATACGGTGAGGAAAACACTGGCTCCTATGTTATCGGTACTGACTACCATGCACCTACTTAATGATTACGACTCGCATGTATAAAAACTACTGAGCCGGCGACACATTGAAATGAAGCCCTTACTGACTGCAATTATTATTTTAAAGACAGTATTATGAATTGTACGTTAGCGAGGTCGGCATTACAATAATATAATTTGACGTTACCCTTAAATCTTTTACTATCTAAATGCTATGAAATGCCAGGTACTAAAACGCTTAGCACATTACCCCTGAGTTATACTTCAAAGAGGCTTACAAATGGACGCCCCCAGACAACACTCGCTAATTCGCTTTGATGTCCCCTTACCCCACACCCCACTTGTTAAAGTTTTAAGGAAAATAACGCAACATTTTTCTCATAATTTGCATTGTTTTCCACCGAGTTTTCCTGACAGGGGCTTAAATGGTTATAAGCGCTGGTTATGTCGTTTTAATATGGAAGTGTTTAGATTAAAACTAAAACACGTATTATATAAAAGTTGCTTCGGCTTAGTTATTAAAAAGCGGTCTATTCAAAGCTCTTAGGTTATCGATAAAATCTGAAAGGATTTTATCGGAATACTATAGATTCAAACAAGCTCCCTTGTTAATAGTTTTATTTTATCTATACTAATAATAAGACAGTAAAAATCGAAAAACTGTACATTAAATATTTTTCCAAAAAACTGAAAGGAGGCAACTAAAGAAGAGTCATAGAAACCAAAAAACCAATTTTTGGAATTCTTGTCTGTCTGTCTGTCTGTCTGTCTGTCTGTCTGTCTGTCTGTCTGTCTGGTACTTTATAACTTGAAAACTACTGAACGGATTTGAACGCGGTTTTCACAGTTGGATTATATATAATTAGGAGCGTTGTCAAAAGTTTATTTTGTCAAAATCGGTTAAGAGAAAAAGAAGTTATGGTCAATTGAAAATTTACTTCAACCACTGCTTCAAAATTTTTAAACACTTATATTGATTGATTAGTTATATATTGTTAAATATGTTCTAATATAAGTTAATCTTAATATTAAAACTTATGAGAGGTAACAAAAATAACAAATAACGCAGTGCGCGCGGGCGCGGTTGAAGTGTTGAACAATGTGCTCGATAGATGGCGTTGATAAAATTCGTAGATTTATTTTATTTTTTTATTTCTTAAACCTATACAGCTTATCAAAAACAGTTTACACAATAAAAATAGATTAAAAATAAAGCCAAAATGAGGTTAAAATATAGAATCGGAAATATAATCTAAGATCAGGAAAAAGAATAACACAAAAAAACACGAACAGAACAAAAAAAAATATATATATATATATATATATACACACAAGTGGAACTATGTGAAGTACGAGCATTTTAGTGTGTGTGTGTGTATCATTGTGTGCAATGGTGTTGCTGTGTGAGTGAGTGTGCGAGGTTGAGTCTTACTTTTTTTTAAAGAACTTCTACTTAGGCCAAATATATCCATCTCGGTATTAAGATGCTCCATTGTGTAATGACTACCATGCAGTTCAAACTTTATCGTTTTACCCTATGATTATTTTGAGTGAACACTACCTATACCAACAAGTAAAAGGAAACGAGTGTAAAGACGTTTATCGTTTGTCCGCTCCCATTTTTCCATCTACATCCTTAACGTTAATGAGGTTTACCTTTTATTATTTGGTCAAGCTAATAAGTAATAACCTCACAAGTACGTATTTCATACTCTTAGCTTCGTAAGAATTTTCTTTCAACTCTTAACCGCTGAGGAGTTTTACCTTCCGTCATCAGCTCATCCACATAAGAAGATGACTATCAGAATATAAAATTGTCAGAATAGTAATTGCCTGTACGTTAATTTGAAAGTTGCCCTCGATTTCTCTGAATCATCTGATCCTGTACAGCTACATCATCCCTGAGTAACACAGGCTATATATAATTCCAATTGTAACAAGATTTTAGCCCGTGAAAGAAAGCCCTGTCGAGATCATTAAAAAACGCTATATACTTAACCAAATTACACGTGGGCGAAGCCGCGGGCGGAAAGCTAGTATAAGTATAAGTCTGTTTTAATTATAAATCATTAATTAACTGGCTAACAATTAGTCACCGTATGTTTTTTTGGACCCGGTTTTTGGAACTTAGATCTATCATACAAAGACATCTCTTACAAAGTCGTAGTACATTTTTCTGTGAAATTCCTGTGTGTACTATTTCGGTGCATACAAATATGATCGAAGTACATTTTAGATAAATCATATGTTTTAGTGCAAATCCTTATTAACAAGACCAGAGTTATAAATAAATATAGTATTATGTTCTTTTAAGTAATCAACTTTTAATATTCAGTATTAAATTTTATTTACTTTTGCTAAACTGTAATTTAGTCACAAAATATTATTTCAGCTGAACTAAAACTTTTATTGTACTCAGTTTATAAAAATAGAAAATTGTTATTTCAATATAAAGCAAAATTGTTATTGTTAGTTGTTATGGTTTCGGAAATACTCGATCCAAAAACTGCCTAAAATGTATTATTCCTTTGACAAAGATTATCACAATAAGAGAAATCTGTGTGCTATTCATATGTAAGTGAGCTTTTACTAATATTGTAATTTATTTATAGACGTAATACTTAATAGATTTCGCGCATATTAACGATGCACATATTACTATCAAAATTGCAGGTAAATTATTCAGGTAAATTATACTTATTAAACCTGAGATTACCAGCAGAGTATGATGATTTTTAATTATATTTTGCTAAGTCTGTTTATAATATGTCTCTCTTTATAAAATTGAATAAAAAGCTGTAATAAAAAGAGACAAGTTATCTCAGGCTTGGACTTTGGACTTTAGTTGTGGTGTTACATGTTATTATTTAAAGTGTATAAGCAACGCATGGTGGTTAAATATACAGTTATTCCTAAAATATTTATTAATATTTTCAGAGATAATTCAATTAGCGTGCGCAAATACAGTCACCAGATCACGCCTTCCAAAATATGCACACACGTTTTGTAATTTTAAACTCGCGATGCCAATAAAAAACTGTTTGGAATATTTTACGATTATACAATATTAAGCTTTCAGGTATATTGCTCTGTGGGTTCCGCTGGTTAGATGCTTTCATAACGTAGATTGAAAACGATACAAAGCGGCCACAAGAACGCTTTGTGGTTTATATTTTATTTTTGTCCTGTTACAACGTTCAACCCTTCATTTCTCCTTTTTAGTACCTGAGGTCATTGGCATGCAAAATAAAGATCAAAATGAATCTTTTTGAAAGTTATCTCATTTTAATGAAAAGAAATCAACCTTCATTCATTCATCAAAGTTGTATATTCTAGAACAATATCAAATTAAATTTAAAATGTATTTAGATTTTTTTCTCGAAATTTTTAAATTGCTGTAGTGGACGTTGTTATCTGTTATAATTAAAGGAATACCGACAATATTATAACATGCGTAACTTACACAGATTGTAGAACCAATATTTTAGTGGAAATACCAGGAAATATATTCGTATTTATACATAAAAAGAAAGTTTCTTGACAAAACTCGCCAAGCAAAGGAAGATATAATTATATAGGAGGAGTATAATCATTAAAACTTTTAAGTGTAAAAGAGTTTGTTTATAGTGGTTTATGACGAGGTGGAGGGCTTCGAGGATGTTTTCACCAGAACCCATGTTGTAATGATTATGCGGGTTGCCGTAGAAGTAGAACGTCGGATTCTTCTGTTCAAAACTCACAGCACAATAGCTAATTATTGATAGTTACAATATAGACTAGACTCAATTAACGAATTACCTGGATGACATAAATACAGAGCAATTGGTCACAAGCATGATGCGCGACAAAATGGCGGCCCTTACCATTAACGACAATGACGTTTTGTTGATTTGACATCAACTGTCATGTCAACCTGAAGTTTCATGTACACGTAAAAATATGTATTGGTACGTAGTAACTATTCTTATATCAGAGCTTAATGGTATTAAATCTATTATAAATGATGCCAATGAGAATTGTAATGAGGTAATTTTCAAGAGAATTATTTCTTTAAACCTAAACATTGTTTGAAAATTTTTTTGGTTGAAATTCGATAAGTAACCTAGAACTGCCTGCTTATAATCATGTATACTATGAAAATTGTTGTATTTTCAATATGAAATGATTTTCAACGGTTTCATTTTATAATCAGGTTAGCATTAACGTCATTTTGTTCGAGGTTTTGGTATAATTTTCGGTAAAGTTTCAATTCAATCATAAGATCAGTATTTTACGTAATTACTTACAATTAACCATTTCTTAGAATAGATATTACGAACAATGAATGCCTTTTTTCTTTATATACTATGGTCCTACATATTTTATCATGTATGAAATAAAATACTTAATAATATACCATACATTTAGCGTAAATAATTTGATAGGGTTTGGCCAAAAGTTGTATTGAATGTGCAGGAAAGTAGATAATTACTCCCAATGAGACCACAGAGCAAACATTGTCTACAATTACACCTAAAGGAATTTCAATGGAAAATAAATGCAAATATATAGTAATTGAACAACGTTAAGCAAGCCTCATTTCACGCAATGACTAAGTTTATTTAAATAAAGTTGTTCGGGTTGGAATATAATACGCAATTTAAAACCATTGTCTTAAAAGTTGATTGGTATACCAAACTTTTTTTTAAAGGGGGAACCTTTTGCGGACTGCTGTATGACTGTTGCTTGTTCTGGACTCTGAGTCTATTCCCGAACTAAAACTCTTTGCCCAGTCCCACACTGGGTGTAATAGACAAAACCTTTTCCCGGCGCTACATACATCATGTTTCAACAGATTATCCAATCTTTATCTTTATCTTAATCTCGAGTCTATTGTTTATCTTCTTACCCTAATTCCCAATAGATTTCTAACCGATCTAAAATGTTTTAACATTCAAAATTCCACTTCTGCTTAAATATATTAATGCATCGTTTTATTATTGTAATTATATGAAAGGTTAATAAATATCGGTAGAGAAATCCTTGACCATTTGAATCAACTTACCAATCCAAAGTTAGGGTTGTAGATATTCTTAATACAACATGACCGAGCTTTGTTAGCGTGATTGAGCTGCAGATCTTTTTTTCATGTATCATTCGAAGCTCTTACAATTCAATACCAACATAATATATCTTATAAACTATAAATATATGATAAACTTATCGATTTATCATAAAATAAATAACCAATCATAAAATTAAAAGAATATTAAAACATATTAAATGAATGAATATTATAACATACAACCTTGACAATAACATGAATAAAAAATCCTATGAAACTTGTACAGTCGGCAGTATCAAATACAGAATCTCATTATTTCAAATGAGGCCAAGTTAAAACCGTTATAGGCAAGACATACATGCAAATGTGCTATCATTATGCAAATAATATCTGCAGTGCGTGTTAGGCACCTTCTATTGTAACAGTCAATTATAAAATAGTTATTATACAGTTCGTAACGTTGTTTTTATTGTTAAACCCTACATTTTAAACGATTTTTAATTGTTATCAAATTAAAAAAGAATAAAGCCTTTTATACAGAGTGACGGAAAAAAAAAATTAGATTTGCCTTGACTTTTTGTTCTGTGTGCCTCGTGGCATTCTTGAACCTCTTCCTTCGCTTCCATTATGATCTTAAGATTGTCATAGTTTAAAAACAATAATAATAAATCTTACGAACTGTAGAAGTTATAGTATCTCTGTTATATCTGAAAAAAAAATCGAAGAATAAATTCTATTTTATAAAGTATTTTACTTGTATTTTCAGGGTATAGAACAGGAAATAGGTACATTACAAAAAATTGATATAGCTCTTAATTTATTTAATAAAATACAAATTTAACACCAGCTTACTGACTTAATGCAATAATATTTTACTATGAAAATAACATGAAAGCTCTCCACATTTTAGCTGTATTCGCAACAATACTACTACAAAGATTGGCAAGCCGAGCTCACTCTGCGGTACAGCTGATGTATTTACGACACAGCTCTACGCTCTCCCGTGTAATTTAATCGCTATTATGACACTGTAATTAATGAGTATTCCAGTTGACCTACATTGAACGCAATTTAATGTTCATATTATAATCGGAACTGATGCGAACGCGTAAATAATTATTTTTGATATGCGAAAGAGGAGTATTGTTGAAGTGTACTAAATACCTTTTATATTGGAAATCGTTTAACTTTTAACATCATTTAACAGATTTAATGTATATAAAATTTCACAGTTTTTTAACAGATATACGCGATTTTATTACGTATTACAAGTGATCAAGATGTGAGGTAAATGACCTTTATAGTGTGAAATGATCTATTGCTATTTTTATCCAAGCTGCCTTTAGGGCAACAAAACTCGCGTGTTTATACGAAACGGTAACTTTATTGATTTCATAAAATTTTATGAGCTTTGTTTTTGTATGGCTTGTATGTATTATATATTAACATCCATCCAAGCAGGAATCATTCAAATGAATTTGAATACTAGAACAATTAGTACAGTTTTCTAAAAAATATTTATTTTATACTCTACTAGCTTTTCCCCCGCGGCTACGCCCACGTGTAATTTGGTTAAGTATATAGAGTTTTTTAATGATCTCGACAGGGCTTTCTTTCACAGGCTAAAAAGGACTCAGGGATGGTGAATTCTAATGGTGAATGTTTGAAAACGATTCAGTAGTTTTGAAATTTATCGATTATTATGTAATGAAACATATTTAAAAAAATTGTTCCTTTTTCTTATAAAACTCTATAGGCTTGTCTTGTTTGTGGGAAATACCTTAATAAATTGTTGTATTATCTCTTCCATGGTATATACTAATGGCATATACACATATCTTCAGGGATGTCAAATAGATCACCCATGGAATTCCTATTTATAGAAGACTGGTTTAGAATACACCAGCCGTCGAATCACTCGTTTTTAGTTAACCGAATACTTTTTACTAAATAAGAAGTATCAGTTTATCCTCTCCCCACCTTGGCTTGATATTCCAAACATCTCTTCTTTACATATGTGACTAAAAGAACCATTGTTCATAATCACAGACTCCTGCGGTTTCGGCTGTGCGTTAATAAATCACTCACCCAATCGCACCCGAAATCACGATTGGGGGGTAGTTTGAAAAAAAATATAATGTCAACCTTATTTATTTGCCTATAACTAACACGTACAGTTTCAAATTTCAAGAAAATAAACCCAAGGAATAAAAATTTTCATAGAAACGTTTTTGCTCCTATTTGCCCCTTTACGGTTGAATTTCTAAAAATCCTTTCTTAGTGCTCCATCACACATCTCAAGGAACCTACTTAAATTTCAGCTTTTTACTACCAGTAGTTTCGGCTGTGCGTTGTCTGTCAGTCACTCAGTAACGGAAGAGTTTTATATATATAAAGATAGATATAGATATAGATTGTTCCTATGCCATACTGAAGGTTTTAATTTATTTATGGCATATATGAGCTTCATGCTGACGTATTTTATGAGCACACAATATTGAAATATGTGTTTATTAGCTTAAAATTATATAATTTGTACAAACATTTTGTTATAAAACAAACGTATATTTTTCCAAATACAAACGGCTTTTACCCTTGAAACTTTGTCTTCACCGCTACAAATTCCAGCAGGTGTGGTGGCTTCTCTGTGGTATCATAATTTAAGCAAGCTATACACTTTAAGCGATTAAAATAATACGACTTATTTTAATGTATTTATAGTATGAATTATTTTGGTTTTCTCTTTATTTTACATGAATATGATTTTAAAGATTGTAAAAGATATTATATAATGAATATCGTGCTGCGGTAGTGTTTTTCAACTACTTATGATTCATTATCATCAGCCACTTCGACCACGGTCCACCATTGGATAGGGGCTGTGAAGAATGGTCCTCTAAACTAGAATTAAGAACATACTTTTTACAGATATCCCATTAAATTAAACTTCAAATAAAAATCTTTTAGTTTAAAATATATAAACTATCTAATTTCCCTTGTTTTGTAAGTAAATATTTTTGTGACACTTAAGTGTTTTTTTACATTAATTCATAAAAAATACATTTTGATAAATAGCAAGAACTTTACAGTTTATAAAGTATATATAAAGAACATTGTATTTTTTATATCGCTTATCACATGTACCACACAGCGTCCCTTCCCTTGTGGTCCAGTTTACAGTAGTCCTTTGTTTGGACGGACTGTGGGTCGTCATCAACCGTTAAATTTTCTCTAGAAATAAGACCGCTTTGTTAATTACACGGTGGTTTGCATCCGGCCTCGGATCACATTATCACTTTGATAAACCTACTCTGTGGCAATATTCACAAGAGCTCGGCGTATTCCAAATTCAAATTTAGTTCAAGGCTGTTTAACATAGAATAAAATTTGTTTTTTGATAACTATCTAAATATAGACATTTTTAATCATACAAACGTTCTTATTGGCAAATTATTTAATATGAAGCAAAGTGTAAGTTATTCTTAAAGAAGGTACGAAATATCTCAAAATATTGCGGAAGAAAATATTTAATTACCTTTGGTTCAATAACAATTAAATTACATGAACAAAGGAGCACGTGCACTGTTCCTTTATGATGTAATATCTCGTAAATTAAACATCTACAATACACCCGTCATACATCAAAAACTTCCCAAAAGACTTATGAGCTTTTTCACAACGTAATAACTTTGGAAAATAAGTAAAATGTTTTTCCCAGAAAATACAACTTAACCGAAAAACTTTTAACGACGCCTCCCTTGTTGCCTTCGACTATTTTTGAGTCGAATAACCATTTTTGCTGTTACGTTTAACTTGTTCTATTATACTAAAAGTATTTATCATAAAATGGAACCAATTATTATTTAATAATTTCATTACAAAGAAACCTCACTTTATTATTTCATACATATATTAAGATAAAAGAAATATAATTTATTTATAAAATTGTTTTGTTATTTATTTTATAATTAATTATATACATATACACAGGAAAATATTAAAAATTTCTCGTTTATATCATTGTTAATATTGGTATAGACTAATTTTTGGTTATCTGCTTGCATACACCGCTTCGCCATATCGAAAACACTTCTATACTTTTTAATCCTGTATGTTTATACTGCCATAAATATCTAAATCTTCTATCTCTATCTAAATATATTTTTTCTAGATTAATACAAATTGACTAAAATTTAATAGCGACTTCCGTATGAGAGACATGTATCAAAATTTATTAATTACCGCATCATATAATACGTTTAAAACCTAGTTCAAATATAAAATTACTTCCACATACATTAAGAAATTTCATTTTAAGACTGCGTTAGCGAAATGTAAACAGAAATTTGCGAATTTCCGCCGTTCATAATAATTAGAATTTCGTTCGTGACTGTATTCCCCTTATTTATGTTACTCATAACAATTAATTTTTCGTTTATTATCATACAACACCCAGGCGTTCCATGGTGCACACTCTTATTGAGATAACGTGGTATTGTATAAGTTGGACTGGATTTAAAGTCAAGTTTTTACACAACCTTATACCGGATGGATGCCAGATGCTGAAATATTAGTTCCCATATCTCAGGGCAATCAAACCTCCACCCTGGAAATTTTTTGAATTTTTTTTTTTCCATATGAGAAATGCAGTTGTTATTGTACTTAACGATTAAGAGGCTAGTAGGTCGTATACATAAATGTACTGTAAGATATCATTAAGGTTTTAGTAAGAGCTATAAGTGTTATAAAAATAAGTCACCTTTATTTTTAAAGGTGTATAGAACATTTTACTGTGTCTACATTATATGTACTTACTACAAATTTTACATCTATAAGCCAATTTGGTAAAACTTTATTTTTTGAATACTTTAAGTACCTAAAACAACTTACGCGTAACATAAAGAAGAGTCGTTTTTTTATTCACGTAAATAAACTAATATGTATCCATTACTTTTATTATTTTTACACTTAGCAGATTGGAAAATTATATTATTTTACACACTTACAAAATACATTTAATTGCAATTGAATAATTATGATTAATAAATATTTTAAGTTATTATTCAAATAGCATATTGATTTGGGTAGACTCTTTGACTCTTACAAACCTCAATTCTGTTAATTATATGTAATATTATAATAAATAAGCAATCGCATATGATGATTTTACTTCATTTAGGATAGATACTAGATACCGATGAAAGGCTTACGTAACTTTCACTTTGCAAATGGGCGATCGAAAAATCGTTTTGTAATCTCCGGAGCGGTGAAAGAAAATTGAAATAAAAATAAAAACGTGCTTCAGGTTGATCTCCACTTTAACCAGATTAAAGTTAAGCCACTCAAAGTTAACTAGGCTAAGCTCGGTGCGCATAAATGCCACCATTTTTACAATTTCTACGTGCTTGACTTTTCTAAGCTTATTAAATATTATAGCGATAAAGTGCGCGTCACAAAATCCAAGGAAAAGTTCGTTGTTATCCTTACTAATATGTGTAGTCTTGTGAAGTACGGATGAGAAGGATTATTATATTTTTCTGTCTCCTTTACTTTGTGATTACATATGGGTTGTCCTTCATATCACGATTATAAAAGGCTAAAGAGCAACGCACTATTCTCTCTCGTATTCTCTTAACTACACGTGATTCGATTTTTAAAGAGTATTATTTGAAGCGCTCTGGTGTAATGATGGCGACTATTGTAAGCTGTGATTTCAGATCTGTACTCACTACTGTATTTTTAATAATGTTATATTACTCATATTTTAATAGTAGTAAGTCTGATTCGATCCATGATGGAAAATTACTTTGAAACGATAAGAGGAGAGCACTGACTTGTTATATTCACATTTACAATCCTTACGAATGTAGCGCTTATTTAAAGGTAACGACGCTGAAAATATACGAAAGCGGTCGAGGATCCTCTTCAATGGCTAAGGATATTTTCATATCGGCATGCATGTTTGCACTTCTGGCAAGTTTGCCGAGTTTTCCGTGTTTTGGCATATGCAGACATCGTTAGCGAACTTGTTCCCCATTATATTAACTTCGAATGTCAGAAGGGCCATCAATTAAACGAGGAATCGTTCAATAGAACATTACAAGTTGCTTTTGAATTGGGGAAAAAGTCAAACTTTCAGCGGGCAAAGTTTTTTTTATACGATTCTAGTAAATGTTGAAATGTACGTTCATTGATTAATGTTTGTAATTTAAAAAAAAAACTTTTAGATGGTACTCCACGCATACACTATTATATGTATAGTATTTTGAATATAATTCTTTTGTTGTATTTTTTATAAGAAACACCTAGAATTAATAAAATTTAAATGTGTGCCTTTAGACTCTCTTCTCCCAGAATTATCTTTAATATAGTACTGCCATAAATTAAGTAATTTAACAACTTAAATATCATATATTACAATAATATTTCTATGAAATATGAATGTGTATAAATGAAATAGCGTATCTTTCAAAAACAACGGTTTCGAAAAAATATTTCACTATAAACCTTACACATTATGCAATAAAAACTATTAACTGTGAATAACAAAAAACAATATTTATAAACATTGGGCTTTAACAACATTAAATATCCAATTTTCATTTGAGAAGTACACGCAAATGTTTACCGTCCTTAGCTTCATGGCGTCATATTGCCAGAACCATATAACAGGTTATAAAGAGTGAGAAACATAGTCTCCTTACACATTTTAAGCACTGTCTTATGCTTTCTTAAATGAGTCGCCAAGTACGTTAATTAATACAAAAAAACGTAACATTTTAATTGCGGTCTCTACTCGGAAAAAACAAAATAAAATAAAAATATTTTTATCGTAATTTGATTCCATATTTAAATTTGTTTTTACGCCTCACCTGCTTAAGCGCTGGAAAGTTAAAAGTAATTTCGCTCGGACACTGGCTATAGGATTTGTTTTGTAACTAAACTGAAATTATATTAGAGTTGGGCTGAGTTTCCTTTGGCGTATATCCAAGCTAGAACTAAAAATGGGCTTTTTATAAACGAATTAAAATGTTTATGCTAAACCACTTAGTGAAGTTTTTAATTAGTTGGCTCTAATCAACTTGGGTTTATGTTAGTTGTTGGTATTTTATTTCAATATCAAATAATTTACCAAGATTAAGATATAATATAGGGATTATTTCACTGCTTTAGGTAAGGTTATTGGATAACAGAATATTTTTATAACTTAGTAGTGGCATGACGAAATTATTAATCAAAATACTAAAAAATGAATTAAATATAAATATAATAAATCAACTTGCTATGAAACTACTTGATAGTCGGCGAAATTCCCTGTTAAAAAGCCTATTGGTAGTCAGAAATGCATTTCAAGAATACAATACTATAAATTCGATCTTAATATTATTACAGCTCTTTTATTTTAATGCTATAATAAAAGTTTTACGATGGGTGTGTAATGTACTATGAAGGTGAGGTTACGTTAATCGAGCTTTTATTACCGACTAGTTGATTGCCCCAGCTTTGTACATATTCGTTTTCTCAAATTTTATGTTAATAATTTCAATTTATTTACAGGTATTAGCGAATTACCAATAATTAAACGTAAGAGATCTGCATGCTCTGCATCATTAAGAAAAACCTTTTTTTTGAAAAGCAAATATTCTATTTTTAAATTTATTCATTTACATGATACTTGATGGTCAGCTGCAAGAATTTAATATCTTGATCATTTTAATTTGAATAAAATTTAAATTAAAGCTATGTACTATCGAATTTTATGATCAAGAAACATGTTATTATCCACAATTATATAAACCAATGTTTTATTCATAGCAAATATTTACACTAATTAAAGACCACAGTGGCTTAATAGTTTTCGCATGGTCTGGTCCAGGATTCGATTCTAATCAAAACAATATTTTTAAATTTGAAATTAAAATTTTAAGTAAACCACAATCAACTTTACATTTTATAATGAGAAAAAGAACTATACCGGAAAACAAAATTAAGAGAGAAACAAGAAAGCAGCCATACCATACAATATTTATTCAAACTAAACTTAATCAATTCAAAAATATCTTTATTCACATATGTACAAATATCTAACTCCTATGACAAAAAAACATGATTCTACATTTATTATCACTTCCCAAATTAAGGGCGTAGAGCAGACGAGAAGAACTGGCAAGAAACTCTCCGCCACTCCATTAAATCGCCAAGCAATGTTATAATCACTTTACATAAAAATACAATTTATCTTGGCCTATATAAAATGGAAAGAATTACTGAACAATAGCAGATTAGTAATATTAAAATAGTTGTAGAAAACAGACCATCGTTGTTTTTACAACGCGTTTATGCGCCTACGCACGTAATCTACATTTGCAGTATAAGAAGGCTTTGCGGACAAAATTATTCAAAGAAATAAAAGATCGTTTTAATTTATTTTTACAACCACGTTTGTACTTTATATTAAAAGCAATTGCGCTTAATATCGTTAAACTTAAAGTTAACAACTTTTTTTTAAGAAATGACTTTTTACTCTCTTGTTACTAAACAAAAAACAATATCCTGAACTTAATTTACCAATTTCCTAAGTTAGTTTTTAAGTCATAAAGATAATATTTTTTCTAGGATTCTAGGACTTTTATAGGATTAAATGTCATGTTGGCATAGGCTAGAAAAAGCGGGTATGTCAAAAAATTAAAGTGACATTGTTTCGATCAAAAACAAAATACATTACATATATATCGTGATTTGCCTAATTGGGAGAGTTACTTCACACGTAATAGTAATATAATACCTTTAAAATGTTGTATCAAAATTAATAGGCAAATGAAGGGTTAAACTTTTGTTTCTCCCCCACGTAACGAGCATCCTGCTGTGTGGTTAATTTGAATACACCTTTTTGTTACTGAAACTTTGCTGGTTTTTAATTTTTTTGGTTTACTTAATATAGCGCATTGTGATGTAGATTTCACATAATATATGATACATGTCATATTTATATCGGTACGTCGTTTTGAATAGGATGAATCCGTTATTTTTGACTGTCATTTAATATCTTAATCAGTAAATCATTTTACGCAGAAACGTTCTTTGTAACAAATTTCAAAATTATGGTGTTAAATCAAACAGACCAAGCACATGCTTGGTCTGTTGTGTCTGTTGGCCTTATCTTTAAGTCGATATATGACTTTATTTCAGCTTTATCAATAATTATGTCGTGCTTACAAAATGTCGACTTAGTAGCGAGTGATATTCATGGACATTGGAATAAGCTCCTGTATTAAATGTATAAATATATAACGAACTTGTCAGTTCTTATATAATATCACTGATTCAACAACGGTCTATGTATATCGCCATAAATGATAAAATACAAATAAGTGGATAACGTAAAATCAATTGATTGTTTTAATGAGGTCGGCTTTTTACTGAGCTTGTGAAATTAGTGAATTTAATTATCTATCGGGGGAAATTTCGGTTCAATTAATTATCCGTAATAAGGCTGCGATAGGGATTTGTAACAAAAACCCTATTTACAAATATTTTTCATCAAATATTGGGAATATTTTTCAACAAGCATTCGTATATGTAATAAAAGTATTACTACAACGTTTGGTCTTGGCTTCAGATTTTTCTGGGTATCAGTTTTTTGGTGCTTTGAAGATTTAAGCCAGTTGCAAGCAATTTTTGGATAAAAGGCATAAAGAACTTGATTAAACGTTTTGCTTAGATACTATTCCATACAAATGTAATTTTCATACAGACTAGCTTACGTCATCAGAAGTCCCCCAAACACAATCTTCTAGCGATAAGGTCGGAATATCAGTCGTTCGTTCTAAATGCAAATATTACCGCACCCAAGAGAGGTGTTATAGCTACGGTTTTGAGGTAAAAGGACGAAAACAGCGCTAAATGGCAAGAAAGCGCTTTTTATGCTGACGAAATTGGGCTGTTAAAGATAAAGAATGGATAGGATGGGCAATATAGTTGGGACGATATTGAATGGAAGATCTCGTTTAATATTAAGGATGTAGTACTTGGGATTTCATTTGCATATTCTTTAACAGACAAAAGCAGTATTTTTATACCGAGCTTCAAAAGACAGTATAAGTAGTACATACCACATGGATGAGGACTTATTAAGGGATAGGATTTAACAAGTTATCTTGCGTATATGTATAGTAATATCACTTGCTGGAAATACTGGTATAATGAGAATTCATTAAAAGAATTGTGCATAATTTACTGTAATTACCCGAGATTGTCACTTAAGCAGTAAAAACAAGTCTTAAAAGGTTTAATAATATAGTCCGTCGCTCGTTAAAGGGTCGCAAATTTAAAATATTATTTTATTTTAAGAATATACAAACAAAGAATATGCAACTTGTACGATTGAACAAATTAATATTGTGTTTCTATAACATCTGGGTAAATTAATAATCTTGCTTTTCGATTGTCTAATTGAAGAGGCATTTCCTAATCCAATGTCTTGGCTATCGACTTCATAGTCAAAGAAGCTTTTTTTTATTCACACTTTGTTGCGCGAGAGTGTTAGTAAATCTAAAAGAACGAGCGGCCTTATCGCTAATGGAAGATCTCTTCCAGACAAACTAAACCGGAAATCTGTAAAAAGAATAATAAGACAATTTATTATGTTTACACCCCCATTATATAAATGTTTTAGATTTTAGCTTAGGCATTTAAGCCTATTCCTTGTATCTAATGACATGTTTTGTTCTCTTATAATAATAACTAGAGTCTTGCATTCTTAAAATATTTTAAAACGAATTTTTATGTTAAATCCATTTGTTTATGTATGTTGACATTTAATAAAATACTGTATACCGTTAAACATAAGAAGTGTTTTAGAGTAAATGAGGTTGAATGTAAATATTTCCGGGATACGGATTCCATAGGGAAATGACGTATTTCAACGGATATAGAATTCTGAATTGATTTCGGTTCGTATATTTTTGTCTCTTGATATTTTGTAGTATAAATAAAACATTAAAAATCTATATCTTGAAAAAATCATATTTCACAAATCAAAATTAAATTGAATTTATTTACGCCTTGACAAATATGAGTTCTCCTCCTCCGAACTACGCCCTTGATTTGGGAACTGGCAGTAAAAGAGACGTAGAGAGATGTAGAGACAATTTTTTTTATAACTTAACTTTGTTGATTCATAAGTGTTACTTAAATACCTATAGGTATATTCATATATGAATAAAGATATTTTTGATTTATGATTGTTAACAGTTAGCGTTGTGTCTGGAATAATCATGTTATCAACTGCACTTAAATGTCAGTTCTTACTATGTATACAAACTTGAAGACGATTTATAACATGAAATTTAAGAAATGTGGAGGACTGTGCATTTTATGACGTTATAGAGTGTCGTTGTTAAATGAAGATTAGTAAAATCTGATTTCGACGCTTTAGAGAGTTTGTCCTTAAATCGACGTGACGCGACGTGATTATAGTGTATATTGTAAAATAAAATTGTTCATAATAGACACCAGTGTTTTAAAATAGTTTTTAATTCGTCCATTAGCATTTTAAAGGCGTCATTATGTTAAATATAGTACGCAAAGTCCTAGGCGTTCAAACAATTTGTTCTTCACCTGTGTGATTTTATCTTGCATTTTTAAGAAAAGTGTCCCTTGCAGCGAATATGTGAATTTTTGTTACAAATGGTAAAAAAGAGAGAATGAATATGACTGACACTGATTAAATTCATTTTTATTTAAAAATATATCTGTTTTCACTGTATTAAGCAGCAGCAGCTGTTACAGAGGAAAGAAAATTTGACAGAAAGAGAAAAAAATACTTTTTTGTAAATAATAATATCAAAATGCATAAAATATATTTATACGTTTAGACTATTTGTTGCCAGTTTCTTTAATTAAAAATAATTGAATTTAAATAAATGTAATTTTATTAAATCAACATTGTACAGATAAAATGTTTTTTTTAAATAGTAACCAAGCCTTTTTATAGACTGTGACGTATACGTTAACATCAGACATCGTAACGGTGAATCGAATTTCGAATTGTGCACTTAAAAAGAAAAATCCATTAGTACACAGCCGTGTTTAAAATGCATGCATGTCGATCGAAAGTCGAACACGAGAGAGTCGCACACTGCCCCTTACCGATATAACTAGATTTAATTAAATATGGGGTTTTGTTTCGACGTAATTAAACAGCAATATTTATGTACGTATTTGAATGTAAAAATCGCAAATAAATCGTACCAATTTATAGTCTATGTCACTCGTGACTTAACAGACACCAGTATATGTCATTACGCCTAACGATTTCAAAACACGTGACAATAAATAACAATTTGTGACCGACCGGACTTGACAGATTTATTTTACGTATACACCCGTCCCTATTGGGCTCACAGCTCATAAAGATGTCGTTACTTTGAATTAATTTCAACTTGCCTCGAATTAATTTTGTCTATCGTTATTTCTTAATAGAACTGATGGTTATTGGAGTATACGGTACCGTTATTTGCAAGATGAAAGCGTATTTGGATTTGGAACTACGAGTTGTAACGGTTGCCATGGTAACATGAGTATCGTTTGACTATGTTACCAAAATAGTAAAGTTATCACATATAGTAGGTGAAAATATTTTTAAAGCGGAAGACGAATGTTAAATGGATATATACAATAAAAAAAATAATTAATAGGTCAACTTTCATTTATTTTTTATTGCGGTTTTCTTGACACTTAGCAATCACTTTATCGTTTAAAGGCCATTTGAAAACCTCCAAAATTCAGAGGCAAATATGAGTTTGTTTTGTTTTAAGGTTATACGATTGTCAACCCTTAAAATAATGACTGTATTTCCGGCAATCGAACCCAGGATCTCCGGGTATTGTGCGTAACCAGAGTAAATACAATGTTATCTTCAGCTATTAAGATAGTGCTATTGTTTATTACTTCGGTGTATAAACATTTCTTATCTTATTTTAATTCATTCAGCTGCGTGAATAAGAAAATGAATCTTGAATTTCCAAGGAAATTAACTTGAGCGCGGATTAAAATTTTTCATCAAACCAAGCTAATTAACTTCATAATTAAACTCTGGAATGTAGGAGAGTTTCGATACTCTGATATTTCTGCATGGCTTGATTAAATCTTAAATTGGGGTATATTTCAATTTTAAATTTGATGCATATTTTTTTAGGACAAATAGATAATTACTTTTTACCCTTTGAAAAAATATTATTGGTTAGAAGAGTGTTAGTTTATTTGTGTTTCATAACAAAATCTATTTTGGTACTAACAAGTAAAACTTTAGTATTTACTATATAATCTAACAAATCTTGAAATGAATATACTGAATAACTTTTTTTTCTTAAAAACCCAAATACGTTGCAGCAAGCTCTTTGAAGTAGTGTTTTGTTACAAAGTATTTCTCATACAAATATCGTTCAATTAAGGCATTTTAAGGGGACTTCTTTAACTGGAAAAATTTGAAAACAATAATATTCCCAAGTCACAATAGGTCAGGATTCGTTGGCATTTAAATACCTACACTTCGCTTACTTCAGACGCTTTGTTCATAGGAAAAGACCTTTCAAAACAAGCATTGTTAAATCTTTTTGAAGCCCCCAACTTTGTGTCATTATGTACGATTTAAGGAGCAACTTTAATGAAGTGGAAAAGTTGACCGCGCCAAATTCACCATTACGAAGGTACATTTAAAACCTAAGGGTGCAAAGTTGCGGTTACTTTGAACAAAAGACGATGGTTCTCTTAATTATTTTTATTACAGTCACTTACCTAGGTAGAAATATAATAAGAATTGATTTTTTGATTTATGGATAGTAGTTCAGCAATATTTAGTCTACTTTATTTGTGTAAAATAGTGTAACGGTTAAGAAACAATATGTGTTTTTAAGCTTTTAAATATGGGTAAATTTTTGCGTATATAGTGTTAGAGTAGTGTAAAGTATGATATGACAAATTTGTACTGAAAAGTTTAAATGAGTTTTCATTCAACATAGTTAAAATTATCGTTCTCGTTGCTGTCACCGCCTTGGCGATAGAACTCTGGAAATCTAGATTCGAAAATTTATTAAAAAAATTTTTTCATTTGATACAATTATTTAAATTAGTCTTATCATACAGTCTATTAGCGTATCACTCCTTAAAAGGCCGGTTTTGCACTCACGAGCTCCCAGCTACGTGAGTGTCTATGGGCGCTGACTTCACCTTTACGGTGGCCCCCCTGTTCGTTTGCCCCCTCTTCTATAAAAAAAAATCCAATAAATTGAATTTAAGAGAACAATTTCTTTTCCTTACTACTATTAATGTTTAAAAAACACTATACAATTTCCAAGTCAATAAATTAATTTCTAATTAATCTACACAAAACCTTTAATACTAATTCAATACAAATCTCGAGTAACACAAAAGAAAAGCTAAAGAAAATAAATGCGAAATAAAAGCTTTTCAATTCCATACATTTTCTAATTAACTATTAACGCTTGTTAATTAGCATAGCTCGAGTATTAGTAAAAGCAGGTCAAAGTGCATTTCATAACAGGCTTATGTTAACTTCGGTGACGAGGGTTAAATGGTCAAATGCTCTTAAGGGTATAAGTTAAAATGTTAACATAAAAGGAATAATGCTATTTATACTTTAATGAGTCACATGGCGGATTACATGCAAGTGTACTACGTAACTTAAGTAATGATTTAATTATTGTGTTTCGCAAAATCTATGATATCATTAGCTACGGTTATTGTATGACATTATCGTTGGCTTGCTAACCCTCACGGGTAGGTTTCGGTTAACGTAGCGTCGTATTTATTTAACAATGCAAAAGGTTTACCTGTTATAAATAAAGAATAATGTTAGGATAAAAAACTTGCACATCGATATCTGTACATAAACCTTTATAAGATATATTTTTGACAAGAAAAAGAGTAATTTATTTTTAATAATCTATTTATATATACAACTCTTCCGTTACTGAGTGACTGACATACAACGCACAGCCGAAACTACTGGTAGTAAAAAGGTGAAATATGGCATGTAGGTTCCTTGAGATGTGTAATGGAGAAGACTAAGAAAGGATTTTTAGAAATTCAACCCCTAAAGGGGCCAAAACGTTTCTATGAAAATTTTTATACCTTGGGTTTATAAACTTGAAATTTGGCGCAAACACGGACATACGCAGGTTGACATTATATTTTTTTTCAAACGACCCCCCAAGGGGGTGAAAAGGGGTAACAACGTTACTATGATTTTTTTTATTTCTTGGGTTTATTTATTTCAAATTTGGCACTAACACGTACATAGGCAAGAAGAATAACAAGAGGAATAAAATAGAATATAACAGAATAAAACAAAAAAATAAAATAAAATAAAATAAAACGATATTAAATTAAAAAAATAAATCGCCATTTAATTAGTATACATTAGTGTACATTTATATAGTTTCAAATCGACCAGTGTTTGATGATCACGTATAAATAATTGTTTCGAATTTGACAACAGAATGTCTCTCGCGTAAAATAAAAGCGAGTGGCATTGTTATATCGTCACAAAAGCTATGAATTAAAATATTCTATAATAATATTTCGTACTTTAAACCTATTAGATATGAAGACGGGCGGGGGTTGACGTTAGTTAAGAAAAGTTTGATTTTTCCAAAGAAAACGTGAACATAAAATTGCTTGTAGCATCTTTAACTTTGATGTCTTTTTTAATAAGGTTTTAGGTGAATTTAGTTAGAAAATGAGATGAATACAATAACTTTTAACTACAAAGGAGAAATTTGTGCAGAATATTTTCTAAGAAAATATAAAGAATAAAACAGATTTTAATTCAGTGATTCTCTAACGACTGAGCTGTGTGGCTGTGTTTTGTTTGATATTTTATACTATAATGATTAAATGTAAAATATGACAAATAATTACCGAAATATTAATTTGTTCTTAAGTACAAAACTAACAAATTAGAAGCTTTTATACTGGCTGGAATAAAGTAGATTGCATAAGAAAGGAAATTTAAAAAACTTCTTCCAAACCAAATTACAACATTAAAATAATTGAACAAGATACAAAAACCTTTGCATTGTATAAGACAAACGTAAAGCATTTCTATTTTAAATACATGCAATATGTCATGAAGACAAAATGTAAGGTAGCAATGAATTAGTTTCGCAGACCCTCTGCTTCTAGATTTAGTGCGGTCCGAGCGGGATAAAATATTTCGGAGATGCTTAACTAATAAATTTTTACCACGGGCTCTCAGCGTAAGAGCTTTTGTATGCTTTATTTAAATATAAAATGCATCCTTATTTTTCGTTTGGTAGATTTAGTGCTGAATACGTATGGTCTAAATCTTTTGTTATTCATTTGCATTATAACTGGAAAGTGTTATTATAATTAATAGTTATTGTTTAATTACTCGTTACTCATTTCTAACAAGACACAATGTAAAAATATTAAACATAATTAATAGCGAAACTAATTAAAATAACATATAAAAATAATAATTATAAACGTATATACTGTGTATTATGGTGACATGATATTGCTGGGTTGCATTAGATCATTGGGTGTCATTGGGACTCTAGACTTTGGGTTAATTGTTTCTTGATATTTTTCTAGAAAGACAAGCAGTATTTAAAGCAATACTCGATTGGGTTGCCGCTTAGAGTGACAGAACGCTTATTAGCAACAAGGCTGCCCCGTTGCTCTCATATGTACTAACATCTATTAACATAATCTACTTCTACTATTTTAGTGCAAAAAAGTATGCGATACACGCCTTACACGTTGTATCCAAATTATAGGTTATAAATGAATTCACAACTATTGCCAATTTCTGTGGAAAAAACAACTGATCGATCAAAATATTATTATGTTTCATCGGCAAACTGTTGCGTGACTTAACTCATTTGTGCCCCTTCGTTTAATATTATCGACGCTTGATATTCATTCAATATATACTTAAGTGTTGACCAAACTTCAGCCCGATATAGATTATTATCTAGAAACAATTGTAGATCACGTGACACTATTTTAATTGAACTGAGCTATGGTATTTTAATATCAACAGTAATTTGGTAGTATTTCATACTACGACAAATATGAGAGGTTTAACAACCTCTAACGATTTAAGTAAAAATTGTATGTGTTTTTTGGTTTCGGCCGTAAATAAATAAATACTTTGTGTGAGCTTAAATTGTAACGGTGCTTATGACAAAACATAATTGATTCTTCGCACACGAACACACGCCCATACACTTATATTATACATCTTGGAATAGACTGGACGACTACATAGGAAATATGTAGTGTGGGGACCAGCATCCGCCTTTTTTGCAACTTTCAATGTTGTTTTAGAAATAAAATATATTGTATTTTGATTTTTCAACTCGCTAAATTCATACATTTCGTCTTTATCCCTTTACTCTCACTTAATATTTTATTGCTTACAGTTTCATAAAAGTAACCTATGTCTGCCCTTTAAAAACATACACATGAAAACACACTTGTACAAATAAAGAAGTCCAGTCACGAAGTCCGGTCTGTTTGTCCTAAAACCGCAAATAAATATTCTGGAGTGGGACTAATTGGTTCCCGTTGGATTCGACAGGCGACCGGACACGGGGCTGTGGCCCACCGCGTAATTTATTGCCTACTACGATTGGATTATTTATGTCTATAATCAGAATTGCTCTACCTACGATTTCATTTTAATAAGGGAGACGAGCGTTGCGAGCTTTGTAGATAAAGCATAATCTATAGAAGTTTAAAGAATATGTCTTTTGTAAGATTCTCATATAACAATTATGCCCTCTAGATCAATTATATCTAGATTGATCTGTTTTAGAGTTTTACTTTTGTTTTAATACGTATTAATAATTGATAGATGTAACACATTAAAAAAAACAATAGAAATTTAAATGAATATTCAAGACTTTTATTGAATAGGGTAAATGAGTTTCATTCAATAACGTATTCTTCTTATTAATTTGATAAAAAAGACGCTATAGGTGTCTTATTTAAATATATGGAATTATACAATTGCAATTGTAGTAAAAATAAAACAATCATAAAAAATGTAACTAAAAGAATCATGCATTCAAGCAAAATGAAGACTTTTCTTTCATGACCGAACCATTTAGATTCCGGTATCCGGCTACGCCTCTTATCAAAGTTTTTCAAACTCTGCCGGTTACCGTAAATATCAATTTGTAGAACTAGAGCCTCCGAGGCGAAACTTCGGAACTTAGAGTTACAAATTGAAACCTACAATTTAAGATTTTAAATTTCGCATTGAAACAATATTTTCTACAACGAGTTCCCTTTGTTCTAGAAATATGCTTATAACAAATTATTAAACGTTGTATGAGAAAATTTACAGAAATTTTCGCAGTATTTTACTCTTTAGTTCCATATTTTCTGGACGTTTAAACTTACATTTCTACCTAAAAAATAACTAGCAAACGTTTCACACTTAGACAATTCTGTGGCATTTTTAGTTTGAACATTTGTAAAGTGACGTCACAGTTACTAAGTACGAAACGGCATTCAATTTTTAAATTGGTCAAAAAATAAATTGCCGCGCGAATTTCATAAAGTATAACTCCATAAGCTAACAATCTTAAGGATGCATGGTACAATTAAGTATTTAAATTCAATCAAATTATCAATTAGGATCGATTATTTTTTGATAAGAATATTCGTACGAATTACTCGAAATTTGAAATGTATATTTATTTGTCAACTGTATATAAATGGAATATACAGGGTGTGATATACGTCTCATATACAGATATTATACATTCATTACAACACACTCTGTGTTTAAAAATATAAATATATTTGCAGTTCCTGTTGTCCTATGTACAATAATGTTTTATAAGGAAAATACAGAAGATTTTATACACGATATGGACCCTTAAAAACAGGGTACGTTTTGACGAGAACTTGTTATCCATGAAGATAATTAAACAGTTATCTCACGTTAAATATTATTACCTGCCATTGCGATCCTTATTTGTAAATAGAACTTCAATGAAGTTAGAAATTTTACTGTTATTGTCAGCATAAAAGACACCGTCATCTAAAATGGGTGTATTATTCCCAACCTTAATTTAACTTTAACAATTGAAGGCTGGTTATGTTTTCGGTCTGAATTTCTTCATTATAATTCCAGATGGCTTTTAATTGAACATTAGATGCCAATTTTACATTTACAAAATGACAACTGTCCATAATACACTATGATAATATAAGTTACATATAATAATGAACTGAAAATATCTACATTTGTTTCGTAAGTATAATACGAAACCCGTTCACTGTGTATTACAAAACTCGCTTAACTTCTATAGGATTAAGTTTTAACATGTGAATTTATTCGCATGAAAAGTTTTTAATATCGTAGTTTCTATACACGGAAAGTTCGAATCCTGACTTAACTAAAATACTACATAAAAGTTGAACAACTCGGAATTAAAGATTCTATTTCTACGTTGATATAAGATGTTCAACTCTTATGGCTTTGTTATATTTTTTGATTTAATAATAACTACTACTTCGCTATGTCCAACGATGATAGTAAAGGTTATTAGGTTTTATACAATATAGATATTTACCCATTCGCTGGTGTGACATGGTGTAATTGTTGGGAACTGGTTTTTTTTTGTCAAAACTATTCTAACGTAATCCAGGTCAACGATTAACTTTTATTAATGAGCCAATACATTAAACAGAAGTCTGCGAGAGTTATAGCGCATTCCGCTCGTATTTTCCAGTAAATTGTTAATTAAACCGCGCCAATATGCCAGTCACAATAAATTCGCCCCTAAATTAGGTTACCCGTTAAACTTACCGTGTAGTTTATGTAAAATCAATTGTCCAGTACGAATAAATTTAAACGAATAAATAATTTTGTTTATTGCAAATGAGTTTTATATAGTATAAATATCTATTTATAGAACAAAAATCACTTGATAGAATTCGATGTGAGTTACTTTTATTAAAATAAAACTTATATGCTTAAATTTGACTTATTTATGAATTTGCGTGGCAAATGATGTAATAAATTTGCGTACAATACGTATACGTACTTAATAATACGTTATTTTTTTTGATGTGCATTCACGAGCTCAAGTATATAATTATTATAAGCAAAAAAAGGCAGGTAGTATAATGCACTGACGTCAGAATTCTATGATGTACATCTAATAATTGTGACAGGTAGCTCATGTTATAATTATTACCGTTTACTATTGCTGCTTTTTGCATTGCTTTCTCGCAAAAAGCATGCGTGACACCAACTCGTGACAATAATATCTGACATCATTCTATCGTAAATTTAATAAAATATTAACACGAAATAATTAAAAAAGTACCCAAACATAATTTTACATTGTTTTTATATAGACTGGCGTATTATCCTATATTTTGTACTGTCTTATCAAGAAGTATAATCTGTAATCTGTCGAGCTGAGAGATTAAAAAATAATAATATACAGCATGACAACAATTATAACAAGGGCATAAAAGCTTTATAAAAAAAAGGGGAAAAGCTTTATGAGGCTTTATTCTGCAAATATTCACATCTCCATTGTCCGTTTGGAAAATTGTGTAAGTCACGAAATTGTTTCAGAATAAAACTAGAACGGGGCAATGAATTTCTTAGTACGAGTTGGGTCTCATAAAAACGAATAGCTGTTTTAACAGAGTCAGGTACAAGGGATAAAGGAAAAGTGCTTATAAACAAAATACGAACGTATTTGGGTTAATATATATAATGTACCGCAAATTTAGTTACATAGCAAATAAATTTGCAACAACTTTAGTTGGTTTAAACCGAAGCAATATATTATATTCTTCTTAGTAGTGACGCTCTGGTAAGACCGGTCGTGATCATGGACTGAGAAGCTGTCTGACTGCCTAATTTTGGCCTGCCGGCCTGCCGGCCTCTCGGTTCGCCGATAAGACTCGTATACCGTGGATCTGATCTCTGCGGTGCAGTACCTGGTATATCTGCAGTGCTGCCCGGTACCCTCTACTTTCCCTTGAACTATGTTCAATACTATTTACATAATTTTATATTAATTCATTTTATTTAGAGAGGATTTCACAGTACTTATTTATTTTAAAGTAATATTGTATGCAAAATATTATTTGAAATACGAGACAAATCTGGTGATTCGTTAAACACACGATTCCGCACTATATTTTTCTACAGTTATTTAGTTTAGTAGTGTGAAAATTATACCTAGTGTTCAGATATATATTCAATACACAAATAAGAATAGTTTTCCTAATGAGAAGCGGTCGGTTATACTATTATTATAAAATGTTATGTGTACTTTAAGACATAAGTCATAATTAATTAACTGGCAATTTTAGGTCGTTTATATAAATATAATTAAGTGAAAAATTAAAAAATAAGAGAACTTCCTCCAGGATTTTCTCTTACTCTACTACAATACACAACAGAACCAACTTTTTAAATTTATTTTAGTGTTTTAGTTTAATTACTTTATTTAAATTTAATACTCGGATATATATGTATATATAATACAATATATTCTTAATTTAATACTTAGTTATATCAAAATTTAATAATAATAACATAAATTCTAGTTACATACAATTTGAATACATGAGCATTATTTAAACTGGAACAAGTCTATCGCATGAAACCAATTCAAAACAACGAGTATATTTCTCATAGCCTTATCTAATCCTCACAGATTAGACCATATTTTATAACTTTAACGACTTTAGTTGAGAACCTATCGCCTATAGTCTGATAACAATTATGATCGAACTTCCAGTTTGTAATGACGACGTTTGTTTTATCGTAGTCATATAACACGAGGCCTGAGAGAAAATCACTGTTTGATAGCAAAATCTAAAATTACTTTATTCTATGTGAATAAAGATATTTTTGATCTAGGTAACTAACTATGGTACTTATGAATCGTCGAAAAAACCAAAAAGCTATAAAATAATTGACTCTACATTTACTGCCAGTTCCCAAATCAAAGGCGTAGAGCGGACGATAAGAACTGGCAAGAAACTCTCCTCTAAATAACATAAGCTATGACCGACTTGTTTCGTAATAAATATTTCTTTATTAAATCTCTGTTCTTAATCAAATTTCTGTCAATAGCTTACTCAAAGCTTTTATGCGAAACAAATAATTCGTGAGTTTAATGTAAAAATAGCATTGTATAATGACAGGTTTTAGTTGTGAGGTAAATCTAGGTCGCTTAATGCTTTCAAACATAATCGCGCCATAAATCTGCTTAATAACTTAATTTTACGTTCACTCGACAACTTTAATCACAGCCCGCTGAAAGTTAATTTTATTTTAGGGATTATAACCCCTATTCTTACATACATCATGTTTAATCTCTGACAAATTTTAATTATTAGTAATTAAGTAATAAAATTACCAAAAATAGTTTTTCGCCCAAGTTGGTTAATAACTATTGGTTTCTCGCATTTTTTTAGGTTTTCAAATCCTTAATTTATTGGTATATTTATTTTTAAAAAAATTTGGTTTAAATCGTTGTTAGCAAACAAACCTAGCAAGTGAACATTTAAGAACTGAAAATAAGGAATTATTTAATAGAAACAGCACAAAAAGTTTACGCGCCTGCTCGTTTGTCTCCTCTTACATTAAAAAAAATACTTTTACAATAAAAAATACATATGTTGAGCAAATTTGATAATAATGAAGAAAGTATTATAAACATTAAAAATACTTAAACATTTATAACTACAGTTAAATATTAAAGGAGCAAAGTCCCAATACACGAAATAAACTCAACGGGATTGTTTTAATTTGCACGCTTATATAAAATTTATTGAGAGTGTCTGAGGTACGATAAAGAAAAAATCGAGGAAAGTGGAATTCAGATTGAGAAATGAAATGAATACGAGGCTCCGGGCCTTTCGTCGCCAATGAATAATTTATTTTGAAAATGCGTTTTCACGAAATTACTTGGCATCTTATCGAGTGTTGCTTAAGAAATTCAGTTGGTACACATTCTAAGATAATGAAATGGTGCGGTTTACAAAAAAAAAAAATGAATCCATTCACATTTGTCAGAGGTTTTTTCGTATTTATCTGATTTTAGACAACCTCGATCTTTAATAAGGCAGTTAAATACACTTAAATCCATTTTAGTTCTATTTATGTCATCATTTGTTTGTTGAGAAAAATTATGTATGTTCTACGGTATATTGTTTTTATTAAATTAGACAAATCAATAAATTCTTGTATAATTTTGATAACATAATGTCTTCGTATTATATACAGTATTAGTCTGCGTTATATTTTAGATACAGTCTTGGAGATATATTATTTGTCCATTCATTATACTTTTCTCATTCAACTGTATATAAACCGATTTTATAGATAATTAAGAGTCTAATTAAGTCAGTTTTACACCAGTTGTTGAAGAAGAAAATTAACCATAACAAGAAAATGAGCTTCCTTTATTACAGAACTTTTCGTCGAAGTGTGGAAAGCGAAAAGCCTTCAAAGTTCGTCGATAAAAAACCCGTAAACATCAAAATACATAAAGGCTTTATAGTATTAAGGTTTTATAAGCGTTTTTGCTTTAGAATTTAATCAACCTTTATATACTTTGAGTTTATCTTGAACCGTCTAAGTATTTCAATTTAAAAAATTATATTATCAGATTTGCGGTGAGCTAAATTGTGTTTCATTAAAATGTTCGAAATAGTTTGGTATAACAATTACAGGAACGTGAAGTAATAAAAGTTTCTAAGAGCGTGAACGTGATGAAAGTAGCGAGACCTTACGTGTGAAGAATGGGCAATTTGTTAGGAGATTCATAGATTAAAGTGGAGATGTTACACTTACGAAAAGGGCTATGAAATGTAATTGTAAAAGTCGAACCGATTTTATCGTAAATTATAAGTAGAAGGATGTGAAACAGACGATTCTTTAGCGTTCAATGTTTAATGAGACAACAAACACACCAAATATATGAAATGTCTTGTTCACCATAGGTTAAACTTTTTTATAGCCTTTTATTTTGTTAAGGTTTCAACGATTTATATATATATATATAAATCGTAAGGTTTCAACGATTACGATAACGAAACCTTACGATTTATATATATATATATAAATCGTTGAAACCTTAACAAAATAAAAGGCTATAAAAAAGTTTAACCTATGGTGAACAAGACATTTCATATATTTGGTGTGTTTGTTGTCTCATTAAACATTGAACGCTAAAGAATCGTCTGTTTCACGCAAAAAATGTCCTATGAATGTTTTAAAATAGATAATTATGAGTAAAGCCACATATTACAACTTTACTTATATGAAAATTTATCCTCGTATATTAAGTTCGAACAAAAGCATTGTATAATATCGATTTTGGAAGGCTTTCCTAGCGACGAATCATGAGGTAGAATTGCGTTATATTGCAAGCGATTGCCACGTCGCGCAAATATTAGCAGTGACATAATGACGAGACCGCAGACACAGAACAAGAACTTGATAACAGTAGGTGTAGTATAA
The DNA here is from genome assembly GCA_951799465.1 of Leptophobia aripa. Classification (NCBI taxonomy): domain Eukaryota; kingdom Metazoa; phylum Arthropoda; class Insecta; order Lepidoptera; family Pieridae; genus Leptophobia; species Leptophobia aripa. The sequence goes on along the minus strand of OX637267.1, from coordinate 5,628,803 downwards.
GTATTTGTCATAATGCCCGTAAAACATTTTTCATAATACAAACAATAATGTGAATGTATTATAAAAAAAACTTATACGCAGTAACTTCTTTCTATAATAGTGCCCTAACTAGTGAAGGTTGGAAAAAAATGTACACAGTAGAATTATATTTGTGAATTCATTTATGATTGTAATATATTAACTGGGTATATTTACCTTAACAAACATACTATTCTCCGGTTTTTCAGGCCTAATGACGACTAATAATGTTATTAAACAATGAAGGCGAATTTTCTTATAAAACATTAATTTTGATACTGTTTGGTTTCAACTGTGCTTTAACCAATGGGATTGTCGGTTTGCATGCGGCATGCTGATTTCAGGCTCAAGTATTATGTTTACTCGTTACGTATGAGCTTAATAAGCTTTTGCTTTAATTACAATTTAATAGTGTTTAATAACAACTGGTTTTGGCTCTTAAACGAAATGCATAAAGGTTTTAAGCACGTTAAGTGGATTTTAATATTAATATATTTATATTCTGGATTGCACGTGTGCGTTTTTAATGATCATTATTTTATCAAAGTTAAAATTAAACTCTGGACATGACTCGTTATACGCCTCGTGATAAAAAAAACCACAGATAATTTCGTTATAGATTATAACGGGATAAAAATGTTTCAGTATACTTTTAATGGATTAATAAATTGACTTGTGGTTTATAATGTTCTGTGAAATATCTGTTGTGCGTTATATCTCGTTAGGCGATATTTAGCATAAGTGTAATTCATATATAACACTATATTAGTGTAAAACACTTTAAAATTAAAATCAAAAATGTTGTTAGTTATTAATATGTTCCCTTTTGAAATTTCAATGAATTGAATAGGCCACAGACTTGAGCGGTAATAAGGCGTAGTCTGCCGGTAGGGTAGTTACAAAATTTGTTATTTTGAATCGTTCATTTGGAAAAACAATTATTCTCCCTTCAAGAGATGAAATTAAAGCTTTGTTACGCTTCTGATCTTATGTTTAAGTATCCGAATTGAATATCAGTTACAGCTCATGATTTATAAAATCATGACTGTAATGTAAACAGTGGTCTAAAACATTTACATAACATAAATAGACAATAATAAATCATTATAAAACAATTATATTCTTTTGTGTTTTAGTTCTCTTTAAGATTTAATGAATAATTTATTAGAATCCCTTTTCATCGATTTTGCTCCGTTTTTCTCCCTAGCGTGGCGTAAATACAAAAAAGGGTCGATAGAGTATTTTATTTGATGTATGATACAATAAGCAGAAGAGGCGCAAATCTTATATTAAGGTATTTCAGTTTGTTACATGGGCGTCGACATACATACACACTTACACCTTTTAATTATTTTTCTATCATGTACATTAACACTATAGATATATACATTGATAAAAAAAATGATATAAATTGAGGAGTTATAATCTGATAAAATAAATGTTATTTAGTAATTTGTGGGTTGTCTGGAAGAGTTTTCTTATTAGCGATAAGGCCGCCTTAACGTATAAGTGCTTCTAGTGTTTAAGTGCAATAAAGTGTAAATAATAAATAGAATAAATAATTTAATTGTATCTTTACTTGGTCTAACCATGTTAAATGTTATCAGAAGGAAAATTATATACAAAGGTGTAGGTAAAGTAGATACTTTATTTTCTTAAAGCAACAAGAAATTATGAAATCCTAAAGAAAAACGTAAGAATGTTTCAAGTTGTTTTATTGTTATGAATTCATCCAAGTTTATGCGCTCAAAGAAAATAGTTAAACTTTGTAATTTTCTCTTGCAGAAAGAAAAACATCGGGAAAATATTAATAAAAAACACGATCGCAATTTTATTTCAAACCGTATTATATATTGAATAATTAATTTACCTATTACTTATTTTTATAAAAAAAAGTATGAAACTTTATTATAATTCCGGATTAAATAACAAGCCAATGACTGGTAATGAAAATTCAAAATCGCCAGTTTCACAAAAATTGTTTCAATCCGTATAATAATTATGGAGGGCTCTTCTCTGAGGTGCCAGTTAACGCCTTCGGGAGGGTTAAGCGAGGATAATTTCCCTTTGCGTGCCTCCTAATGACAAGTGGGGAACTTAGTGTGGAAAAATCTTATGTTAGCTGTTTGAAAATGTTTCATCAAATACGAATATTTACTTGATTGCGCTAATAATTATTAAATTTTTATTTACAAAAACATGTCTTAATCTTGAGATATTTTGTAGGAACAACAACTTGTTACTAAACAATATATGTAAAAAAATATTAGCTTTTTTTAGTTCGTTTTGACATTACCATTATAGTGCCTTCATTTATGTTATAATCTCTTGCACTTTAAAAACAATTCAATTCCTAACACTGTTATCAAATTAATTTATTAAGATTTTTTCATACATTACATAATATACCCTATATAGATATATACTTGCGTCTTTGCCACAAAACAAGTACCTTCTTATAAATTTTGGTATTCCTTAGTCAAGTACATAAACAGATAGCAAGCAACAATACCATAAGTGAATATGATTGAAAGCACTCACCCTCGAGTGGACATAATATATGTTAATTCCGATAAAAAATATTTTGACGGTTTCAAGCATATTGACCTTCTCATGTTTAATTACTTATAGGGTCGATTATGTCATCTTGCATTATTATATGTTTTAAATTAACATACTACAGACGTCTCTCAGAGTATAAGCTTTAATTGAATATTTCAGCTCAATCTGTGGCAGATTCAAGCAATTTAGGTCCCTTTATAATATGTGGTGATATTACACGCGTTTCATTATCCCGAGCTAAACACTATTAGGGAATGTCCACATCGCAATTCCGTAGATATTTGCCTTAATTAAAACTTGTTCTAGTCCGGTCCAGAGAAATTGATTTCCTCAGGAATAGATTTACTTGAATCCTCGATTTATTTGCTCTGGAGAGGACAGTGTCGCTTTTGACAATTGTCTAATTAATTTCGAAATTGTAATGGAATAATAATTGGTGTTAATTTGTTTGTTCATTTTCGAAGTTGTATTGTCAATTGTCAAATTATTAGTAATTATAACTTGTATTTATACATTATATATTATTTCTTTCTAGAATTCCTCTACTACCTTCTTTACCTGGCAATCATCTGGCTCAATTATTTTAATAGCAGATATATACAGTAAGGTGTAAATAGATAAAATTAAATTATAAACATCACTTATAATATAAATAAAATATAAACCATTTATTATTAAAATTGTGGCCTTGAAGAGATCGCTTATAAGCGATAAGGCCGCCCGTTGCTATTATATGTATCAACATCTACTGTTTAAGTGCAATAAAGTATGAATAAATAAATAAAAACCTTTTCAATACGATTTCTTATTTCCGCAACAATAGAGAAATATCATTATATTTTTGTAAATTCTTAAGCCACATAACCCTTATAATAATAAGTCACATCTAGTAATACATGAACCTGTAATTAAATGTAAATTCTGTGATTAGCCTTCATCGGTAAAAGCATTTCACATCCAGTAACTTTAATAGCCACGGCCGGTGTCCGGTAGCACGAACATTTGTCTTACAACGGCTCTCATTAATTTACGAGCAATATCCCTTCAGATATCGTTAATTGGAGCATTGTCTATTATGTAATAGTTCACCATTGAATTTAATGCGAGATTGCCTTTTAAACGCTTCGGATATTCATTTCGATAACGACCTTTTGTAATGGATTTTCCGTTGAAAATTTAGTTTTGAATATTTGCTTTATAAATTAATATGACATTCAAATGGAAGGTTGGACTGACCTTTTTAGCATCGGTATTACTGATTTTCTTTATCTTTATAGCCTTAGTGATACACATCAGAAGTCTCAGTCAATAGGAGTGTAAATTATGACGTCATCAAAAGTGGAAAATTATTATTATTATCCGTATTTTATGAAATATACGGAATATTTGATTTATTTCTGTAATGATTTGAATTATTAACAATTAGAGTTTTCTTCGAAAAAAAATTAAATTAAGTTTTTGCCTTGGATGTAAATATAAAAATAACATTATTTTATCATATTAAAGAAAGTTGAATGGAAAAAACAACTGTATTTTATTTACAAAATTTATCACATAACTCTAATAGTCTGTAAAGATATGTTTAGTAGTGACTTTGCATACAAGCACCGGTGTAGGCGATACGGCAACCTAGTTCCGACCTCGACTCTCTTCCTCTTGATAAGGACTTTAGAAATGGTTATTTTAAAGGTGAATCTACGCTAACTTTATACTCTAAGACACTTGATACGACTACTTGACTCAAAATATAGAATTGTTCTGCTTCTATAAAACTTACCTTCGCAGGTATTACAGTAATGACATTATTTAAGACTAGCTTTCCGCCCGCGGCTTCGCCCACGTGTAATTTGGTTAAGTATATAGCGTTTTTTAATGATCTCGACAGGGCTTTCTTTCACGGGCTAAAATCTTGTTACAATTGGAATTATATATAGCCTGTGTTACTCAGAGATGATGTAGCTTTACAGGATCGGATGATTCAGGGAAATCGAGGGCAACTTTCAAATTAACGTACAGGCAATTACTTTTCTGACAATTTTATATTCTGATAGTCATCTTCTTATGTGGATGAGTTGATGATGAAAGGTAAAACTTCTCAGCGGTTAAGAGTTGAAAGAAAATTCTTACGAAGTTATGAGTACGAAAGACGTACTTGTGAGGTTATTACTTATTAGCTTGACCAAATAATAAAAGGTTAACCTCATTCTTAGTTCATCTTTAGTCGCGATTTAATTACACTTTTAATTAAAAAATAATAATAATAAAGTAATACAAATAGTAAATAAGCAAACGTCTTAAAAGGTTCACATCTAAACCCACACCTAATTGATATTATATAACCTCACCACGAGACTCCACCATTAGGCTGGCGTTGAATAGAATCCAATGGAGGCAGGCCAGATCACTCCAGATCCCACCCGGCTGACCACGACGCTCATACATGACAGAGAGACATCATATCACATCATTACGCCACCACTTACTTCTCTGCCTCACATTTTCATTTTCTTACGTCTTTATTATATCTATTTTTATCTATATGTAATTGTATATTATTTGTCATCGCTCGCTGGGTTGTAGACATTTAAATATATTAAAATTAAATACGCATTTAAATATAAGTTAAAATAAGGATCAATTCAATTGAAAATTTTAATCCCGTGTAACGTAAATTTCGAGCGTAACTCGCGCAACCCATTCACCTATAACATGTTAATATGCAAATGGTGTTCTGATTATTCCATCATTACTAACGGATGTACCAATATATCACAGGTTCGACGGCTGTGTAAGCATTCACGACACCACCAACGAATTAATGGCCCCAATGTTACATTCGCTAACACATGGAAAATATTGCCGACTCTAACGGTCGATTTCAGTACATTTAGTGCCACTTTGGGAATAGTACTGCCTTGATGAGATTACAAGAAATATAGCTAAAGCAATACTTCTGTATTTATTTTTTAATAGAATTCTCAAGCGATACAATTCATTAATAAGTAATGCTTTTTTAATAATTTACATCCAACTTAGAAAACTGGATGTCTCGACATCTGACACCAGCGCTATTTCTAGAATTACCAACTGTCAATAACTAAGTTCAAACTAAATATATATTTTTATTATTTTATTAAATACATATAAAATACTAGCTGACCCGGCTAATAGTCATAGTCAATCAATATCGTGTTACCTTTAAGTTGAACTAATTTAGGCTTTACTGATCGAATTACAAATAAATACAATATAAAGTAAATATTACTATTGATAAATATATTTCTTTTTTAATATGACGACACAGAAAGAGAATAAAATTAAAAAAAAACTATGTAATAATATAGTTTATAATAACTGCAGTAGTTATTATATAAGAACGATATATATCCTATCACAGGAAGGATGAGAGCAAAAAATATTTATATAATTTATTCATCCCGTAAGCCGAGGCATAGCAGTAAATTAAGTAAGCGGAAGAAAGTTCATTTATTTTTGGCCGGATGCGGCAGAATTCACATCCGCGTGAAAATACAACCGGGCGTAGGCACTCGGCACTGTTTTCAGTTAAAATTTAATTTCGGGAACAAATTACCGTCTTTTTGTTATACGATTTTTGAATTGTGAATGACCAACTCGTTAGTATCAGTAATGATACTTTGTATGATGGAGAAACCTGATACATAAATTCAGATACATAAGTTTACAAGAAATAATATATGATTAATAAATTAACTAAAGAAAAAAAAATGTAGTGATTATGCAGGCACAACAGCCGTCGTTATAGCAAGGAAGGCCATGTTCTATGGGTTGAAATTTAAGTAGTAAAATAATTTGTAATACGTTTTCATAACTAAACACATTATATTTCTCGAGTCTAAAATGGGTTTGAATAGTTCACTCCTATATTAAATGATACTTATTTCCAAAGCAAAATTAGTTTTCAAGTCTACTTTGCTTGACAAAGACAAAGTAGATTCATATTAAAATACGCCGAGTTAGACACAGTTATGTTTGCTTATGAAATAGTTTTTTAAATACTAGTTAGAATCCCCGACTCGCTTGAATTCTAGGCATAATATATAATTCTATGATTATTAACTTTTTCTTATCTGCTCTATGAGAAAATTAAACTCGTATTATTATTGTTTCCGTTGTTTTATTATATATATGTGTGTATATATATATATATATATATATATATGTGAAATACGTTTATTATATAATTAGAGACTGTACCTGTAATCGAACCCGGAACCCTTGGTTCGGCAGAGACCAACTGAGTCATCAATATATTTCGCTGTTTTATTTATAACACTTAAAATAAAGACACCAAAGTATTTTATGTACTAGGTTGACTAAGTTCCGTATTGTTAAACAAATCATTGCAGCTGTTCGTTCGCTGGTCCTATTCATTAACCCTCGACGTATCGCATCTAAAATACAAGAGCTGGCCAATTAAAGTTGACCCGGCGTTCCACTGTACTTAATCAGAATACGTTAATTAATGCTTTTATTTTCTCTCAGAAGATTGGGTTTGTGTGTGACTATGGCTTTTTCTACTTGGCATATCGAAATTTTCTGAATGTTCATACTACTAGGACTATTTATTATTTTTATACAAATAAAATAATGATTATTATACCTCTGACGGAAATGTTAATTCGGGACCGAAGCATATTTTTTAAATTTCAATAGCTTACTATGACATAATATATTTCTTTGAAACATTCGTATTCGTAATATTTCATAATAAGCAATATTTTCAAAATCGGTTAAACAGTAAATTGGGTCTGCATAGCCTTGTACACTCATTTTATTTCGGGACTAATATGTTTTATTTCTCTCGCTCAGTAGAATTCTTTTGTAGCGACCTTAATGAGAACATTTTAGCTGTCAGGTTGTTTTGTTGAGTTTTTGTTAAGGATCTAAATTGGTTTTTCTTGTAGGCTTGTTTGGAATGGCTAGGATGTGTTATTAATTAATTATTATACTAAATATCTAAACGCTTTCCATATAGTACTTTATTTAATACTTAAAATAAATAAGCTTTTGATACTTGTGAACAAATTTTTATTATTAAGTGTAAGAATGGTAACATGGTGGACATTATTTGTGTATTTCACAATTACATAAATTAAGCTATCAAAAGGACTGACTTCAACAACTTCGAAAGAAGAGAGCTTAACTTGCACTCTTAACTGCACTTAACTAGCAGTTTTTTGAGTGGGAGTGCCATGCTGTTACTTATATATTAATACCACTCTCTCACAGAAAACCGGCGTAAAGTGATACAATTGGACTTTGTTCATTTTGTACTCCCGTTTCGTTCGGTGAGTGAGATCTTCCGGTGCCTTGTCGGTTGTCTTCTGGGGTAAATAGGTCAATATACATTAGTCGTAGTATAATTTAAAACATTTGTGAGGAATGTTAGTATTGCAAACCAAGCTTTGCAAAGCAATATATAAGCTAAACTTATATCACGTACTCAGTAAAAAGAGGGTGCTCCTATGTTTAAATTACAGTACATTTGTAAATCAAAATATGCTATCAATGATTGCAGGCACGTCGCAACAACGAAGCAATTGAGTGACAGACCCCACAGCACGTAGTAATATTGTTAACTCCCTCACCCTTTAGCGTGCATATTCAATTTACCTACTATGTATTTACAAACTCTATACGCAATATATAGTTAAAAGATAGAACTATAAATTTGTCTTTCGCGACATCTATGATCTGCAACGACAATCAATTCGTTGACTTCTTGAATCGATGATCAATTTTTGATCTTAGCCACTTCAAGTGGGCCAGACAGTGGTTTCGACTAGTCGAGAGTCCTCCATTTTTCATAGGACTAAATCTTACTTCCTTCTCATACCTATCTAGTCTAGCACATTATATTGTTTATTGTTTACGCAAGTATATACATTTTTTTATTATTTATTTATTATGTTTTATTACTGTTATTTATGACCTGTTACAGCAGTCGTAGTTAGGTAGGTAGAAGGTTAAGAGGTAGCAAGAATCATTTTTACTACAATTACCTACGTTACCAAAACAAAGATTTCTTCGATCTTCACTGGTCTCTTATAAAAATCGCTTTATAGCATGTTTCGCTTTTATATCAGATACAAAAATTTTATTAATATTTGTAAGTAACTTTTATAATAGCGACCGGCGACTTCCATTTATTTCATTTATTGATGAAATTTCAGACACACACAAATGTTGGAAACATCTTAGAAACAACTTTTTACCTTGCGTCAACAAAATGCGTGTTTTATTTCTATTGTTTTCCTAACAGGGAACAATCAATTACAAAGTTAGTGAGTTCACTTAGAAATTACGCTTTGTTGCCAACGTTTTACTTCTAGTCTCTAATTAAAGCTTTTATAAAAGTTGACTAGACATTCTTGTTGTTCATGTTCTTTGTGAACATTCTCTAATTAACTCCTAATTATGTTGTAGCACTAATTATACGTACGTAATTGTTGAGAAGCGTGCAACGGTGGAAAATATGGAGGGGCTGAGCGATCGTGCATCGACCGAAACTTTTGATTTGTTACAATGTTTCTAGTACTGGTGCTATTTGACATGGGTCGGATGTATCATAATTACCCTTAAACCACAGCAACCTCTTATATATAGCGTTTTATGTATATAGTAAATACGAAACATATTAAGTCACTTTTGGTTAGTCAATTTATTGATTATTTTAAGTAAGTAACTTCAAAAACTGGGTATAGAAACATCCAAGTAACATCTTTTTATTAGTACGTAGATAGTTCTTAAAAAAAAGATTATAAGATAATGTTTATACCGTTCTTGGCTTTAAAATTAAACTCGACGAGTTCGTTACAATTAATTAGCGTGTTACCCTAATTCTACGCTGTCGCGATGTAAAATAGACAAAAACAAAGCTATGTCAAGTCAAAATATAACAATGCATGCACTCGTAACCCAGAGTTCAGAACTGTAAGCTCCGAAATTGGACTAAATCCCAGTTTACTTAAGCCGACTTGAATTTCCAACTAATAACAGTTTCTGTGTACAGCTTGATATGACTTGTATATCATGCTAGATGTATGTATATAAATAATGCTATAATTTTTATGCAAGCTAGCAAATAACTTAAAGAGAGTGTTGACTCGCTGCCTATGGAGAGAAATATACCAGCTGATACGGAAAGCTTGCGGGGTGTGTAAGGGAATGACATGGAAAAGCGAGGGATAGGGAATAGGAGGAATAGAGAAAGGAGAGGCTCCAGAAATCTCACACTTGAATATTAAATCCACAGTAGTGAGATTTTGTACAAAACAAATATTAAGCACCATTTATTATGAAAAAGGCAAAACAATTGAACTGGCATCATATTATACATATATACATATCTAATATGTATAATATGTATATGTATAATATTATACATATCTAATATGTATATTATACATATATAATATGTTAAAAAGAGTAGCCGGACGTAAACGCGACAGCTTTTTATTTATTTTGAGGTTTGTATACTAAGTCACTCAAGACATGAGAAGGACAAATAACAAAAGATAACTATTTTAGGAAACCTAATTAAAAATGACGCTAGTATCCGTCATTTTAAAATAACCTATAGTAAATATTTAGTTAGGTTTTACTTTGAATTTATAAAACATTTGGCTACCATTTGGTTGTCGTAATGCAGCTTAAGTGACAAAACCGCGTATTCACGAATGTTATAATCTCCGAAAGCCACTTTATTGGGCTTAAGTTGTGAACTTACAACTTATTCAAGCTTTTATCCCACGCGGAAATTCTAACATTTTACCAACGTTCATGGTTGTTGTTTTTCACTATTTTAACGAAAAAATTTATTATAATCAAATATAGAATATTTATTTCGAACTTATTTCATGAGTTCTCACAGCTCCCTCAACGTCTCACAGTGTACATCCAAGTTAGATAAAAGTATACACAATATATAATAGAGGTACTTCATAGTTAATAATAATTATAAAATGTAGGTAGAACATATTTGAATAAGGAACACCTGTAAACTGGTGAGTAATGATGTATTACTTGCTCAACATTTCCATTTCCATATTGGTACCTTTCAGCGCAGGTGTAAATCGAACACATTGAAAACCACCGCATTGTCACTAACTCCACAAAGTTCGGTAATAATATTTGCTGGATGCAGAGAAATTGCACCCCGCATCAAGTTTAATCAACTCGATGGTTTGTCTTCGCAACTTCCACGTGTTCCAGAAATTTCTACACTCGGGAACAACGAGATTTGCTTTAGAAACATTCTTGAAGTTACATGAGTGCTTAGGTAAACTTAGTGCATATTTTGCAGGCTTTAAAGTAAGTTGCGTTAAGGCTTCGCATAGGTAGGCTATAATGAGAGTATTGTTGTGGCTGATTATCATAACATAATTTTGTGCTATATCAGATTCTATACATACGTAATCTAAATAATAAATATACTACTCAGTTCACTAGAGAATTAAAGAACTATACTGCATATTAAAATCTATATGAGACAGTACGAAGGTAAAAAAAAATTGATTTATTATTTAAAATATAACCTTTTTCGTATACATATTTTTAAAGGTTTCGTGTCCTTAAAATTAACATGTGTCACTATTACATATTTTGGATTTTATTGGTGGATATTTTTTTTAGTAGATTTTAACAAAAGTAAATTTCGGATCTACGTATAGAATAGGCATAAACTAAATTATAACGCAAAAGATGGTTTTAAATAATAACATCACATTTAAAAACATGCAGTTTAATCGCAGAGCTATCTCATAAAACGCTTTATTAAAAAAGTCTTAAGCAGATTGGTTACATAGCCGAGAGTCAAGCCTCAAACTTTTATAATTTTGCATTCCACAGATAAAGTTAACATTATAAATGAAATACCGTCTTTTCCATTAAGTTGTTAGAGGGAAAATAAAGGAAAGAGGAAATGGGAACCACTCAGGCCGCTCTAACGTCAAGTTTAGGCGTGAAAATTCTTTTCTCAATCGACTTACTTCCATGAATACTAATGTTTAGGGGAAAGCACCAACACAAATGGAATATACGATAATGGTGTGAAGCTACATTCACTAAATGCAATGGAATAATCTATTTTCCGTTAAGGTTTTATTATCTACCAGCGAAAACTAACATTCATTACGAAAGCCTTATTGAATTTTACATCGAAATGATCATTAACTATGTGCAATAAAATGTAATAATAATAAATTATATTTCAACAAAATTATTAATCTAAAAATCTACTTAAAATAATAAATAAAAAAGTAATTAAAAATTTAGCTATTCAGAAATAAAAAGATTGATTATGAAATTGTACTGAAAATGCCAAAATAAACGGAACATAACAAACTTGCAGTTAATATTTATTTAAACTCGAAACAAAATTCTAGAACAGAAGGTGCAACGCTGAAGCGTGGCAAAATTTCGCTCAATTTAAATGCAAGTATTAAAATTCACAAGGGGAGTCTTATCATTGACTAGCTGTCACCTCCGACTTTTCTCGTGTGTATTTATTATTATTTATGTGTTGTAGGATACATTATGTGTTGGCAAATATCAATTATAACACATAAAATATAACTTCGGTTCGCCTCAAGGTATCCTTCATATACAACCGAATAATATAATAAATATGTAATAAAATAGATATTGTTTCAAAAAGAAATCGATTTATCTAAATCGCAACCAAAATATATATCACACAAATATTGACCGTACCGGAACCTGGTACCCGGCATCGTACCGGGAAACGAAGCTGGGATCCTCCTTTTCGTAGGTTTTCATAGTGTCGAGAGTCGAGAGGTTTTAATTATTTTTTGTTATGGTAATTATAAGTAAATATGGATTCTTACGTAATCAGCAGCATACAGACATTATTATTTTATATACGTGCACCTCAACTGTGCGTGGTTGTGCAGCTTAATTTACATTTAAATAAGTATCCCGAAACGCCCTTCAGATTCAAATACCACGCTTTGCATTTTTATGACCGAAATTCCAATTATCGCTTGCAATTATCGAGTCAGCAAGATCATAGAGAATTTGGTATTTCAAACTCAAATGTAAGGAATTATCTATTAACATAATACCTTTTGATGTGCGGCTGACATTCCTCTAATATAACCTCAATATTTAAGCCATAAGTTTAGTATTACTAGAATTAAAAAAAATCATCTCTTAAGCCGGATTTGAATTGATTGTCCAATATGCTGAAATCCTTCCAGTACAAAATTCATAAGCAAATATGTGTTTTTTGTCGTCAGAGCGATTTTTGAATCCCATACATACATGCGTTTACTGCATTAGTTGTGGTTCCATGAAGGGTATTTTCATTTTGGTACAAGGCATAGATGTTGGCGTTATATTCCCAAGACACAAATACAAATTGTAACATTTGCTGTAAAATAAATAAGTGCTTTATAAGTATCACTAATCCAGGTTTGTTAATAAAATAACTATTTACGATTTATGCACCGTTCATAACTTTTTATATGTTGTACAGTTCAGTACATTTTTTTTTAAATTCAACAACCGAACTTATTCCATTACAACAATAACATAAATATCAGTTAAGCCGATCAGTTAATCCTCTAACTATTTGAATAAACTGACCGTATTAATACGGTAAGAAACGAAACTCACTAATATCACATAATATCACATGATTTATTAATAATTTTATAAAAGCGTTAGCAATGTTATAACATAAATCGCTATCCGCTCTTAAAGGGACCAACAATCATTGCATGGGGGATGTAGGACGTAACGTCCAATGCTGGCCACAAGCATGACGTGGCATGTGAAATATATGAGATATAGTATGTTTGTTAAATACCAGACACAGCTGCACTTTAACCGCCTACACAGATACAATTTTGGACTTTAACGATTTCAATCGTACGACATCTTCAAATGGGCGCACTCGATTCTACTATTATACATTTTTATTGTTTAAAGTTTTGTTTGTTTCACCATTTCATAGCAATAATATTGCACGCATTCTTAGAATTTTGCTCCTTATTCGTTTAATAAAATTTTAAGACTGTTATTATTATTATCGTTCGTTTCGTTTAAATTCAAAACTTTTAGTATTTATTTTAACGTATTCAGTTCGGTTCTTCTAGGTTCATAGTTTCTCAGTCAGTCATAGTATTTCATAAGTTTTACCTACGATTAATTTGCGAAAGAAATTATAACGAACTTTTATTAGTAATATAAATGTGTCTGCCAAATTAAATAACGATTGGCCAATGATTAACGATTAATCTTTTTTTTCAGAAATAGGACTGAAAATGTGACTCACATAGAACAAGGAGATAAGGTAGTAGGTTGTATTTTGTGAAAGCAAAGACGATTAACATAATTATATTAACATATAACATGATAAACATAAACCTATGTAGTGTAGATTAAAACAAAATAATAATTTCAATGTTTATTCATATTAAACAAATAAATAAAATTCATATTAAATAAATAAACTCGTAAAGATAAATAATTATTCATTGAAATATCTACTCGTTTTCGGCTCTGAATATTATCAGTGTGTAAATATACTGAAAACTCTGCCGTAAGAGTGTACAAACAATAAAAAACATTTTGTCGCTGTAATGCCAACTCGAATTCAGTGCAAATTGTATTACGTACATTGCTTGCGTAACATACTATTAAATAGGCACTTTGTATTAACTAGATTATTACTGCTGCTTTGTTATTTAGAAGCTATTTTCTATATATAGTTTATCATTTGTGTATCACACACCTGTTTAATTTTAAATTATTATTTCTTAACTTTGTAAATATGTATTACTTTTTGCTGTTATGTATTGTATAATTGCTGTTATGTTTTAATAATGAGTTAACAAGCAATGTACAGCAAATATTTAATATCGTAACATTAAAGCGTTTAATAAACAAAGGTTGTCAAAGCGCTGAGTAGCGAAATTTGAAATTTTATATACGTCATAAAACTGAGGGTTACATTCGGAGATGTTTAGCCTGGCTTTATGTTTCGCTAATGAATGCAACCTTCCATGTTTTATTGCCCACTTAACCTTATGCGAGTTCTTTATTCAAATTACAAATGAAATAAAAACTAAACAAGATACAGTAATTACAGTTCTTTTAATATAAAACGTTTTATGTCACACAAATAATAGGACTATTCGAATTTACAAGGAAAAAATATCACACAGAGACACCGGGAGAATAAAAATATTCACAAAACCTCACAGCAATAACACATAGTTGCAATTTTATTGCGGGTTTTCGTATTAAAATTCACGCCGCTATGGGACATTGATCTACAACTTCCCCGCCAAAGTTCCGTCGAACTATGCAAATTTTAGTTAACACTGCAAACTCGCTTTTATATTATTCCACACAACACACCGCAACAAACGTTGTTCCTTCGTATTATTTCAGTGGAAAACTTAAACTATTCACAAAAGCACGTCGCGTGTTTAATAAAATAATTTATGTAATTTGAATTAACGATATGAAATAAAAGGTTCGTATTCAACAAGCCGCATCTTATCTATTGGTTAATGTACGCAATCGTTAACATAGTAGGATTTAATATTTTCTACATACAATAAAATTACATTCACTCTTCGTAGAACAAGCTGCCGTATGTTTTCTTTGCTATGTTCATAGTAAAGTCTTTAAAAATTATATATGTGATGTAACATAATATAAAACAAAAGAAAATAAATATAATTGTTTGGTTATTATACGATTAGAATTTCTGTCAAATACGAGCGGCATTCGATATTATAAGTTATACAAAAATAATGTAATTCCATTCTAAAAAGTTTGATTTTACTGTCGCATTCATACAATCACATCGGGATTAATCACCGATCAGTTTCCAAAGGGATTCAAAACCTCATTATTCAACAAAACGGACATAATTTTGTATATACATTTCTATATTGAAACAATCATGTCTGCTGTCAGTTGGGACGGAAGGGTGCATATGAAATCGGTCAGTCTGTGTCGGAACAGATGCTGCTGCGGAAGCATTCCGAGATTGAAATGCAACATTAATACATTATATGTATATGAGTTGTGTTTACCGGCTTTGTTATTGAAGCAATTTGAAAATATAGTAAGCAAGGAAAATTTACAGTGTCGTTGAACACAGAGTGTGGATTAGTACTGTATAATGTAACACTTTGGTCTACGACAGCAATGACCAACAGACAAATTTTAAAAATGTTTTGTTTAAAAGCTTTTAAGGAACCAACAAAATACAAATATTCGCTACCCCAATCGCTACATGCAAGCCTAATTAAATTTAAAAGTACCAACAAATAATCTTATAATGTCCCTATAACCAGAGAATTACTACGCCTTATAGATTTCAATAACCCTCCAGCTGACATTTCAAACTATCCAGCTACTCGATTTCCTTGCGAATACCTACATAATTGAATTGCAAGCTCAGCACGTGCGGGCTCTAGAGACCGTCCCGACAGTATTTTGTTTTATCTATTTTTAATGGCAGCTTGAGGGTTAATCATCACTGCAGATTTAAAAGCTTGTGGTATGTTTTTTTTTCCTTTTTGAACGATGTAATGTTCCCGTATATTTATTGTACTTAACCCTCGTTTTTCAATGTTTTTTCCTCTTAACCCTTGTGTTTTTTTTTATATTTGCGACTGTATAAACTAATGACCGAGCTCATCTGCGTGCTTTTTTACGAAATTCATATTTATACATTTGTTTTATGCACATATAACATCCGCCTTGTCTCATATCTCGTCGAAAACTAAAAATAAATTACATTAACATACAAATTTTAAAACGAAAATTAATTAATATAAAAAAAATAAAACAAGGGCACAGTGTTAATTAGGCCTGGTTCAGTACAGTGGCTGTACTGAAAAGTTAAAGTATATTTATTTATATATATGCACTTCTCACAGTGAATATGAATATAATTCGTTAATATACTATTTATTATGGGTTTGAAATTTTTATATAATGTTAAGCAATTGTATAGTTACTCAGTTACTCACACTCACAGTTACTCAGTTGGTTGTTGTTTGTTTGCAAGTAGTTAAATATTAAAACTATAAAGTTCCAACATGCGATATTTGATGCCACCGATATGCATCGCGATTGTATCGACAGTCAACGCTGATAAAAAGCTGGCTGTTTGTTTTATCATGCAATGTTACAATGTTCCAACATAACGATCCTATCAGAACGAAATATTGTTATATTTGTTTAGAAATGAAGTTCTATATTGAAGGATCTCATAAGAATAGATGGTTTTTGAATTAGTATGTTCGTAGTTCGTAACATAATATCATTTAGAAACATACAAAGTTTCTAAATGATTTTTATTATGTTATTATGATGATCACAACAAGTACATAAAAATGTATAATTAGAAGTAATGAGATAGTATTATACGTAAACAAGTGAAATTAGAATAAACAAAATGTAACGCAATTTTAGATCAAATGTAAAGACAACAAAATCAAGAATATCTTTTATCATATAGGTAACTAAGGTACACTTAAAAATCGTCAACAGAATTAGTTATATAAATTTAGGACTCTACATGTACTGCCAATTCCCCAATCAAAGGCGTAGAGCGGACGAGAAGAACTGGCAGGAAACTCTGCGCCACTCCTTTAAATCGTCGAGCATGCTTCACAGTACGGTTGTAAAGATCTGCAACCATTATACGATTAACAAGAGCACATTATTGTTTCCAATACCAACAAACTAAATAAAATATGTTTGTGGTGTTGGTTTTATACCTACCACACACAATCTAAATATAAAATGTTAATGGTTAATTATCTAACCTACGAAATATACAAAATTAGTTTTCAAAATATCAATAAAAGTTTATTTTATTACCACACCGCATTCTATACAAAGAACATTAAGTCCATATGGGCAGTATAATACGAAAGAAGCAATTTAAAATGTCGTGCAACAACATCGATATTGAAAGCAATATCTATGTGGCACTATTTGACAATAGATGACGTCACAAATTGTAAAGCCCCGTCATCAACATGGTTGGCCCGGTGCCAATGTACATATTTTAGATAGTTTCGTGTATCATTTCGGCATCGGAACGATAAAATTTTACGGTTATGACGTACCATATGCTGGCAACCATACGCTAAAGGCTTAGATAATGATAGACGCAAACGATTAATACATAATATAACGAGTAATTGTTAATACGGAATTGGTTAATTTCATTATAGAATTAATAAATCATTGATAAAAATATATATGTTGTACATTTATTACTTCATGATTTTTTCTTATAATAAATCCTTAATGAGTCAATGCTCACCATGTCAGAATGCTGAAGAGAGATAGTTCATATTAGTTGGTTGTTTGGGTGTTACAATATACATTTATTAAAAGTATATATTTGTATAATTTATCAGTTTTGTTTGCATCCATAAAAAGTTATAATTATTTTACCGTACCTTATTATTTAATTCATTCGGATAATGCACATATCTTGAACAGTACACTTTAAATGGAGTGGATTCGCGTGAGAAATCTAGTATTGCTTAAATTTAGAGCTTCATACATCCTTTGATGTGAGATTACAAACGTAACTTGGCGCAAACAGTAATATTAAGTTACTATTTGTGGACGAACTCCGACAAAGACAAATATTGTGTAAGTTTGTCAGACGGAGCAAGGCGAGCCGCATGGTGTTAATTAATTCTGATTGTATCAATTTTGTGTAAGCACAAATATTTTCAAAATGTTGTGTAATAATTTCGACTTTCATTCAAAATCCTATTAATACATATTTAATACATTTGTGCGATCACTGTACGATGTCGTTCTCGATGGTCTACAGCAGTGGTTCCCAACCTTTTTAGGTGCGCGCCCCACTTTTGAGATTCTAAAATCGAAAATGCCCCCTGTATATTATTCTACGCCTGTTAGTACGCGACCGAGCTGGGGAGAAGCAGTCAAGAAACTCGGCTTGGTTTATTTTTTTGGTATAACAATTTATAATATAAGATATATAACTATATAAAAAAAGTCACACTTTCATGTGTAATCATTTCTTTCTATACTTCTTGGCGGCTATGGAGTATTTCTTTTGGCCCAAGCAATTAAAATACACAGACAACTCGTTCCAGTTTCTTCTCTCAAGTTTGTTCGACTGGAAGAGAATTTAAAAATTAAGAGATTTCAATCGACTTCAGTCGAAGGATATTTTTATAAAACAATTAATATTCATTGATACAATCCGGTTCATAGCACTCGTATATTTGAATAATTGGCTGATTTTTATGCAGAAAAATTAATGCAATTGGTACAACGATTTCATTATTTTTCCACTCGAAACGAGGCTACTGTTTCTGAATTGGAAATTTTAAGATTGTGAATTTCAGTATCAAATTGATGAACTTTATTGTCTCATGAATTGATTTCCAGTTAACAATGCCTGTTATTTCATTGTTTGAGCTGATTTTTATTTTATTTATTTTTGGATTCAACGACATAAAGATGAGAGTAAACTTACGTTACATAAATTAATGGGAAATGGAACTAGGGTTAAAAACGGCCAGCAAAGGCGTGGTCCCTTGCTTCAAGTGTCGCTCACTACTCAAGTGAGATTTTGCCCAGCCCTTCAGTCTAGCCCTTCCCGTGACGGCCCAAGCCGAGGTCGGTGTCTCATACGAGACGCCCTTACGCAAGTCACAGCAAACCCAAGCTAAGCTCGCCAAGAAGCCCGAGCTGATCTGCCTTATTTCTTTAACTCATAAGATTTTTACTATACAAATGCAATTTCACTAATTAATTGTTGAGAATGAAAATGTAAATTGTAATCAAACTTATTTAATAAATTATGTGAATAAAACATATAGTAAGGAACAAATTATTGCATAGGATATAACCCAAAACTGCTGCAAATTAGTGTAACATTAGTATTTTGAGGATCCAATTAGAGCTTTTGCTAGGGTTGTCAAATTGATAACATAAAAATAATGTAGCTGGTTATTACAAAATTAACAACGAAAAATAACGATGACTTGACAAAATACTTTTTGTCTAAAGATACTTTATTAAGTCTGATGTTGTTTGCTTTTGCTTTCGTGTTTCAGGTTGTTAATACTTAATTACCTCAATTACCATGATACAATTAGATTAAGAGATTATTTCAAGACCTATTATTACATGCCAATTTAGGTATAGGTTTGATTGTAATTTGAATTTGAAATTTTATATTGTCAATAAATGTAATAAAAAATATACACCATAACTTTTTTTACTTGTTGTGTTGTTTTAATAGCCGTGTGTGTATTAAAAAAAATGAAAAGAAACAAGTTGTTGTGAGTTGCATGACTTGTGGTTATTGACTTACGATGCATATAGTGTATATGTGTATACATAAAATATAACATATCAGTTATTCATCTTTCCAGCTAAGAAGGATATGTTCTAACCAGTTTTTACCCAGTTTTATTTTTTATTTGATACAATTTCCGCAATACAAAATGTGTATGTATATATGTAAGACCAAAATCCGTACAAGTTTACATAAATTTAATTATAAATGAGAAAAAAAAGTTAAACGTTCGTTGCCAACCCTACCCACGTGAGCCGCGTAAAATCCATTCAATATGCGTGTACGCGTGACACAATATAATTATTCTAACGCGCAATTAGCGAAACCGACGCCATTAGTTTAAAGTACAAGTTAAATTAAGGGTTAAAGTCACTCGAAACTTCCATTAAGGTTAAACATGGATATTCGTCTTCTGTTTTGTATTGACTTCAATTTACCTTTTCCTTACTAGTTAGTGTAAATATTTCAACGCCTAACCAAGTCCGAACCAAACATGTGAACTCGAATAAAATGTTTCTAGCTACTAAAATATACTTGATTAAATGGCGCTCAGTTGAAGTTTTTGCATCGAATTAAAATGTAGAACTTGTTAGGATTTATATAGTCAGGCATTGCGTTATACGTTTTAATCGTTAGCCATAATTACACATTATTTTATCACTATTATACCGTTATTTTATAAACATGAAAAATAATTGGATTGCTTGTAAAATGTTGTATGCAACACGCCAGAAAATGGCATGTTTGTGGTTACATTGTTTTGACAGTTAGCGAGCCGCAAATCACGAATATTCGCGATGAAACACAAACTAGTGCTAGCTATCATAAACAATAATACTGCTGACTATTTCAGCATAATTTAACCAAGAATTTCAGTGTAATGAACAAGCGCGTATATCAATCGTAACGTGTGTTATATAAACATTTATCAATTTCAAAATCTTAATGACACTACAACGTTTCACTTGAAATAGCGCCATCTACAGAGCATTTTTAGAATGCATAATTCGTCTTATTTAGTTTTATGACTCACGCGCTTACTTGATAAAGGTACTCTACGCCTTCTTTATGTTGTGCTAACATTATCCACAGTTAATAGAAACCCGATCACAATAATTTACGTATTATTATGTTATTAACAAGTTGTAGCGCCAAATGGCGTTTTCAGCATCGATATATTGCCTTCTCGCGTGATGTCGTTACCAGCAGCTGTTACAGCCTACTTGTTTTGAGACGTTTCATATAAAATTCGATAAATCTTGAAAATATTATTAAAGTTGCATTGTCTTATGATATCCTAGCATTATAGAATAAATCGTTACACTTTAAGAAAATATGTTAAGGATACTCGTCATAGTTTATTAAATTTGAAAAACTAAGCTTTATCATGAAGTTTTTAAACGAATACTAAGAGGACAAAGATCCCTTCAATGTGTTGACAATTGGCTCAGCATCGGGACAATTTAATTCTTAAGTAGGCAACTTCCCTAAAATAATTTTGTATTAATTGTTTATTTTAAAAGAGCAGCTATCAAGTTTCTTGCCGGTTCTTCTCGGTAGATAACTGCATTCCGAACCGGTAGTATTGTAAAAATTGACGATTCAAAAGTGTCTTTTTATACCTACTTGAATAAAAATATTTTGAGTTTGAGTAGGACTAAAAAATGTGTTACAGCTTTTTTATTGTAATTGATTACAATTATAAATTAGGCCGATGCTTTGAAATTCGTTAAATAACTTTTTATTGTGATTTATGCGTCAATAAATTTATAAAATTATCAATGCGGCGAACATTAGCATATCAGGCGCTTACTTCGGCCGTTGCAAAGTGAAATAGAAGAAATTTATAGCACTGCAGGCGAATGCATTGTGGAATATTAGTTAACAGCAAGTTCGATCATACAACTTCATCATTATCAGAATGTATTGGTAGGAATTATTTGTTAATATTTTGGCAAGAAATTTATACAGTATTTAACCCATAGTAAGCAAGTCTAAACCATGTTTAGTGGCCATGTCAAATGGCCTACAGGTGTGATCTTAGATGTAGGCCGCGATACGGACTTCATCTCACGCGCTGAGACAACATTATAACACCCCTTTGTATACAATCTATTCAGATTTTTCTAAAGACTGTATTTTCGGCTGTTTTTTTTAGAACTTGTAAATTAAAATATTAAATAGCTTCGACTGTTACTATGTATTTAAATAATGCATAGATTAATAAAGTAGAAATATTTCTTCAGTAGATCGATTTTTTACATTACTAAGTTATCAGATTATATTATGTAAAAAGTTTCTCTAGTACGGAATATCGTTAACTTTTTTATTTTTTTTTATTTCAAATTCAGAAATCGTTATATTAAATCTCGTTTCTGATCATTTTTAATTCATGTATTCCTTCAACAATATTGTATAGAAAGTAATCCTAATATAATAATAATAAAAGATTGGTTGCCTGAAAAAGATCGCCTATTAGCGATAAGGCCGCCCGTTGGTTGATCTTACATATACTAATGTACTAACATCAATGCAGTGCAATAAATTGTGATTAAATCAATCAAAACTTATTTATAGGAGTTTATACTTTGAAAAGAAAATTTAAAAAAAAGTATTTGCTGTGAAATATATTTGACACTTATGAGTGTTACTTATATTCGGTTTACCAGAGATTTATTTCTGTATATACACAAAGCAAATATATTGTTATTCAAATAATATTAACTGTATATGAAAAGGCAAACCCAATCAGAATTGCTATTAAAAATTGCAAAGAGAGAGACATACTTAGTAATTGATACTCGGGGTCGGTTGATTTAGTTTCCAAGTGAATATTTGCATATCGTTAATGAATGGTTAAAAAATGGACGTCTTCTAGCGTGTTTTAATTAAAAACGATATAAATGATTCCCTTAATAGATTCTTGAGGGTTCGTGATTTGATAAAGTTTGCGGTTTATAATGAGCACTTTTTTAACTTGTTTAATTAATTCATAGTTATGCAACGTTTTCACAATGTTAAATATTTTAAATACAACTATATTTGTCAGTGCGCCTTTATAATGATGATTAAGAAATAGTTCAGCGTGCCTCATGGCATAGGCCTACTCTAGCATTTTCTATTGTTCTGTTTCTTTCCATCTCATAAGCTGCCGTTTTCTGCTA
Source organism: Leptophobia aripa (assembly GCA_951799465.1). Taxonomy (NCBI): domain Eukaryota; kingdom Metazoa; phylum Arthropoda; class Insecta; order Lepidoptera; family Pieridae; genus Leptophobia; species Leptophobia aripa. The sequence continues at coordinate 5,605,664 of OX637267.1, read as the reverse complement.
AGTTAACCAGCTCTGGAGTACAAACGCGAGATCTTTTGGCTCCATTTTTAACGGAAATCACGCATCATGTGTATAGCCGTGTGGTATCCCTAATTAAACCTCCATCTAGCCTTTCGTAATTTAAAGGATATTTTTTTATTTTTCTCATTGAATTAATAATTAATAATATTGATTCCTTTAATCTAAATAACTTAAGAGTATTTGATAACTTAGTTATAACACAACAAGGCAACAAATCTTATTAATCATAGTATTCCATACTGCACAATATATTACTTTGATGTGAACAGTTGGCGTTAATGGTCTTACCCCGGGGGAAATGTGAACTGTAATTTTATGTTACAATAACGATTTAAATAAAGATACTCTGTGGTAATTAAGAGTATGATTATTCATTGTTTATAGATTGTGTGGTTTGTATTCTTTATTTGAATTCAAGAATTTTTTTTATGGACAGTTATATAAGGTCTATGAAAGTTAAAAAGTTAGTAAATAGTTTTTATGCAAATCAACAAAATTTATTTAATCGTAGTGTAGATATCTACGTTAAGTGACGTCAAGATATACTAAGTGTTCTGATGTTACAGAATAGATACAATATATAACACAGTGCGTACATCTAAATATAATTAAAATGCTATAAGTAAACATGTAACCAGGTATGTTTTTAAGGACCCATTATTTAATATCGCATAACGTTTTAATGACGCTTTTAATACTAATTATATTATATTAATGTTAGTGCTGCATAAATCGTCGAATTAACATATTTGCTGGTGCAATGTTGATAACCTAATCAGATTAAATATAACATTATAGTAATACTTAGATAGATAATTTATGTAACTATTCCATTCATTTAAATATATTAAATTATCCGGATTACCTGATAATATTAATTTTCAGCTTAATTACGACGAGATAACTGTAATAAAATTTTCTTAGCATATGGTTAACTGTTCTGCACCGCGGTTTTATTCCAATAAAATCGGTAAAACGGAAAAAGCGACCCTTATGATCTCCGAAAGGTAAATCGTACGTATCGTACGTATCGTCGTATTCTCTCGAACAAAGTATCCTTTTATGCCCATGAAGGGATAGACGTACAATATAATTTTAAGAGAACACTAAATCCTCTAACATATTTCCCACTTCGAAAAATCCCTTTGTCGATGCTCAACAATGAGACAAAAATAACGTTTTCACCAGTTTTTCCTGTTATACGCGATATCTGTTATATAAATTTGTTGGTTATATTTTCGAATGCTTACTTATACTTATAATTGAAAACTTGGCTATTCTTAATAAACTGCGATGTCAAATTAATCACTGTTTTAATTAAATTTAATTAAACGTTCGGTAAAAAGAAGGGATTATTGTAACGCCTTCTTTCAACATAATCAGACAGCGTGAATGATTCTATGTAATTATATTACGAATATTATATAGAACATTGGAAGGTAATTTCCCACGTCATACCTCAAATGAGTTCAATAAACCTAAAACAAACATCAAAAACACGTGTCTAATGGTCGTCAGCGTCCCTTAAAGTTGGAAACCGTGGTCCTTGATTCCAACAGTCAAACAGTGAATGTTTGTACAAACAAAATATGCAAAGTAGGTGCGGGTTTGCGAGATACGGGCTTAATTATGTGAGAGCATGTCCGTTTCTACATAAGCTAATAAAAATGCAAAAAATGTGGCGAATTATCAATTATAATTAGTATGAAATTACGGACACACGGAGCGGAACGTGGTCTAATTGTCGGCCTTCCTTTTGAAAGGCTCGTTTACATTTGAATAACAAGGAGTTAATAGCCGAATGTTCAATTGCTCAAAATTATGCATTTTATACAGGATGCTTTTAATTACATGCCCTACAGCTATTTTCTTTGTTATGAATAGGTGACGCGGACGGTAGCCGGTAGCGGATTATAATAGGGAGACATAAGGAGGAATAGTATTAAGGAATATTTCAATTATTACATACTATTCTGGATGTGTCTGAGCATACGTTGAATAAGAATGTTTTAATATTAAATTGAATATGTCGAATGATGAATATATAATAATATTTTACTTATGAATATATTCTCTTACTTATTGCAGTTTATATACTGATAACTTATTTAAGGAATATTCTATACAGTTAATCTGATTGTCGCTCATGAAGAGGTAACGATTACAATAAAAAAAATTACGACCATAAATAAGGTTTTACTGCCTTGCTTCGTTTATTCTAAGATTATAAGCTATATTACTAGAATTATACACTTAAGCTGTATAATTCTTATTTTTTTCCAATTTTATAGATGTGGTGGCAAATGCACCACCAAAGCCGCACCATAAAGGTGAAGGCGCTGCCCATAGACACTCACGTAGCTAGGAGTGTGCCGGTCTTAAAAGTACCATGAAGAGCAGCTGGTTCTATGACATGGTGTTTTGTTGTAAGTGTGACTGTGAAAGTCGATTTAATACAACTCATTGGAATATTAACATATCAATTCTCAGGAATGTAGTTGTTGTAAGATACGTCCTTAATTATAACGCCTATGTAACACTAAATTCCATGAATTCCTGTCACAGAGTATACATGTAATTGATATTATTATATTACGCATTATTTACTCTGTATTACTAAATTACCGTATATTGAGTAAACATTCAAATAATGTTATATGTTGATATGTTAGTAGTAATTAAAAACACTTTATTCATTTATCGAAAATAATACTATACATTTTTAATATTTTTATTTAGGAATACAAAAAATATTATTCTAGATTCAATCTACAACCGTAAACTGGTTTGGGTGGGTGCTTCACTAGCACAGATTTTGCTCCCGACCAAGTATTTGTTGCCTGAGTGTGTAAATAAATAAATTCTTCGTTGCCCCATGCCCCATTTGGGGACATAGAACTTCGCTCTATATAACTACTTTAGTGGAGACGAAGATTTATTAAACGTAAGCCGATTCTTTATCTCCCCCAAGTACGATTTATAACACCGAGATGTTTTAGATTTTAATACATCACAAATGGATATCGAATTTCTAAAGTATCACCCCTGGATTTTCTTGTGGGGATCTATTTTTACCACAGCATATATTACTGACAGTTGGTTAATCATATAGTTACGTATCTAAACTGTTATTTTTAGATTAACGGAATAATAAGATAAAACATTTATGTTATTCGGTTAGATTTAAAAAATACTTGAACTGCTATTATTATTATAGTTATATGTTTATAGATTAAATTATGAATGAATATTCTATATATTCAGAATACTAAAACCCTATAAAAATGTAACTTAGTTTTCTAATACCATGACAATTAAAAATAACTAAAAATACCTATCTATTATGTTATAACATGTTTGATTCAAAGAGTTTCTACCACTGAATGTATTGTTCACACTGTTATTCAACGGAGGGCTGACGAAAGAATGTTAATCTTGTAAGTTCCCTTTAAAGCACGTGTCGCATTAGATATACAGTATACGTTACACTTTATAAGACTTATAAATAATTCCTTTGAATCGTTTAAAACGATTGTGAATGTCAGGTGTTTTATTTTTTTATTTATTTCAGGCAAAATAAACTAAACAGAAGTAAAATTAAAATTTAGAAAAAAATTACATAATCACACTACAAAAAAGTGAAATTAAAGTTGTATTGAAAATTGGTGAAAAGCTCACACAACGAACTACCTAGAATGACAAATCGGACACCAAAATTTTTAGTTCCGAGATAACTTAAACCCAGGGGAAATTTGTTGTTACCATGATGGAGTACGTCTAAAGGATATTTGGAACACATTAATGAAGGTAGTAGTATAAATAATTTAGCAGAACCTGAAATCATATTAAAGCGTTTTTTTTTTAGTTACGACAACAACCCATCGATGGTTTAAAAATTATATATGTTTTACTTTTGTTTAGTTTATTTTGCCGTTAAGTATATACCTGAAATAAATATAAAAATAAAGCACCTGCCATTCACAATCGTTTTAAACGATTCAAAGGAATTGTTGATAAGTCTCATAAAGTGTAACGTGTATACTGTACCTCTAATTCCAACATGAAAACACGTTATTAGTTAAATACTAACGCCCGCGGCCGTTGCAACAATGCAATATGTTTGTTTAGTTAACTTTAAAAATACTATAAATTTATAGTTTATTATGATGTTGTATTTGCCGTGTGTGTGTCCAAATAAACATATTTTGTTTCTAACAAAATATTGTTATTTTCATTTACAGTGTTTTATACAATCCTTATCAGAAAGTCTTGCTTAGTTAGTTGTTTCTTCATATCCGGTATAAATATATCTTAAATCAACAAAACTCAAAGTTTTGAGAAGACGAGAAATTTTGCGGCCTTCCTGAATCACGTATAATACAAAACGAAACATCACCTACATAGTTAAGACGAAAGATGTGCAAACAAAGACAAAACATTGGAGTCGTGAAACATTTTAAAACAAGCGAGTGCACGTAATGAGTACCTGTCAAGCCTGCGTGTGGGCACAGGCGAACAAACATTTACCTTTCGTTCAGGAGTAATTGTTTAAAATTGAGCCTAACTGTGTGGGCCATCCTAATATTATATGCGAAAGTCAATCCGTCTGTTTCGTATTTAACTCTATAGATTTCCGATTAAAAAAATTTCATATACATATTTGATTTCATACGTTTTTTAGCGGGTGCATAATTCGTATTGTTTATCTACGGCCAAGATTCTCAAGACCAAGGTCAAGGCACTCAAAACGTACCACATTTTTAAGTCGTGACGTATAAATCGCGCTATTATCCGTCATTAAATACTTCATCGAAATTCTAAAATTGATCATCTTTAGAAAAATAGCCAATTTAGCAATAATTTTATTATATTACGTAATCGTATTAAATACAACTTTTAGCGTTTGTTAATGTGAACAAAGTCAACGCCGCCAACTAGTCCTATATCTGCACTTAAGGTATGAGAAATGGGCTTTTGTTGAGTTATATGAGGCAAACTGCGCTGTAAATCTAGTCATTCATAAGTGGTTATGTATCCTTCTAAATGAGGCTCTAGTTATCGTTTATTGTTTACGACCTTTGCAGGTAAAAATAACGCTACATTTTTGAGGGAAAATGAGCTTGTCAGAAAGGGAAAAGGCAGCAGGCACTCTATTAGGCTTTTCTAATATAAATAACATCAAGACAATGAAAATAGATGTACTAAACGCAATTTGATTGGCAATGCCGAGTACATTGCCAATCAAAACAAATACAATACAAGACCACATAACACAAATCAGTTTCATACTCATAACCCTGTGAATGGTGAATTGACTAGTAATATTTAAATCTCAGTTGCTACTAAATATTTCGATATCTTAAGCTCAACTACGAAGCAACTTCAATAGGATTTAACTTTACACTTCTTGCTATGAATTTACTGTTTGAAACTTTCCCTTTAAAATAAAGTGTCATAGTTTTTGTTATATTATAATTAATGAAAAGGTAATACATTATATACTTATTACCCGCTTTAATTAAGAATTGTGCATTTTATAAATTGCTTTGTGATAAATTCTTGATCATTATTTAAAAAATTCTTGTTTCTGCTATTGTTACAATACGCCACTCCAATTAGTTGTTATGTTATGTAATACTACCTAAAGCCTTTGATATCTTAGAAAAACAACGTATGTTTACCCAATAAATACTGAGATCAGTTCGATCCACCAGACAAAGTCAGCTGTACAATAACGTAATAGTTTCTATATGAAACCAATTAATAACGCCAAGTAAATGCTTTGCTTTGATAAATGGATGTTTTATTTAATTACTCTCAATTATTAGAAACATCTCAATAAACGTAATTGCGCGTTGTAAATCAACTTTGACAAGTGAAGGTTATGATTTTTGAACGTAAATAACAATCTGACAAGATAAAATCTGTTTTGCATTTAACTGAGCAGTTAAATCGATACTGTGGTATTATGTAAATATTTTTCATGTATGTGTATATTGTATAGTTTTATTACTTTTAGACTTAGTTAGTCATTCAAGTTAGTTCTTGGTTTCGATTTCTGGTGATTAAAGGTGATAAAGATAATGACAAAAATTAAAAAAAAAAACATATTGTGTAATGTTTTTTTTATATCGTCCAGTCTTTTCATTTTCACTGTCTCATCATTTTTCTATAACAAATGTTACCACTATATTAAAATAAAAACAACAACATTGTATCCAAGAAATCAAGAAATAAAAGCACAACGATGAAAATCTTGAAAAGAACGTTATGAAAAATACAATTTTTCCATTGAAAGGAAAATGGAACATGATAGAGGGGATGTTACAATACACAATCAGTGAACCGATGTCACAAAAGAGTATTGTTTTTGCTACTTCGCGTGTATCGAACGAACATCGAGTTTATTAAAATCGGAAACCAGCGAATTGTGTGTATCAGTTATGTAATTTGGTAATACAATTTCGATACCTAAAGTTGCTGTACACTGTATACAAAGTGTTAAGAAGTGTTAGCGCTGTAGGCGTATGAGTAGTGTAAGTAATGAACTATATGGATGAAACATGGTGATAGCTACATTACACCTACAGACTGCCAGAATATGTTAGGTATCTTTACTAATATTTCAAAGCTGAAGAGTGTTTTGTGTTTGCCGTATCCCTCAGATTTTATATAGATTTTGTTGGCACTGACAGAGCAGAATGGAGTAGGGTCATATCTGCCCTATGCCCCGACGTCGGACCTTAGGACTCTAGTAAGTAAGTAAGAATTTTGTTATCGATATAATACATATTAGTAAGTATTTACCCTTGTACTAAGATTAAAACACTTTTGTTAAGTCGCATATACGTATAACAAAGAAGCCACTAACAGTAATAGAGCATGATGTATATCATAGTTTATGTTATGTACGTTATAATTTAATAGATATGACTAATTCATGAGTCAGCACGTTATATAACAGATATGTATTTAAAAACCCTGCATTATTACCACAGCGTGCACACCGAACGAAATTAATTTCGTTCCATATATTTATCGCCTTCAATAAATCCGACATTGATTTATTGACAGGCGCGTCCTATTCTTAACAGATTCGATATAATTTGTTAGCCAAATAATCCGGGATTTCGATGCGAGCCCCATACCGTCGTAATAAAAGAAATTCGTACACGGTACGGCACAATTTCACCCACATTATGCCAAATAATAGCAAACAGTAGGCCCCTAAATACCAATGCTAAGCCCCTACAAATGCACAACGCAAAAAATGTACCGTAGGGCAGTTAGTAATAATGTGAATATTTATTTCGTCGACACGTGCTGATTTCTCGTAATGGGTACACGAAATTCACATATTTGTAATTACATTTATTTATGTTTGTACGTTATAAATCTCTTTGATATAGACTTATATGAATTTAATTACGGTTTTATACAAATAAAATTGTTTCGTTTTTATTCCCATTGATTGATTGAGTTTAAATATAGATATACGTTGTTATATATCTATTATCTTTAATCATCTCTATATATATAAAACTACAGAGTTTTTACATACAAAAATAAAGTTGTGTTATACATAGATTCTGTTTTAGGTAAATGATATGTGTTGTATTTTTATATGTCACACCCCCGGCGATTGTTCCGTGGAAAATAAATAATTATAAAACACAGACCGAAATTTCAATACATATTTCGGGACATAAGTCTCAAAGCTATATCCGGATAGGGATTTTAAGTAAACGATAAAAGGAGGTTTTTGTAAGCCATTGTGCAGCAGACAATAAAGGCTATGAACGAGCCAATTTTTAGATGGTAGGGTGGCACGATTGCCTCAGGGGTCGATTGCCTCTAAGTCTATTAAGACGACTGCCCCAAGCCCCCGGGGACAATCCGCCTGTAGTCGATAGAAAAACATTTTTTACTGGGAAAAAACCACCTGTACAGAATTGAAAATGTTTGGCATCATTCCATATTTCTTTAGGGAGAATGAAAATATCCTATTTTAAGGCTTGGTCTCTGAAAGGTTGTATTTTTAAGAATCGAATGTGAATTCGTTGGTTGGAATCCGTTGGAAGTATTATTTACTTAATACATGATAAGTACACCGCATATCACCTTTACTGTGCGTGTGATTTTTTTGTGATTTTACTAAAGAAATTGTGGATTAATAAATAATGATTACCTTAAAACCTTTTACCTTTCATATATTTAAGTCGCGCGTTGATAGAATTGGATAACACTTTTTTTAACAGTGAAATAAAAAGTAGATCTACCCAACTTTTAATTATTTTCAACATCGATAAAATTTAATTGTGGATAGTAAATACTAGTTTTAACGTAGACAGATGTGGGGCCTCGGGAGACAGGGGTAGATAACAATGTTACTGCAGTTCAGGGGCAGCAAACTGTGACCGTAGGGGGTGATGTGACCGAAGAAATTACTTTGAGGTAAACGCATCAGCGTTATAACTGCATACTATAGCTGATTACCAGAGGGTGTGTTTTGATATTATTGTCTGAATATGAATTTACATTATATGTAAAATTTATATATACTAATACTTTATTTATATCAGAAACAAAAGACGCTAAAAGAGTCTTATTACAGAAAGCAGTTTGATTTCAAGAGCAGTCAAAAGATATATACAAATGTTTTTACTGGCTGTCGAACCAGATACTCCGGAACCGATGGACACCTATTTATTTGCAAATATGACTGAGGATTTCTGCATTTATAATTACTATTCATGCCAGGTTGATTGCTTGGGTTTTCTTTTAAGATTTCGTAACTAACATGGCGTACTTCACCAAGTATACAGTTAGGGTATACATGGGACAGACTAATCTACTGTTAAGCAGCTTCGCGTTTTATCACGGTCCAAGTCTTTCCGGCTCCCTTCGATAGTACGTCGCCAGTTCTGTTTGGGACGGCCTGCTTCCGCTTATCTTGAGGATGACAGTGAAGCGTATTAAGGTTTCATACATGAATTATAAATGTAACAGTTAAATATGTCGTTACCAGTTTATGCAAAAACAATATACTCTTAAACAGTTACTTAAATGTATAATTTTAATTTATATTATTTCATAAGTAATATTTTGCAAACAAGTACATGAGACAGCAGTAATTCATCTTTTTTCAGAGTCAAGTAGACAGATGAAACGGCATCGCATTTATGACATTGTGGATATGCGCCATTAAAATTTTAATTAACTGTGACGTTGTTTTATTACTCGCATGGTTATTTAAAACTGTTTACATTCGATTAGAGTAATATTGGAAATGTATAATTTATTATGGTTAAACTTAATCACATAAACAAGAAAGCTCAGATAAATGAACACGAAAAATAATAATGCAATAAATACAACACTCAAGTCGAGCAAATTTATAAAAATTCCGTAAGAATATTCAAAATATCAGATTAAACAATGTATGTAAAATAATGTAAGTTAAACGCAACATATATGAACACATAAAAATATGTGACGGATTTTGTGACGACTATAGTATGTATCTATGGTAGTGGTAAAACATCAAGTTGATGTGACTTTCATCTCATTTCGTACGTGCACCTCATAAAGCACTGGACGAGCCATTACACATGAAAATTACTACTTCAGCCTTTATTACGATCGTATGTTTAAATCATATGATAAAATGAATACAAAGCAAGTTTATTAAAAATAGATTTTATGTAAAATGTTACAAATTAAAAACAGTTATCACAAGAATTTTCGTTAAAGTTCAACATTAAAATTACAATAAATCGATAAAACTTAATTGAATTGTTTTGCGATTGGAGAAATTTGTTTTGTCCCCGCTTTGTAGACAAAAATAATGTTTCAAACTAGTTTTACAAAATATTGTGTCTAACATCAATCAATATGAAGAAAAGTCTTTATAAGTCAATGTTCGGCCCTAATCAAAAGGCTTATAGTAAATCTAATATAAGGCTAGAAAGTCGAGAAATGTTCCGTTGTCAATTTAACAATCGGATACGTTGGACCCCAGCATTCAGTAGCCGTTATAGGCGGCCTATATTTTTGGCCTCTTTATAGGCGTTATACCACCTCAATTCACCTCACGATAATTTCCTATAAATGTTGTTTTCATTTATGATTTTCAGGGACGTTATTAATTTTCTAATAAGTCACTAAAAACAAAATTCACATGGTTTTATGTTTCAACACGCGTATAATCTTACAATATTGTCAGCATCTAATCCAATCTCATTAATATGGCATTAAATCGAGGGATTATTTCAGCTATAAATACGTTTGTCTATGCTCGTATGGATTATTTTCACTTGTTTGGCATATTCGCATGTCTGGGTCTACCAGACAATAATTAATAATAACATTTAGTCTCATACTATTTGCCTTTATTGGATCGAGTACGATATATACTCGTAAGTACTCGTATATAAGAGTTCGTTCTTTGTTATATAATATATTGAAAAACTTATCTAAAAATTATATTAAATAATTAAAATAATAAAAAATTAACTAACATTATTTATTAATAATAAAATAGGTAACCAGTTATAACTATAATTAATTATTTCTATACAAAACTAAAACAAATTTAAAAAGTTTGGTCCCTCTGGCAGAGTACCTACAATACTAGCGGCATTTCCTCGCTGTATGGCGATGCTTACACGCTGAGCAAGGAAAGCACCAGCTCTTGGACCACCGATACTTAATATCAGACTCCTACTTAATTCCTTAATAAGCGCCTGTGCACTTGCACCAACTTGCACTTGGTCCAAAAGTCAAAATAAAATAAATTTATTAGATTCATATAAATTAAACAAGAAAATATTGTCATCAAATGTAAACGTGCAATACTATGTGTATTTTTGACGGTATAAAAATATTTTTTCATTAGCAAACGCTTTGGTTACAAAGCGGTTCTGTTACATTTTACAATTTTTTGTATACCGAGGGTTGGAGTACAAACTACGATAAAGTCACACATGGGTATTCATATAACGGTTAATATTTGTAACCATTTATTAAAATATGTTTCACTGAAGATCTATTTTAGAGGGTGTTAAGATTTTATAACCCTTTCACCTTTTTTATAGTCCGTTGACTTGTAGCATCTGTGGTAGATTTATTCGATTTCCTTTACTTCGAACTTCCTCTACTTTGACTATAAATTTCGGCGATAAAAAATTAACGGCTGTTCTTATTTTGGGAACAATACTGAAATAAGACGCGGAAAACGTTAAAGGCTCGTATACATTAGTTATGCGAGATATATAGTTATTTAGATTAAGAGTATTTCTGTTATAGGTCGTATTAATATATTGAGCAAGGTTTTTTCTTTATTTTTGTATGGTTATTACATAAATCTGAAGTTAGTGGGTTTTAACTTCCAAGCGTCGCTTTTATTGGTATAAGTAAATCTTTAATTACGGTCAGCAAAATTTAGTTTTCCTTTTTAATCTCAGAATAGATTCAATTTGAACAAATGATTTTAATTAATTATAAATGACAACGAAGGAGATATAGTGTTTGCATTCTCTAAGCAAGCTTTTGTGATTAACGGTATTACAAACCATTTTCATTTTAACAATAAAAACCACCTAAAAAAAGTTTGACATATCTCGAAAGTGAATTCAAGCTCGATAAAGAATACGGGACCAATACTGATATTACGCCGATAAACGGTGATTTGAAAGTTTATTGGCGTTTTTGGACTAGTCTATTAAGTTTACAAAAGATATAAAATGCGTGTTTTCTTGGCAGTAAACGATGCTGACACTAACTATCAATATGCAACACTGTTGCCAAATAGGGCACGCTGTGATGGATATAAGTTGGATTAAATTTTAGTACTCATTTATTATAGTTTTGAAAATATTATGTAGTTTATATTCGTAACTACGATCATTCCACTACATATATTTTATGGGGAAGGAGATTATTCTTTCATGTGGTCATTATGATATAAATTGTAGTGTTCAAAACTATTTAATATAGTTTTGAACACTAATTAAAGTAAGAAAATCCTTTCCTCAATATACAATAATAAAAATAGTTAAATATCGGATTTAAGAAGTTTTACCTTAAAGATAATAAGGATAGACTTAGATCATCCATTGCTTATAGTATTAGGTATGTATGATATATATAAATAAATCGTGAAATATTGTGGTTTAATATATAGCTATTTAAACAATAATAAAAATAGACTAAATATCCTCCCATTCTTTTAATATAATACCGATCTTAATAAACATGTTGCTTAGATCTAAATCGGTTGACGACAGGACATTTTTGTAACATGTGGTACCAATTAACTTTTTCAGAGTTTAATAAAGATAACACATGAATAATGATCTGTGGAGAACGCTTTACGAATGGCTGCCACTCGGACAAGTGACAATTTAGTGAGGGCTAAAATAAAAACTGTTTTGCCGATAGCCTAGACTGATTAGAACAGTTGGCATGTCAAAAAAACGCATACAGTGCAGTTATCTTGATTAACGTGAAATATAGAATATTTCTATACATATTTATGTTTTTTTAACAACAAATTTAAATGTGCAAACAATAAATACATTAACTGCAAAAGATTTTGTACTAATCATTGGCTAGTTATTGAAAGTAAATATTTTAATACGGTATTATTTTAAAATGTCTTAATGAATTTTAACAACCGTATCGTAGTCATCAGCGAGAATTGCTCTCAGAACCTTGATAGTTGTTGGAAGTGGAGAAACTGTTTTAATCAATCTGTGCCCTCACCAGGACGGCGCCAATCTTTGTATATGAAAAAGTGCACGATTCGGCTACATTTTTTGGGTTTTATCGTATCTGATTCATGTGTTTCCTAGTGACTGACCACGGACAGCTATAATTATATAGAACATATTATTACAGTGAACGAATAAAATGTATTACGATACAACATACATGCGATTATATATATTTGTTTGTATATGATTGTTCAGGTATTGCGATCATGACTAGAATTGCTTGAAATCTTAATAAAGAAAATAGTGTTTACATCCGTTGATTAAGTATTGAATTTCGAAATCTCAGTTTGTTCGAAATATTTTAGCATATTTTTAAAACAAAGTTTTGGGTATTCTGGTTTTCCAGCGAAGTTATTTATTAGGAAGTCATTTTAAAATAATCAAGCTTCTTTTATAATATGATTTCATTTGATCTACTATAAACACAGAGCTCTAAACTATGCAAATGAAACGTCATTGTACCTTGGAGCCTAGGTATTAGTTAATACATAGTTTATTCATGCATAACTATCAGCTTAAGCTATTAATAATGCTCAGTTACAATTAGCAGGATAAGCAGTGGCTTAATCGGAATTTAGCAGCAAAGTGGACGTTAGCAGCTTGCAATAGGAATATTGGATTTATGTATCAGAGATGGAATGGCTTAATGGATTGACTCGCTGATTTAATGTTTTATTGTGAATTCCTAATCAAATTATGCTTCAGGAAATTGCTGGGAATTCTACAAAGGCATTATCAATACAGATTAGTTACAGAACCCATAACAATAATTCAGTGACAATACAACTATAAATGAATTCCTCAATCCATCCATTCCATTATATCTTGGCTTTTTGAAACAAGTATGATTTTGTGCCTCATCACCACGATTTTGGACAAGTCGGTATTACTGTACGGTATAAAGCATACTCGGAAACATCGAGATGTCGGAGTATGGTTTTATTATTTTATAAAAAAATCGATCTCTTTATAAAACAGGTTGTTACATTATACGATTTATTTTGTTACAGTCAGCATAACAGGCCTACATTTCTATGGATTGCTGCGCTTAATAAGTCTTCACAACGTATACGTGAGGGACAATAACAATGATAAATACAAGTGTCTTTCATATATTACCAATTTTAAAAACCCACTTAAGAAATCACTCATTACTGAAACGTTGATGGCTGCTAATTTGTAACCTGGCCTCGACGTGTTCAATTAAAAGGATTATTAATTGCAAGTCGAGCTGACAGGACATAAGGACGCGGAGATCATTCACGTGTATATTTATGCGAATCAGCTTGACAGGTGGGGAATGATGCATATCTTTTTGTTTAAGTTAGAAATCGTGTGGTCACTGAAGTGAGGTTCTTTTAACTTATACACACTGTGTTTAATAAATATTTACTTACATGTTTATATATGTGTATTGCATGATTATTAACGTAGGCAGAAAAAAAAGGTTTTTTTCAAATTAAAATACATGTGCTTCCTTAATTAAATGGCCGCCCGTTGCTCTTATATGTACTTACATCTATTAACGTCATTTGCTTCTAGTGTTTAAGTGCAATAAAGTGTTAATAAATAAATAAATAAAATATGACCTGGAAATTCAAGCGTTGAATTAAAGCGAGAGTAATCTTTCGAGAGTAATCGGTAGTTCCACTTCAAACTACTTCTACAAGAGGACTACTTGGATTATCACGATTCCTGCCTGGGCTTTGAGTCGTTTAGATTTACTACGATTCAAAATCGAAAAAAAGATTTGACTTTGATTACTTCACGTTAAAAACTAAAACTTGTGTAAATCTATAATGTCAGCTCACTGAAGATCTCCTTCTTTGTTGGACACTCTTTACAGACCGGTCGTGGTTTATGTGGTAGGTCTCCATCGTTTTCATTCTGAAACTGATGCTTGCATCACGATAGCTCGCCACTTTTGTTATCTCATCGACTTTTCGGCAGTGTCCTAGTTTTAAGCCACGTTTAAATAGCTTCTTCTCACACCCTCCTGCGTTTGAGATGGAAGATCCCAAGTATGTGTAGTTTTTACAGTTATTTTAAGTAAGATTCTTAACGTTGAATTGAATGTAGAAAAAGAGAATCTTAAACATACTTCGTAGGTTGGAGAAGAATTGAAGTCTATTACTTAGTTTTACCTCGTAATCTCGCTTTAGCAGAGATATTTATAATCCTAAATCTTTTAGGCCCAACTCGTGAGGAATTTTCGCATAACAGTTTTCGTCTTTACGTTATTTTACCAGAAGAAAGATTCCAAAGTACTATACATTGAAGAGTATTTCATTAGCAAGGGCTTGGGTTCAGTGTATCGTGTAATTGAAAATCGAGTTAGAAGATGAAAATCGTAGGTGAGGATAAAACGATTATAGACTTGTATATTGGGGATATTTTCTTGTATATTTTAATATAAAATTCAACATTTATATTCACTTTTTCTTAATATTATATTATTATAATGTAAATGTTTTCATTTGTATACATAAATGTATTAACATGGAAAACCAATTTTAACGTGATAAAAATTATACCAGTATTAATAATCATATATAAATTGTAAGAAAGGATCTATTTCCTAAGTAAAGTCGCGGTGAATCGCCAGTGAAATATAATATCGGTGAGTATAAAAGTGTAATAAAGCTGAGGTCTCATCAAAATTCATCAATGCGAGGTGAAAGCTCTTAAGACTTCTTTGAGACTTAGTTTATAACAGAGTTATTATCTTGCCTTAAAATTGGATATATTAAAAATACTTTTATACACATTTTTCAATAAAAAACATAAGTAACAGAAAAAAAACACAGATATATTACAAGATCTTTCGGTTTATTGAGATGTGCAGCTGAGGTCTTGATATGCTTGCACCCAAACTCCAAGATGTGAGCAGTAAAAATATTGTTTTAAATTTATGTTTACTCTTAATTATTACAACAATTGTATATCTAATTATTGCAAGACAGGAGGAAAGTTATAACAAAAAAAAGTTATACGTGACCAATGACAAGAGGAAAAAAAAAGAAATTAAAATAGTTTGAACATAAAAAGGTTTTAGTCTTGTGACTGAAATAAGTAACTTAAAATAAAACAAAACACAAAATAATGATAATAATGTTACGCTTTATATTGTATGCGATAAGAATGCCTTAGAAATGAGGAATTTTAAACTATATATCTAATAGTTAACTTTTACCGAATCGACGCATAGACATTTATTAACTATAGGCCAAAGTTTTTCAAATTTAAAAATCGAATGTTTTTGAACTCGAGTTCCATTTTCTATCCACATACAGTGCAATTGCGACACAATAGATGTTTCATCAATTTCGTTCAGTAAATCGTTCAATCTTGTATAAAATTCATGGGGTGTTCTGAAGAGAATGATAAATAAGTTGAGGCTCGCCCGAATATTCTCATTTTATACGTGACTTGTTTTGTGAGTTTCCCGATATGAGAATCGCGATGGGACTTATCCGTTTTTATCTAAATTCAGTTAAATTTACGTTTAATGTGTATATTTATGTTTATTAATGTAAAATTATAATTTTATTTGTATTAGTAAGTTCCTAATCCTTCGGTATGAGCGTATAACATATACTCGGGTGTCAATCCCATAATACACATCATCAATACCCACAAACATTTTTTTTTAAATCTGTCTATCTCCCTATGGAGTAATGATATTTCATACATATTCTGAGTAATGTATGAAACTTTATTCCTCATCATACAAGTGATGAATTTAAAGCTTTAATTTATCTCTTTAACGAGGAGAGTTTTCGAAGGAGTTATCTACATTTTATACCGCATTTAAAGCTATATGCCATTGGTAATGTATTCTGTTTTGTTTTTGTTTCAACCCCCGCATTGCAGACCCTCTTAGAATACCATATTAAGTATTTTAAATAATTTCGTCTACATCTGGCTATCGCACAATCGCTTTGCCTCACAAAATCTTAACACGTGGTGTGCATACATATAGTGTGAATTTAAACACGATGAAAACATTATCGTGAGATCTTTTGAGTGGCCATTATTTATGCATTTTAAGTCAATCCGCGAAGGCTTGAATTTTAATGGTTCTGGAAAAAGTCAACGTACGCGTCCTAAATCTTAATGTGTTTTATACTACATCTCCGTCAGTAAATACCATAAGGAATGATATTGACAGACGTAAATGCTATTCCTGTTTATTTTGAAGATATGTTTTTGTTAATTACATCATGTTATCAGTATTGGATATTTCTTGTAAATCTCAACTGTTAGGTTGTGCGCTGTGCTAATAAAAGCCATGCCCCCTTCCTTTGTTTAAAACATTGCGATTCATCATGAATCTTATGCCTATTTAAGTCCAAGAGTTTAAAACCATAGGATCGAGTTTCTTACCAGGTTCTTCACGGTGGATGGCCTTCTATAATGTAAAAAATACGATTCAATAGTGTCTTTATAAAGACCTACTTGAATAAAAATATTTTGAGTTTGAGTCTGACTATCCTTTCTTAACTTGGTGTCTTTCTAGATCACAAAGAAGAAGTGTTACATATTATCAAGTTTTAGAAACGGTAACAATTTTGGAACATATAAGTTTGGTAAACAGAGTTACCATAATCCTTTACATGTAAACAAAGTTAACAAGAAATCATTTGAGTATCTTTCCAACTTTCTAATTACAAAAATCCTGGCTGTGTGCCGCCACTTGATATCCGGTTGCCAAGTAAGATCCGTTTCCGGATACCTAGATTGCTAACGTTTACGTTTTATTAGCTGTGGCAACAAAATAGTTTAACTTCGCAATTGTAACATTTAATATTTTTTTTATTTAATATTTATGTTATGATTAATTCGTCGTTTAAAAGTTTTACAGTTTAATAAATCTTAGTAAAACTGCTCATTAATATAGCAGAAAGAATAATAAGACTTAAATAAACAAATCAAATAACTTAGCTCTTGGGTCAACAGCTCCGACTACCAGTTGCCTACTTAATTATTTAATAAGCGCCTGTGCTCCTACTTGTACCCAAGGTACAAACGGCAAGGCTCATCTTCAATGGGAACAAACCCAAAGTTTAAGGAATTATTCTTTTACTGTTTTTCCAGCCTGCGCTAGATTTTGTGCTTAACGGGATAATGTATTTTAGTATACTAAAAAAGAGCTTTTTGTCTAACCGAAGAAGGAATGTTCTTCGACCAGTCCAATTCAGCCCACATGGCTAAGGTCGGGAAATTATTTAGACGCGAGAGAACTTCGTTAGCCCAATTCAGAATCTCTCACGTCATCGTCCTAATTGTAGTTGGAGATCACAGATGTCGCAACATGTAACATTACTTAATACACTAATTTTGTCATATGTTGCACTTAGTAAATTTATTTAGACAATTTTCATTTTATAATTGCATTATTAGGTATGATTCAGTGGTCTTACGTGTCGATAGTTTAATGAAAGTGTTATTTAGTTAACTGGAGCTGAATTGAATGGTACTGGATAATCAGCATATAAACTGTCCACATCTGTGTTACCCGGACAGACTATATATATATATATATATATATATATATATATGATATTATATGACACTAGGTATGTAGGATGCAGTACGACGGTCTCGGTGATACAGTAAGCGATACACAAGTCTCTGCTTAGATTCGCCGGTCGTGCGTACGAAATCTTTTATTTAAAATTACGAATATGAGTGCAAAAGTTAACAGAAAAGTATTAATAGTTAATAGGATACATATTTAAAGCTTATTTATTTATTTTTATTTTTTATTTCTTAAACCTATACAGCTTATCACAAAAAGTTTACACAATAAAAATAGATAAAAAACAAAGCCAAAATAAGGTTAAAACATAGAATCGAAGATCAGAAAAAAATAAGCTTCATTATTATTCATCAAAACATCTCTCCCCATCTCGAACTCGTATATGTTCATGAAACTTACGGTTACAGCTTATAGCCACTCGACGAATTTTAGAAGCTTATTAATTTCGCCCAGACCAAATTTCATATGTCAAGGATTTTGTAATAAAAGGTCATTATTATTTATGAAAGAATTTCTTGTTTTCACTTAACACCGAGCTACCAAGCTACGCGTAAGTATCTTTTTGTATGGGAATTAAATTATAAGAGATGAGGGTTAAACATGTTATTTTTCTTGCACCGATCATCATTCAATGTCAGTATGTAATGAAGTGGGGTTCCGTAGTATAAATCAGATAAAATTATTCACTCACGCCCATCGTACAACTTTTGCATTGAAAAATGTATATTTAATTGCTTTTAATTGCGAATGTACTTTGAGTACGTTATACATGAATATTCATGTTTTACAACAATCGTTTTTCAGTATTAAACATTGGACGGTATTTTTATATAATTCAGAAACTTTGAAAAACTGAATTTATATACGAACCAGAAATGTGATCAACGGTTTGTGTTTGTATTTTGTAAAATTACTTTTGAAGCCGTATACATATAGAAAAGCGTAATAAGAGTTATAAATATCAATAGACAGCAATAGACTCGTATTGTATGATGAATGAATGATCTAAGTCACAAATTTTTTGATCGAACTACATTCCTCTTTGCCAGTGAGTCTCAAAATTACAGCATAACGTAAAGTTAGAACGTAAAACTTGGTGAAGCTGTCGAAGCGTGGATAATCTGACAGTTTCGTACTTCACGACGAAAGCAGACGTTTTGTACGAATTTACGAGCGAACTTTTACACATTTTTCTTATCCACTTTGTTATCCTTGATCTTTGGTTATGTTTCACAAGTGTTTGAATTTATAGGACATTACATTGGTAATGTCCTATAAACGGATGGACGAACTAGGAAACGATTCTCACATATAATATGTAATTAAAAAAGTATGCTTATTTAGCAATAGACAATTCATTAAGAACAACTAGGTTTTGGTACGGGTAAATCAATAATTGTTTGGCTCAGACACAGGGCGTTATCTGAGGCAGGCACTACTGGGTTATATGGATAAAGAAGTCAAATTCCTCTCAGTGTTAGCTGTATCAGATTAACTTCGCGGGTAATATTTTCTTTAATGTATGTAAATCAACGAATATATACATATCCTCCGTATTCAGAATGGCAACACCATTTATTTTTGTATTCACCACGTTTTAAATCAATTGTTTTGCATTGTAGATTTTCGTCAGAAAAATCCTTTTGTTAGTCGATAAGAACATAATATAACGTTGAGATCAATAAAATCGCATTTTTCCAAATACATTTTTAAGTTAAAATAAAAGCTTTAATCTGATTCATAATTAAGATATGTTAATAACCGAAAATTATTGAAAGATCGCTATAATCTTGTTTATAGGTGCATCGTGGGCGGTAAGGAAAAATGTATATACGTTAACGACAGCTTCGGTAATCCACATTCAAGACAGAAGGAGTTTAATGTTAATTAGTATGATCCTAATGATATAGTGTACAATTGTGGTGTAAGTTATTTCAGCTGTCGTTGCACTTTTCCGTTCTTAGAGGCAAAAATTTAAAGTAACAGTAACTGAAGCTAATTGAAAGACAAATTAAAATGTTTCTAACATTGTATATAGCAATATTTTATGTATATCAACAATTAGACTGTCAGAGACGAAAACTAAATTATACCTTAAGCAAATGTTAAACAGCCTTGTAAACTTTCACAGATATTTAGGTAACTCAGATTAAAGAACACGCTGTATAAAAAAATATTTTGTTCGACACTTTTAATGTCGCGCTAGAATTTGTCACCAAACCTTCACCGCATCCTCTCCTATACCAATATTTATTGCTGAGTTTTATACACCGCCCTTTCATCTCGCTCCTTTTTATTAGTATTGCTCTAAATCCGGTTCACTCGAGGCTAATGAGATTCGAATGCTTTTAGTGCGATTGAAATAATGGTAATAAGTACATTTGTATATTTATTTAATTAACCAGTTGTTTGGAGATTTGCGGGGTTAAAATACAGCATAATGTACTTTTCAGAGGTTTCGCCATTTACTCACTAATATCTTTTGCTTTTATTATTTTAATTGAATTATTAATGACATAATTAAGCTAATTGGTTGTTCAATGTTTACGAAGGTACTAATAATGAAGTGAAATAAAAAAATACTTGAATTTGACGGATTTCGAATTTCCTTCTTAAGTGGATTCAAAATAAACGTTTAAAAATATAAAATATACACCATGTATATGAACTTATTATAAAACTAGCTTTCCGCCCGCGGCTTCGCCCACGTGTAATTTGGTTAAGTATATAGCGTTTTTTAATGATCTCGACAGGGCTTTCTTTCACGGGCTAAAATCTTGTTACAATTAGAATTATATATAGCCTGTGTTACTCAGGGATGATGTAGCTTTACAGGATCGGATGATTCAGGGAAATCGAGGGCAACTTTCAAATTAACGTACAGGCAATTACTATTCTGACAATTTTATATTCTGATAGTCATCTTCTTATGTGGATGAGCTGATGATGGAAGGTAAAACTCCTCAGCGGTTAAGAGTTGAAAGAAAATTCTTAGGAAGTTTTGAGTACGAAATACGTACTTGTGAGGTTATTACTTATTAGCTTGGCCAAATAATAAAAGGTAAACCTCATTAACGTTAAGGATGTAGATGGAAAAATGGGAGCGGACAAACGATAAACGTCTTTTCACTCGTTTCCTTTTACTTGTTGGTATAGGTAGTGTTCACTCAAAATAATCATAGGGTAAAACGTTAATGAAAGTTTGAAGTGCATGGTAGTCATTACACAATGGAGCATCTTAACACCGCGATGGATATATTTGGCCTAAGTAGAAGTTCTTTAAAAAAAAAGTAAGACTCACCCTCGCACACTCACTCACACAGCAACACCATTGCACACACTAAAATGCTCGTACTTCACATAGTTCCACTTGTTCATGTGTATATATATATATATTTTTTTTTCTGTTCGTGTTTTTTTTTGTTATTCTTTTTCCTGATCTTAGATTATATTTCCGATTCTATATTTTAACCTCATTTTGGCTTTATTTTTAATCTATTTTTATTGTGTAAACTGTTTTTGATAAGCTGTATAGGTTTAAGAAATAAAAAAATAAAATAAATCTACGAATTTTATCAACGCCATCTATCGAGCACATTGTTCAACACTTCAACCGCGCCCGCGCGCACTGCGTTATTTGTTATTTTTGTTACCTCTCATAAGTTTTAATATTAAGATTAACTTATATTAGAACATATTTAACAATATATAACTAATCAATCAATATAAGTGTTTAAAAAATTTGAAGCAGTGGTTGAAGTAAATTTTCAATTGACCATAACTTCTTTTTCTCTTAACCGATTTTGACAAAATAAACTTTTGACAACGCTCCTAATTATATATAATCCAACTGTGAAAACCGCGTTCAAATCCGTTCAGTAGTTTTCAAGTTATAAAGTACCAGACAGACAGACAGACAGACAGACAGACAGACAGACAGACAGACAGACAAGAATTCCAAAAATTGGTTTTTTGGTTTCTATGACTCTTCTTTAATTGCCTCCTTTCAGTTTTTTGGAAAAATATTTAATGTACAGTTTTTCGATTTTTACTGTCTTATTATTAGTATAGATAAGATAATAACACCACACACGCAACCATCTATCATTTTTTTTGAGAAGGAAAATGAACGTCGCGTGAAAAAATGCGTGAAAAATTACGTCAATTACGCTTAATGATACGAATTCGGGGTGAGTGTCATTGTACAAAGTGATATAATTCTGACCTCCATTTGGACTTGAGAAATTCTTTTGTGTGACCTAAAATTATTCTTTTTACGCTTTGATATGTAATAAAATGTTTTACTCTATTTATTTACATTGTTTTTATGGTTCTGTTTAAATATACACAAGCCTATTTCTTTAGATGAAGCTACTGTTTTATGTTGTATTATATAGAACGGCATTATTTGCTGATTGATACATGTCATTTTAACACCAGTGTTTCGGGTTTATAATTAATATGATACTTGAACTAGCATCAGGGCTAGAAACTAATTATTATACATTAAGTAAAAGAAATAAAGTTAACTTTTTTAAAAAGCAATATGTCCTTCGCATAACATTGGATACTGTATGCTTATGATTAACATTACTTTAAACCTTTGGTAAACAGCCAGTAACAATTTTAAAAATAGAATGCTGAAATAGAACTGTAATTTAACTTTATCGACTATTGAATCTTCTAATCTATTGTATTGTAATTGATACAGACTGACAAGGATACATTTTAGAAACATTGAGCAACGAATATAAATTGTACAAAATGTGTCCTACATTCGAGTTCTAATTTATGTCACTCGATACAAATTTTACAACACTACATTTAAACTATGTAAATTGTGAACTGGCATAATTCATATTATTAAACAATAGAACACTATTATAGGAATGATATATAGAGTAATAGCAATATTGAATGTATTTATGGATGCCTTCATTTATGGTAAGCATATATTTTGTATACAGTAGTAGTAGTAGTAGTACAGTCACAAAATATCTCATTTATTTTGAAATTAAAATATGAAACTTATTATTTTCGTAATGCCTTGAGTTAATATAAGTTTATATTGGCAACATTATTGTTATATAAAACCTATTTATTTCTCCTAACCTTTTGGACTTAACTCAATCATGCATGCATCATATTGTGGTTATGTTTTTCAATTTATGGACATCTTAACATATAGTACCTTAGTATATAGTGGGTTGTCTGGAAGAGATCGCTTATTAGCGATAAGGCCGCCCGTTGCTCTTATATGTACTAACCTCTGTTAACGTCATTTGCTTCTAGCGTTTAAGTACAATAAAGTGTAAATAAATAAATAAATATAGTGTCATTACAACACATACTTTTGAAAAAAACGTTCTGCCTCAATGGGTATGGCAACCGACCGTCTCGTATCATTGAAGTGGTCAATGGTTCCAAGTCATACTCCGCAATTGCCTACTTTGCATTACCCATTACAAGATGAAACAATATATTTTTATTTTTCCATACAAAAATGTGTAAAAGGCCAAATATATTTATTCCGACACAATTTCACTAGCGTTCAATACCACAACGTGCGGGAATAGTGCAAT
Source organism: Leptophobia aripa (assembly GCA_951799465.1). Lineage (NCBI taxonomy): Eukaryota > Metazoa > Arthropoda > Insecta > Lepidoptera > Pieridae > Leptophobia > Leptophobia aripa. Next base: position 5,581,743 of record OX637267.1, on the reverse strand, counting down.
GTTTTTCAAACTTCCCGATAACAACACATTGGCTTAGATTTTATTTTATTGTTCGGCGCCAGCGTGAATCATTGCGGTTTACGATGCATATCCGTTTATATCCAAAAGGAGGAACTGGACCGTTTATTATGAACTAGCTAAATCCGCGGATTTGACTGTGTCAAAAGTAGTCCTTAAAATATATTTAATATATTGTAATGTCTCGATGTCACAAATTATACCTTAAATAACAAATATATTATAAGGACATTGCCTCATTCGATTCACAAATTTAAAAAAAAAGTTAACGAAAATAAAGCTATTTTTGTTAAAGTTTACGATAAAAGGTTTTATTTAATAACACATTAAGTCCGAAAGATCTTAAAAGTATCATAAGTATATCAATTGAAATATTTAAAGACTCAATCGGATACGACATAAATACTACTATATTAATTCAAAATTTCACAAATGCCACATAATCCAAACGTGCGTCAATTGCATTTAAAAAGCGTAAACAGAAATCTTATTAACCATAAAACTTTTCAACGCTCAAAGAAGCGCCGCAATTAATCCAGACAGTGTCAACCAGAAAGGCGATTAATAAAAGCTGACTTCACTGAATTGCTAACGTTACAGTTGCCATGACAACGCTGAGTCGGCATACAATAAATTTGCAAAATACGCGTACCAATTTTCATGCTCACCATATGCTACATTTATTTGCTAGATAGCTTCAACGTACATTCTATATTTGAATGGTGCATTCTTCTCTTGGAAGTTAGTACACAATTATATTCAAAAGTATAAAAAGACATGAGATGACACATGTGATGATTTGAACGACGATCTTTAAGAGTAAAATGTTAAATGTTTTTTTTACATACAAAGGGAAATTATCGTGGATTAAAATGTGTGTCGCTACCGAGAGGAACCTCACTTGTCACTAAGAAAATAAGTGCGAGGCAAATCATGAAGTAGAATTACGTTCGTTTAAATAGATCTTATAAGATACATTCACTATAGTCAGTATATTGAGCAACCCATATGAAAAATATATTTTTTTTTTGGACCCCCGTTTTAGAGTCAACCAAACCTTAATCAAGAATCAAAAACTTATAGCTTCCTGTTTTTGAAAATAAGTATTATATATGTAATAAAAATTATGTAAACAAAAAAGGTATTTTTGGTCAAGAGATTCCCTATAATAAATGTGTGGGTGTTGAGATAGCTGTCGTAAACATATCGAGACATAAGCGAAGTGCAAAGAAACAACACACGGTCTACTAACAAGCAAGCCTCCTACCATTGTGCCTTTAGTGCTTACACTGTCATTTTATTTGTCTATAAGAGTATGCGCCAACACACTACTTTAAATTAAATCTTTTAGTACTATAGTAGTAATCAAATTTCTATTATTTAGTTTTGTAAAAAATAGTTATTTAAATTTTTTGTTTAATGATATCTTATTAAATATAAAAAAAATTTCATAACCTTCTATTGTCCGGCGGTAAAGCCTCTCCTATAGATAAAATTATTGTATCGTATATACGAAGTGCTTTACTCAGTAAATTCTATTACCCGGTTGATGGTTTTGATTCGAAGAAATGTTTGAATTGAGTGCTTGTTGACAATATAACGCTGAGAAAGTTTATGTATGTGTGTTTGTTTAGCTCTTCATTGCGTCTTGTATCATTGGTTATATAAACACTGCCTTTGAAGTTCATATTAAATTAATTATATACAAACATGACTGAGAATATTATATAAATATACCTTTTGACCTCGTTTGTATTTTTGGTATTTTAACTACTACGGTATTTTACTTAACTCTCGAAGCCGCGAGTTTTAACCGACTTGACTAGACTTTATTTAATGAGATAATTGCCTACACAAAGACAAACCATTAAAAATTACAATTCTAGCCTTTATTAAGACTAATAATAATTGTGTTCATTAACACGTCGTAATGTCTCTTTAACGGATAACACTTTATTACTTTGTTCATTATTTAGTTTATTATATTATTGTTTATCTTATTTAGCTTTTATCACTAATTGAAGCTTGCACGGACACATAACACTATCTAGAAAGGTTTCTTTCCTTTTTAGTCTTCTCACTTAACCCGTAGTGGTTCGTCTGGAGCTCCGTAGACTAACTAGCCTGTGAACACACACCAAACAATATTTACTTTTATATTATTTTTTCTGTCTACAAAATTATTACATACTTCAGAAAGTATAATTGTCAAGAAACACACATTCTACTAAGGAGCTTGTTCCTTGAGAATTGAATCTTATGAAAGGTATGTTCTTTAATAATAGACATGTTGTATGTATTTTGCTTTAATTTAGCACAAGGCTGCGTTAGGTTTTAATATCAACTAAAGCAGTTTAATTGCATTCTTTCAAAAAAATCGAGGATCAACATGCATGGGAAGCGTGACTTAGAAACAAGCACTTAAATTGGTTACATGAAAACATAAAATTACCATTTAAATTAGGTAATTATGCCTGTCGAACCGAATAGCCCATTTAAAAAACTATTTAGCTGTGCATTGTATAAAATATTTTAGGAACGAGCAATCATTATGCTCTAAGTGAAAGACAATGGAGCAATTTAAGCAATTTATATCTTTATCGACATTCTTACTGCCAACACTAATGCGATGGTTTGGAGAATAAAGTATAGAGCGCGGTGCATAGACATGTCTCGCTTTACGAAGTAAATCGTTTGTTTAAATAAAATAAAGAACGGGACATATAAAACAAAATGCCTAATGTGAAAACTATTTTACAGAAATTTTTAAACTGTTAATGTTCTAAATATGTTAACGTGTAATGTGCCTATATTTTTTTATCAAATATGTATAAACATAATTAACTCATTCCCATATTAAAATATATATATAAATATATATGCATTTTCTTAAAATAATTAAAAATAAATATGTCCTTTATGTGTCATAGGAAGTAAAGGTACTCTAGATTGTGTAATATCCCGCACTATAACTTAAGCCACTGGTTTCTTGGATCGAAACAGCTAATGGACGATGTTATTACTTGCTCCTAAAGAAAAAGTGCATTAGTACTGTAAGTGGGATAAACTATTTGAATATACAACTTAAGTAAAGTGCCTTAGCTCTGAAAGTACATTTAACGGTTTCCTCATTTGCCGTAATAACGCGAAACGGTACTAACCGAACAATAGTCGCAAAAGTCGACTTCATTACGATTTTTAATTGACTATATAAAAATATTCAGTAGTGTAGAGACACTACTTAATATTTTTTCGGTTTTCTTATAGCTTAGTTCTGAATACTTATTTGATTTTACTCGATAACACACCTTTGCTTGTTTATTAAAACACAGAGATAATTTTTATTAGACGCTTAGGTATGTATTAATTGCCTATATATTTTGTTTCTCAAGCAAGTTCAAAATACATTCAATAATTCATAGATTATACAGAATATTACTCCCACTTTATTGTTTGAAGACCTATGAAATCTTAAGTAACGTATAAAATGTTATTAATTATTTATATAACATAAGGTGTAATAAAACATACTCATTAATATTCGTCTATTAACCGAGCATATAATGAAACAAAATATCATTTTACCCAATTCAATTTGGAAATCGAACGCTCTTTAATTACATTTGGCTTCAATTCTATTTTCAATTTTCGAATTCACAATTTAATATTCATTTGTTTTGAATGTAAATAAACGGTTAACAAATAACAAGGCAGGAATTCGAGAAGCCTTTAAAAAACTATTGACAAAAATGTTATATAGTTAATATTTCACTGTTTTATTGCAAATCATACAAAATTTAAATTTGGAAGGGTACTTAATTTACTAACGATAGTATATAAGCATGAAAATCCAAATTTTTATTTGAGTTTTTAAAACTCTTTAAAATAATTCACCTACTTATTCTTAATACTATAATATATTAAGGATTATTTAGAGTTCAATAATTTATGTGCAAGTTCAATTTCACTCGGTTACATTATATTTACTTATTTATTATATATAAATTTGTATATATATTGCTTATTATATAATATATATAGTATAATAAATAAAATAATTTATCATTTTACGGAACTTGGTAGGTGGATCTTTGATTTGAGATTCAGAGGGATCTTTAAGTTGGCTGGGGTATTTTTAAATTTGATATCAGTTTGATCCTTTGACTCTTATCACGGTTAGTTAGCCAGGGTTACTTCGGCGCTTTCAAAAGTGGCCTTTCCTTGAATATTTCATTTAATACCTTATTACCAGGTAAGTGATGTCTGAGTCTTATCACCAGGGGAATATGTAGAAGCTTTGAGCGAGATTTCTAAATTTCATTATTGTATAGAATATTTCTTGCTTGGTTAATATAATTTAATTGCAACTATATGCAGATAATTATAAATGTTTGAAAGGCTTTTACTACCCCGAGAAACATTTTTATCGAAATAATAAATTTAATTAAAATGTTTTTTTCTTAATACTTTAATACTTAGCATTAATCAACGGAATTTGATAGGTTTTATTAATGACATAATTTAAAAAAAACCTTACAAATATCATTTTGATATTGTTGGTGCGAATGTCCAATGTCCCGTTTATATGTCACGCCATGCATATTTTTTTAAATAAAATAATGTTCCATTCCTCAATTTTCAGATAATATTGGGCACTTAAGGCCCTACTACTACCTGCATAAACTAGAGGCAGTTGAAACTATTGGCAATTAATAATTCATTGCGAAGTATACAGTGTTAAGAAAGCGTCGTAAATTTCAAGAATGACAAGTAATAAACTTTTATGCCTATCTCAATTACAATTACAAATTATTACAAACCTTCAACTTAGCAACTGGTGCCTGTGACGTTACTTACACCTTCTTTATAATATCCATATTAGTATTGCTAAATAATTTTTAAACCTTTTTCATTATACACTTGAGAATATAATACAAGACAATAGGTGTCATCATGAGACATTTCATACCACGCACCACTAGAAACCAGCTGCCCGCCACGGTATTTTCGAACCAGTATGACTTAAGGTCTTCCAGGCTCTAAAAGGTCGGCAACGTACTCACGAGCTCCCTGCCACGTGAATGTCCATGGGCGATGATGTCACCTTTATGGTGGGCATATTTCCTATTAATTGTTCGTATTATTGCTATTGCAAGTATTATTATGTCGTTGTCTTTCGCCCATATTTGTCTAATCGAGTAACTCCTCAGGGGCAGATATATGTATGTATAAGGTATCCCATTTTTAAGATATGGTCGTTCAACAGAACCACACAGAAAATATTATTGCTGCGTCTCATACGCAAATATATGTTAGCTTATTAATGCGATACAACCTTTAAAGTGTTTTTCAACATGTAAATGATATACAAAGCCTGTTACAAAGTCGTTGGTTCCTGTAAATGGCTAATGGTTTTATTTCGATGCCTTTGCCCACGCACTAAAACATAAAGAAAACATGTTACATTGTAGCTATTTGTAATTTCACGCAGACTGGCAATGCCGTGCTTTAACAGCTTTGGGCTTTAGCCGCGACTAGTTTTAAAATAAAACCACATTGATTGTGTCACAAGGATTCCTTAGTCTTTTAGATTATATTCAACGCACTAGGCTATTTGCATCATTAACTATATATCAAGAAACAGACTTTTTGCAATGACGAGTTTCAAAGTTAGAAGACATATTCTTGGTCAAATAATATTAAAGGAAAGGAATTATTTATATAAATTCATGTTTTAATAATAGTTCATATAATATAAATATATTTTGTATGAAACATGGGAACTTACAAATAGTATATAAGTTAGTTTAAGTCAGCCTAGTTTACTAATATGAATAATTAGTATAATTATATAAAAAATATGTCTATTAAGAGAGATATTTCGTCTGTGTTCAATGTATCACAAATCAACTCTTCACAATTTTATAATAAATAAAATTTTATAAAAGGGTGTAATTGAATGAATATCGCTCATGTATCCCGTTTGAAGACATCGTCAGATATAGACCAGTCTAGATTCTAGCCTTAAGCGAATTATAGTCTCGATCCTGACCGACTATTAAGTACGCTCACCTACATACATGTCACACAGGCTATAATTTGTGACATAGGATGCATAGTGATTTATTTACATAAAACAATTGTCGGGCTTTTCTTGGAACGTTTATGTGTTATTATAGAAGGCTGTTATTTAAATCACACTGCGGTGCTTACAAAGAATTTGTCCCTGCATTACATTATCGCATTTACATTGGAAATGTAAATGGATAGTTTTATACAAATATTACGGCTTGTTTCTTATTAAATTATAGTTATATGTTTATACAATTAATTATGTATGTTTAAAATATATTATATTAGCTTTTTGACACGGTCGGTCATCGGTCGATCAAATAAACTGGCATATTATACAGCCATCAAATATATATTCAGTATACTTTTTGACGGTACATAGATAGAATTCGCTATACTCTGTTCGGTTGTCCGGCACCAACCTAGCCGTCAATAGTGTATCCAAAATATTTTTATATTTAATTATTTTTGTTATACAATTAAAATTACACATATGATAATAGCCTTTAAGATATATTAGTATTGGGTGAAACAGAAGATTTCGAACATAAGACAAATATTACTTTTTCACCATTCTTCAATATTTCATAATCCCACAGACCTCTATTATCTTCAACAGTCTGTGAAAATAAGTATCTGTTTTTCCAATTTCCGCTCCATATCCGCCCGTGAATTGATACAATCAATAATAATTTTCTGAACCATTGAATTAAAAATGATTTTATACTATTCGATTATTTTAAAGTTTTATATATATGTAAGTGTTAAGACCTCACACGACGCTAAATGAGGATAATTTACTGAGAATTTTAGTTTTTCTATAAATTTTCAGCACATAAACCATATTTCACGTATACGTAAAGGTAGAACAATTGGGGTATGGTTTTTACCCCACGATGTACCAGCAGCACTAAAGCGAGGCGTGAGAGTCCCACCAGCATGTTGGCGGAGATTCTTGATTGTCTATAGGTCATGTAATGTAATGTCACTGTCTCACGGACCGTTGAATTAAAATATTTTTGACATAATTTACATAACTAAACTTGTCATTATAGGTTTTAAGATAAATTTTATATATAACAAATTCACATTTCTAAGTTACTTAAGTAACTATTTAAGTTATTATTAATTAAAAATACAATTTTTTAATTCCAAGTTTCAATTTGAAGCTCAAGCAAATCCAGGGAGTTCTATCAAACTAATGCTATAAGCGTGAGAAATTAAAAGTAGACTGCAATGCTCAGAGCATTTTACTCTGGCTTTTATTTATTTTAAAATTTAACTTAAATATAGTATTAAAGTCACGAAAACCCAGTGCATCGATAACATTTTTACATCAAAAGTAGCTATTTGAGTTCATGACAAATACAACCAAAACTCACCCATATTCACAGCCCCTATGATGAAAAATTATCGCTATCGATCAATCAACTAGCTAACTTGTCGCAACACGTATTTATTCTGTCACGCTTCGACAATGAGTCATCTAGGGTTACTAAAGTACAAAAGAAAAGTATTAACATCAGTTCCATTTAAATAAAGATAGATTTCGTTTAGTTGTTTGATAAAAATATATACAAAGAACACTAAAACTTACTTTTTTTATAGTGACACTGAATACACTGATATATGTATGTAAAAGAAATATTATCGTTGTTGAGCACCTGCGGCTAGTGGACACTTAAACCACATAGTATAATTAGGTACAATACAATTTCTGTGATAATATTTTTGTGGGCTAATCAATAATCTAATAAATAAAGCTCTATATGAATAAAAACCAGTTTACAGACTGCGGAAGCGTGGACAGAGATAAAAATTTACAATTTGTATCATCAATCTTATGTTTAAGACGTAAGGTCTATAGGACAGTGGGAATTACTTGTCCGTTCCTATTTTATGAATTAAATCTGAAAAGTAAACAATAAGCCAAATAATTTATGTGTGCATAAATCAAAATGTTAATCCCACATGGTAACCCTACAAAACCAAAACGTTAACCCCTGCTCAGCGAGACTTGTCACATTCTGTCACTCTGTCGCGGTCTGTCACGCGTCAACAGAAGAAGGCGTCACGCGAAATTTGAATACAATTTATAATGCCCTTTCCAAATGGTAATTGTTGAGCTTTTTTATGCCGTGACGTAGAATTGACATATTGTAACAATGGCAATTCGACTTTTGAACCGTGGAATGCTCAGTTTCTTTTGTTTCCTTAAAACTCTTAAATTTGATTTTCAAATACAAAGCGTTAATTAGCTTTTCTTATTTTCACAATACCGTAAGTTTTTTTAGTTTAAGAGTGACAGTGCTGTATCTTTTCAAAAGCATTGTCTTGCAATATATGGTTGACTATGGTAGTGACCATAGCAAATTAGTGTTTATTGTACAGATGTTACGATAAAATTCACGCAACTCGGGATGTATGTAAAATCTAACACATTTTTGACAGATCAAACTTGTCAGTGTCAACTCTGACGGCACTAAAAATACACAAAGTGTGTGGTCGCACTTACATTAGGAATAATAATATCATAACCTATTCATTTGTCAGACCACCTTGTTATAATAATTAAAATCACTAGTAATTTTTGCCATGCCCATGCATAAAATTATCATAAACAGGGTTCATAACACTGCTTTTCACTCATGATATACGATTGACTAAGTGTATATAAACAACAATCCAATTATGTCGATACAAATTTGTGTTTTATAATGTTTGAATAGAGTTTGATTTATTTTTACTATTCATGGTGTTTAATACCTTTCGGTATTTGTTTTTTTTAAAGATATTAATTGTTTGGCTCGTTAAACCGTTAATGATTATTCCAAATATTTGTTTTATTTTTAATTAACAATCAAATGTATTAATTATATTGTATAACGAATATCATCCAATTTAAAGTATTGATTTGATACAAATTGTTATTTCTTTTCGAAATTACACAGGATGTAGTTAATATAGGTGGTAATTAAAACTACTTTTTAATTTATGTTTTATTGTTATCCATAATGAAAGTTACATCATCAGCGTTTTTCAAGAAATTAATAATTTAAAGAATTGATAAATATTATTTGATAAAAATCTTTTAGAAGAAATGAGTTTTCCATAAGCAACATGCATGACAGTTATTCTTACTAACATTTTGATCGATATATAGTATTCTTAATTCTCTGAATAACGAAGTAATTTAAAATCTTGTTCTCATCATAAAATACATTAAATTAGATTGAAATTCTGTTGAGCTACTTGCTAATGCGTCAAGGCTTAGAAGATATAATTTATTGGCTTTCTCGTTAGCTCATAAACATTTTTGGAAATTTATATTTAAAATTTATAAACTCATTAATAAAACATAGAATTGATTCTTGTCTGGAATTGACAATATATTTAGCATAAAAAACACATCTTTGTAAATAATTATCTATTAATTGATTCTATAATAGGTTAACGTATGACAGATATCTTTCAGTGCTGAAGCAATATAGCGATTTATAGCTCCGTATAGCGCAGGTTAGTTTCTAATTTCCCATATACTTAATTGTTTGATATGTCTATCTGCATATATATCATTATATGTATATGTCGCATACTGTGTAGCTTCAATTTGGACCTAAACATAACTTCAACCTATTACCACTAAAGTTATAGGGTAAAAGTCAAGCATAAGAAAAACTTAGCCGTCTTTGCAAATGTAACTTACAACTTTCTACTATTTAAATTCTACTTCAATCTGTATACAAACGAGTGATATTCCAATCCAAAGTTCTAATTAGAATATATTTTATCTAAGCGCGGATCAATAGACAAAACAGAGTTAAGCTACCAGGTGCGTAACATTTCTGAATTCACTTCCATTACTTCGGATTATGACATAAATATTTATTAAGGCAATAAATAGAACGGTCCCCGGATGGTATTATCCCTATCTTTATATCTAGCCAATAAAGGTTACGGCCGTATGGTAATATCTAGGTGTTTACTGTTTTGTAAGGGATTCCACTGATTGCGAATTTGTGGCTTAGCACTTAGCTCGTAATGATAATAATGTTATTTATTGACTTGGTAATGGCCTTGCGGACATACTGTGTACGTGCGATGTTCAATTATATACAATATATATAATGTATAGTAATTTTGGGTATATAATAGGACACGGACGTAAAATCTAACGACTAGTAAGTTTATGGGTACTAAATTAAACTATAAGTACTAAAAAAAAATATAGGGTTTTAAAGAAATGCATCAGGAGACGAAGATCGTACTTTTTAATGTAAGTTTTGATGAGAAGAAAATAATATATAGCATATTGTATAAAAATAAAAAATATTGCTTTTTAGTTCGTTTTGACCATACCTGGATAGTGTATCCATTTAATAATAATGTAATAATCTACTAGTTTTTTGGAGAATAAGGTATCTCTCTCTTATTAATCTTAAAACATGTACCAGTTACATTAGAACACTTTTATTAGTACAGTAGTCTTCCTAACATCCTGTATATAACACAAAATCAATAATGACTAATATTACTGTTATCGATAAATTGTTTTTTTTCATGTACTCAAGTAGTACTGAAACAATCATTAATCCAGCTTAGAGTAATAACTGAAGATTAATCGCGCGGCGGCACTAATAGAATACTCTGTCACACACGCAACCTGCAAGTTATTATAAAATTGAAGCAAGGCGTGATAAATTAGCCTTATCCGTCACGATTGGTCACGGAAGCCGGGGTTCACAACATTCCTATGAGTATTGAATTTAGTTTTTTGTATAAACTGTTCTAATATTAAAGTTACAACGACAAAGCTGGCCATTGGTGGTCACCTAGTTGACGTCATACATATATCATTGCCTTTGATATGGTTAAAGTTTGAAAATGCTTTCGAGTTTATACAAAATTAATCATCGTAATATGTAGGTGCATGGATGGAATGTAGGTCATTGAATTACTATTCACGAGTAAAATTCTCACCATTAATGTAAATATTTATCAGAACCCCTAAACAAAACTATTATTACGCAACTCCTTTGAAATGGGCAGTGTAGTGATGTGGACAAGCTCAAGGCAAGCCGTGGCTTGAGTTTGGGCTTGATCGTCTCTCAACGGAGGTTCTGATATCTTCATATCAAGGTAAATTAATCTTTTGGTTACAATATTATACATATTTAAGCCAATAGATATTACGCTAAGTACGCAACTTAACACTAACTTATTTCCTGTACTCACGAGCTATATGTCTGTCGGGGACTTCACATTTGGTGTGCCTCCGGCTTGTTTGCTCTCTTCGGTAAAAAAAGTTATGACCTACGTCATACCTATTGAGTTTTGGCGAATAGGAATAGGATTTCACATAGACAAGGCAATTGACGTTGTCGGCTATATAAAACATAGGAAATACGTTAAAATGGGTTTGAAGGGTTATCTAATGAGTCATTATTTCAAAAACGTGTCGCCGGAAGTTCGCTCGATATGCGAAATTACGGCCCCTACTCAAATAATGTGGGAAGAATCAGATAAAGAACACATTTGTCACAGTTCTATATAAATTAACGTTTTTTTATCACAAAATCTTAATTTTGATATTTAGGAAACAAACGGAGACATTATGATTAAAGAAAGACGACGTTGGCCATATTTTTTTTATAAATCGTATGTTAAGGTACTAAATTCAAACTATATCTTACAATCAAAATTATTGAATTAGGATTATTGAAATGGTCGTGATTTTAATTACATCAACACTTTTTCTGAATAATACTGTTCGTTACATTCTGAACCGTAAAGCTTAAATATAAAACATTATTCGTTTCTATTTGCCAAATCTAGGGCATTAGTTATAAAGCTATTTTATTGAAATCGTGGAGATAATTCTGATTAATGTAAATTTAGAATATCAAAAATAAAAAAGTCGTCGCTTCATATGCAAATGCCATGTTACAATTATAGGCGATAAAATGGTAAATTTTTTTTATTGAATGTTGACGCCGTTAAAAGCGAAATTTATATGAACCATCTGACATGATGACAGTATTTATTTGAAGCCTTAGCAACAAATTCATTAGGCGTCAGTTATATTCGTGGTAATAAAATAGAATGATGTCATGAAAGGATTTATGAAAGACTTCTATTAATATGATTTTGTCTTTTGGGTTATAAGTGTTAACAGATTGGAAAATTCCACTTTTGAACTTTTATTAAATTGAAAATTAGTTTTTTTTGTATTTTAATTATACGTGTGTATCATTTTTAAATGTGAAAATGTGCCCTGATTTATTGTAACATTCTTATATAATAAAATATAGAGCACCGTTAACATTAATCTGCCATTTTGGTGACATAATTTGATAAAAAGCAGCTCCTAAAAGCTCAAATATTAAATAAATGTTATTCTATTAAAATATAGCATACACAAAATCTCATCAGCACAACAAAGCGTCGCGAATATGTATAGTACCGAAATTCTGACACGGCACATACGCCATAATGGTTTCCTGTTTCCTTGAGCCAGTACAATGATGCCAGACGAAAATTATAGAATACTCGTCTACGCCAACATTAAAAATAGAAAATAACGAACCTCTTTTAAGGCTCCACGACGTATTTTCCGTTTGAAACAATGGTTTGGAATGTTATAAGATATGCTTGAGATTTTGACAAATGCGAAATATTTTTGATAAAAAGGAATACAACGCTGTTACGATGAAAAATTCAAAATGAATGTTAATCCTTTTCGATTCGAATATTTATTCACAAAAAAGACATTTATATAGCAACAATTAAATGATTAACATTAAATTCAAACCAACAAGCACCATGTATTACGAATTACAAATAATAATTGTTTATTTATCTATATAGATATATCAATATGCTGAAAATTATAGTTTGTATAAATTCAAACACACGTTTCGTGAATTCTTTAATGAAAATATAAATATATATATTATGTAATGAACCATGAATGACTTAGCATAATGAACCAAAGATATTTTCATTGTCACCGCTTATCGTATATCTAATAATGTAATAAGGCAGATATAATTTTGTGACTCATACAAAGTTGTTAAGAGGCTTCGACTGTCACATATAAGCTGATAAGCTGAAGCTTCAATGAACTTGTATGGATTACTTGATCATCTTTAGGCAATTTTTTAATTTTGCTTTGTTTCATAAACCTGATTGCCTTTAAACTTTATAGAAATAATCTTACGTTTTCCTCATTAAGATACCTTCAATTGACACTGTTACACATAACATACACTATATAAAACCTCTTTAAAGGGTACAAACGTGTAATTATTATACATTCTTTATATCAAATTTTACATTTATACAAAATATACAATTTAAGATTTAAATGCACTTTACAATCGTGAGATATGTGTAAATAGAGTTACAAAATGACACAATGGCCCCGTTCGTGTCAGGTTCGCAGGGGGTCGGCCACGTTCCGTACATTCTTAAACACATCAATTAATCACACACAAGAACAAAAAATCTATGAAAATAGAATAATTTCTCTCTGTCGTACAAAGAGTCGTATTTTAAATCGCTCTCGTGTTGCATTTAAAAAGTATTCTAAATTTAAACTGCAAAGATTTTATAATCTGTGTAATTTAAGCTCTGGTTATTCTATATACAAATTGTATCGTCTGTCTTATGCCTAAAATGCAACATATATATATCGGCGCAACTACAACAATTAATATTAAAATAACTTGAATAATTAAGTTCAGGCATCATTTAATTGTCCTTCTATAAGTTTAAAACATACGTCTAATACTTTCAAGTTTATTACGCTATGAAATGTCAACCTTATTATTTCAATTCGTAGTCTGTGAAAGAATAACAATTGCGGATATGTCATTATTAAAAAATCTGGATGCATTGTACTGCACGACAGCTTATTGTGAAAATAAAACCTGGCAAATATCAGAGAAATGTTGTTTTAATAATGAGTGGTAATCGTGAAGTCGTCAATGTAGTCGCCACGCCTTATGAAAGCCCTACGGAGACACTTCTTTCGTTATATATATTATTTCAACAACATAATAAGTCTTTATAAAAATTATATATGTATGGCTGGGTGTTAACCGACCAAGTGTGTACGTTATAACAACATATTTACTAAGCGTAAATCATCAAATATTTACGGATAACAAATTAGGTATTTGTAACTAAATCGTCTATTATTTGTTAACAAACAAAACTTATTATCATTATTTGTTATAGCCGAGTCAAATTTACAAATTACATCAGTCATATAATACTAATTAATCGCTCACAATATTTATGAAACGCAATTCCAAATAGAGCTTTTTGTAAAATAAAATTAATTGCCTTTCACAAAACTCATTTTGAATTAGTGAAACAAAGATTTCGTTATTTGAAATAAGAACATCAAATGTATTATTATAACATTATTTTTTAATAATTGCTGAATAGCTTCTTTAATAATTATAAGGTCACATTTGTAAAGCACTGCCTCTCTCAGAAACAAAAAACACGTCATTGATGTTAGAACTTTGTACTGTAATAACGACGGCAACACGGCAACAACGCCCTGCAATTTTAAATAACAAAAATCGTGTACTTTGCATATCACAAATCCAGTGAATGCCATTCCACTTAATGTTATCACGTATTAAACTTGGATTTATAGAGCACGTGTTAAAGATATTCGCTGTGAGCTAAGTTAAAAGAAAAAAAAACGAAAACGTGACTCTACAAAGTCGAGACACTAATTCAAATGGCAGCGTGGAATCTTTGTTCAAGGTACTCTCATTTTAATGAAATATTGCTTGTAAAGGGCATACAATATTTTAATGATGCAGTATGTTCTAATTATGGCCTATTAAAACAACAATGTGAAATAATTTAACATTTGACAACCTTTGCTTAATCCTATATAACAATCAAATACTTATGGTAAAATAGTAACAATTACACACAATTTCGTCGTTACACACTTTATATGTAGAGATATTTGCCTAAAAAAACAAACCTTATATCTATTATATTTCGCTTATAAAAATATAAAAATTTAAGAAGGTATCACCATCTCGTGGACACACAAGATTATTAAACGAAGTTTTCACTCGATTCTTAAATGAAAATATGATATTATTAAAAGCATTGCTCTTCTTTAAAGGCCGACAACTTACTTGTAAGCCTCATGGTGTTGCAGGTGTCCATGGGCGGCAGTTAGCACATCACTCGAAGTTGCTCGTTCCTTCATTTACATTAAAAAAAATATATAATCTTAAAAGCCCGGAATTTGGTCACTGGTTGGCTGACGTATCAAATGTATACTCCAAACGTTGAAAGAGGGGAAACGTTTCATTATTTCTAATAAGAGACGAGATATTTGAAAATTGTGGAGTATTAAAACAAAAATCGTGGAATACACATATCATCGCAAATAATGAACTTAACGAAATAATCAAATTGAAACCTCCGGATGCCGGTGTATGATTACACAAAAAGCGCCGCAAATGACAACACATGGGAATGAGTGAGAAATTGCGTTATAAAGAAGCGCTTTTGAAGGCTAATCGAACAAGGCAGACCGATTGCTACCATAAAGATAACAATAATTAGTCGTAATGACGTGGGGCCGTTTTTTTAAGTGCAGTGGGCGGCGAGAGATCGGAAGATAGCGCGTCCATCAAATCGTATGATAATCGGGCGCGGTTAATTCCATTACCAATAATAAATGCACGCATTAAATTAGACCTGTCGGATGAGACGGATCGGACGATCCCATCACTCGGATTATGATATGAATAATGTATAAAAAAAAACTTATTATTGTTTTGAAATTCGTTTATCATAGATCTTGCGATCACGAATTTACCGCGCGGGCGTGGACCGTTTTTTGTCGGTGTCAACTGTAACTAATGCATTTTGATTAGTTTCTTTATTAGATACATCAATGTTGGTATGCGGAGTTTTAAAACATATTGCTTTTGAAATATCAACCTATGTTTGTCATTTATATACTTTAACACCTAAATTGTTATTTTATTAATCGATACTATTCATTTAAAATTTGACATTGATTCAAAAATTTACTTTGGAGATCGAATATGCACTGTTTTCTTTTGTAAACGAGTCTCTCTCTACGACACAAGGACAGCGAGTATACAATACAAGATTTGACAAGAAAAACATGATAATTGTACTACTAATTTTAAGGTTGAAATAATACATTGTCTTGTTAGACGTTAGAAGAATTAATTTCTACACCTTAAACATTCTAATCCAACTTTTAAAAATAGATATTTGATTTTAAGACAAGCAATCGTATTCCAAAAACACCGCATCACCGTGATAAATTGTAATGAAGTACTTTCATGCTTAAGTGATCGTATTAATCATATAATTAATATTGATGGTCGTATATAATGAACATAGTTTGTAACAATATTGTGTGAAGTCAAAGATCATATTAAATTTGGATATAGTAGTATATTCTGAGTTATGTTTAAAATTTAAAAAGAATAATTATTAAAAAGTATTGGATATAATTTTATGTGCCAAACGAGAAACAATATGATTGTAAGTTAAAACTAAATTTATACTTGTTTAGTTTAAAAAGAAAGGTTCAATCGTTAAAGTTATAGTATACATAAACAAAAAATTTGAACATTTCCTGAAGTAAAAACTACCTTCACATTGATTCGCTATACAATTAACAAAGATTAGCACGATCAAATTGTCTTTGAATAGCGTTCACTACTCGAAATCAAATCACTTTCTCGTTAAACAAATCGATAAAGCACAATTTGTAAGGCGTCCTTTTACGTGGGCGTTAAGGTCAACTTAGAACGAAGCTCCTAAGAGTATCCTATCTCCATGTTAACTGTTATCTTTATGTAGCTAAACTGTTATCTAAAAGGTTAGCAGGCATTATTTAAATTGAACGTTCCTGTTAAAGTTTTAAAGGTATTGGGAAAAGAGTGTTTTATATTGAGTGTATGTGTCATTAAAGATGTAACCCAAAAATATAATCAAATAAATTATTGTTTATATACGAGTAGAAAAGTAAGCTACATGGAAAAAATGTTCCATACAAAATAGATATTAAATTAATAATTTTTATGATATACAGTGTCAACTTTATATAACGACACTGAATGGCTATGCATTTTAAAGCGTTATAGAGACAGGTTGTTAAATTGAGATCAATTGATTTTGACGCTTTAGAGAGTAAGTAGTTAAATCGAGTGACGTTACATGGCGTTTACACTATAACATTGATATATCATAATAATTATTATTCTAATATAGATGTCCTTACACCATGTCACTCAGCTACGATAAAAATCGTCAAATTGATACCTAACTTATTCTAATGTTTGACAAAGGTATAACATACATATTATCTTTCTAATATGATTCTTAAGAAATATTGTCACTAACATCACATGGACTTTTATGTCCAATAAAAAAAAATCAAATAATATATTGTTATTATCTTTTAATATATTACTGTGGGTTGATCCTCGACCAGACGATAAAACTGACCTAGGCTTCGGTGGATAAGGTAAAAAGGTAAAAAAAAAGTGCTTATCTATCGCGAGAACTTCGCTAGCGCGTTACAGGATCGATAACGTCATTGTATGGATTGTCGATACATATCATAGATGTCGCTACATCACTAATACCCTTTTGTGTCCAATATGAAATAATATTAAATATATCATCAATAAATCGATTTTGATTCCTATGTGATGTTTTTTAATTTTTGCGTTTTTTTACAATTAAAATCTTATATTAAATTTCAATCGTCTTGCTTTTATTCAGTTCTTAATTAATTAAACGTCTTTAACAGTAAAGTCAAAGTAAGGACAGGTGTGCACGAGAGATAACACATTGCCTCTGAGAAAGGACTTATTTCTGTCTCGGGATTTGTATGATCACTTGTTTGAATTAATAATAGCCCGTTGGTATTAAGTACAAATGTTTTTACTTATTATTATTAAAGCTACCACCTACTATCCCTATAAGTACTAAAGTACTATGTTATCCCAAAAATATATTTACAAAAGCCAATATTTCAATACGTATCAATTTAGTACAATTTTAAATTATTTAAGTGTTGACTATTTTAATTGCTCATAAATTAACTGGATGTCCAGTTTGTTGAAAGTTAAGCACAATTAGTGAACAAATTGTTTGTTGTCTGTTGTTTTTATTTACGACAAACATCGGTTATAAAAGTAAGCATTATTTAGGGGTCTTTTGAAAAAGACTAAGTACACGATAAATAAAAAGACCCATGCTTATAATAAGGATAACTTATAGACCTACTTATTTAACAGCGTGTCAAGGAAATGAAACTTTAAACTTTTATGAACGTTCAAAGGCGAAGCCTATTTTCCGTTAATTATACCATTTCCAAAAGTCTCGGTTTCTTCAATTTTCTTTATCCCACTTTCACTTACATTCGAAGTAATATTCAGTTTTTTTTATACCTACGTTTCGCCTGCATAATATTTGACCGAAAACGAATATATATTTTTCTATGTCCGCGTAAAGTGTAAAATAATAAAATAAAACTCTGAATATGTTAAACATAGTTAAACAAAATGTCCTAATGAAAGTCATGGCACATATTTGTTTAGGCACTGTCCACCTGTAGTTATCCTAGTTGACATCTGCAATATTAAAACTTCTATTTGCTCGCAGGTAGAACTGAATAAACAGCTCGAGGTGTGAAGACCACCCTCAGAGGGGGCAGTGATTGTTTATACAAAAGCTACGCTAAACTTTCAGACATAATACAATTTTACAGAAGTAGAACGATTTTTTTTTAAATTTTTATTTATGTATCGAATCGTTGTAACGAATATTAACAAATACAAATAATATATTAATACAAGAGAAGACATATGAATGAATATAAGAAAAAAATAACATTCAGTTTTGTTTGATAATGAAATTCGTAATTATGAGGCCTTTAAATACAATTATTTAAAATGTTACATTCCTTATTGTATTTTATATAGAACTTTGTTTTGTTGTAGTTGAAAAATAATATAATAAATAACAAAGCAAACACGTCAATATTAATTTGTAATAAATCAGAGTAAGGAAGCGTATTCATCGTACGCCTAGTTTGCTTGTGTTTCCCACAAAACTCTCCCAGCGAAACATTACTTATAAAGTTTCTTATAGAAATAATAATATTAAAATACTGTCTAACATAATTTTCGTTAACTTTTGGTGTTCACTTGATTTGTAAGATAATTTATTCTTTAAACCTTTGAATCTTACAGGTTTTAATATAAAAGGAAACGCATTGTTTGAGTGTGTAACATAATAATAAAAAAAACGATTTTGCTATCATCAAAGAGATGATTATTGATTAGCAAAAAATCAGTTGTGACGAATTATTGAAGTAATCTGATTTAAAATAATCTCTCACAACAATTTATACTCCGCCTCATTGTTTGGTCAAATCGCATATTTTTGATATAATACACTCATTAAAAATTACTTACAACTTCTGTAACTTGAATAACTAATATTGTACGTAAAAGGAAGTAATTTACAGCCTTTGTGAGCTCCCCATCGCTTTTATTATACCGATGTGTCTGGAAAATTGGTTTTTTAATTAGCCAAGTGTTCTTGTTCTCTTACATTTTAATTTAGGGTTAATCCCACCGTATCTTGTAGGGCAGATGCTTTTTTTAATTAACCCTCGAATTGTACTATTTAAGACTTTAACAGACTACATTTATTCTATAGAATATATAACAAATCTTATTTGCTTCGACACTTGTTTATTTAGATTATTGTCTTTTGTATTTTAACACTAACAGGGTTGAATAAACTTAGGTATGTTTATTAAGTAGGATTATTAGAGGAAAGAACGTAGAGAACAGGTAAGTACGACTGCCCACCAGGAAATGACAACGGGGCCGAATCCAGCAACTTTTGGGTCGCCGCTAGTCGCGCCGCAGCACTATCAGGGCCCTAGGCATGAACTGTAACCGCTTTATATTCGAAGGGTGCGGAAGTCACCGCCAGTAAGGGCACATAGCCCACGAATGGCTCAGCTCGCCGCATATGACTCGAAATGTTGGTTTCACCAATATAAAGTAAAAACTTCTTTTATATATAACATTTATTGCGCTCCTGGCAGGAGTACCGATAATTTTATGTTCAAACCATGTTGTTTTAAATATGAATAATTGTAATATACAATAAGACCTTTTTTTTAAATAATTAATACATTAAACCATTTTTTTGCTTATGTCCATTCAATATGTTAGACCCTTTGACAGAGGATTACTTATACTAATACGTGTGTTTGTTTTTGTGTGTTCAAAAAGACTTACCTTAAGAGCTCGCCATATCTGTTTAATAACTTGATAAATGTTCTAATATATCCAGTACACAGACACAGACATTTCAAATACCAGTAGTTACACGCCAACAAATTCATATGTATTCTCTATAATTGTAAATTTTAATTTTGATATTTTCATTATTACTTCGATAACAAATCATATTTTTCTTATAATTTCTATATCAAATCGAAATTAATGAACGCTTCTCGACTATTAAAAGCAAACACAATAAATCATCACGATGTAATTGTGTTTTGTTTAGCCCGGGGTCATCGTAATCAAAACCATTTATTTATGTTCGTATATCGAGTTTATATTATCATATTTATTAATTACTAATATATCTTATACATTTTTCGTACTAGAATTACATGTAAGCTTTGCTGCTTACAGTGTAAGCAGGTTTTTTGTATTTAATTTAATAACTTCTAAAACAATATGTTACTACACCACTCTTATATTTATAAAAGATGTTAAGTCTACAAAGATCTAAATCTATGTTATATAAGTACTCGTTTAAAAACAACGGCTAAAGCTAATTAGGTGTCATGTTTCCAAAATGTATCTAACGTGTCGCTAAAGGTCATTCTCACATAACTTGCTTAATTAATTCTCAACTAATCCAGTTGATCGACGCTATCCGATCTTCAATCTATCCGTAGCTAACATTGTTAACTATAGAAATGACTGCGGGCGTTATAGTTTAATTAGTATGTCAACTCGGGGAAATAATGCAATAACTAATTTTCTTTAGTGTGCATGTGTGAACTATAAATTACAGGACACAATAGCTGTGTCATTGAATATTCTTCAACTTGTTTGACGTTCGTCGCCTATTCGAGTCAATAATCAATTCTCTCGAGAATTAGAATGCGTTAGCCGACCAGCTTGGCACGGCTTAATGACGCATGTTTCATAATACCAAATATCAAATATTTATAATAAAAATTGATATGTTTAATTAAGAAAACACATACAAACAAAGACTACCATCTACATACTATACCACCATCCCAATCAGCTCGTTTCCAGCTAACCTTACCGGATTGTAATGAATCGCCTTAAACGACGCAGAATATTAAACCTTAGCAACAATGACTGAGCACTAAGCCAGTGTTAATATGGAGGATGCCCTTTGCTGATAAAACTCTAAACACCGTTTCTCAAAGACTGATTGCATGATACAACATAGACAAATTAAGACAAATCTTCTAATTTTTTTTAACTTCATTTTTAGTCAAGTGACCACTTTAGTTCAGATTTACTTACACTTTTATCTATCAAAACAGTTTTTGTCTTTGGATTAAAAAAATGATAAAAACGATTATGCTTCAATTAGTACCCGTTCGATCTGTCAATAGTTTATTGGCACGAGATATAATCGTTTGCGAAACAATAACATGCCACGGGGTGCCCGATAGTAATTTGTAGCTTAGCTCAGCTGGATGCCGATAGATTGAAATAATTTATAACCTAAATTTCCGTGTTCCCTTGCCCATATTGGGCATCTGGATTGTGCTGTGTTGTCCTGCAAATAGAAACAATATTTAGCCTCATTAATTACATATACCTATAATTTTATACCCGTCAATTAAACATTATTAATCATTAATAGAATATTAGAAGTAATACAGTATTAACGTTATAGATAATAATATTATATTAATACCTTTAACTAAACGGTTCGATAAAGAGGTGCCTTTTTTTTCCTATGATCATGTTCTTTATATTAAAATTTTACACTTAACTACCTATCCTCAAAAGGGTGTTAGTGTTATTTCTAATCAAAATGAAATCAGTAACAGGGCAATTGTTAAGTATACATGTAACTGTGATAATATTTTTCTAACAATATAATCGGATCAAATCTACGAAATCGATATCTTACCATCACCCCTCTCCCAAATGGCTCATTGTGGACCATAATTAGTTTTTGTCACTTCACGTTGACAAATCCTGGTCGGTTATGGCCCACAGCTGAGGTTCTCAAAGACTCTTAGGTTCCGTAGTACGATTTCATATTGTCTTTCCTAACTAATCCTAACGGATATACACAAGATTTTTTAAAATTATTTACTTAAAAAACATTAGATCTATTGAATTATTATCTGTTAAAAAGTTTTACTTATACATATATATAGTAATTGACAAAGACAACCTTTAAAAAAATTAATTTCTTATTTCGATTAGCTATTAGTCATCACTTCTTATGTATGTAAAAATTTGGCATAATGGTGCTAGCTGCCAACCCGCGGTCAAGGGTGCAAGGGACAGGACAGATATATAAATTTTCATCAATAGTATATCAAATGCTAATTTATGCAAAAAATAATAAATATTATACTAACTTAAGTATTTTTACTTTAACATTTTTAGAACCACTGACTTATTCCCTACTTGCCCGAACCGGTTCTTATCAAAGAGAATATTATTTCAAACGCCCCTGTCAACCCTGCGCTTCGGAACCCCAAATCCAGTTTGTTATGAATGAAATTACAGAAATCGAATAAAGTAAACACAACTGAGAGGCAACAAAAGCTTGCTCGAAAAAAAGCTAAATTGAATTCAAATTGGTTCGGTATTAGAAACAGCCGGGGGACTAAGGCCTGTAGTAAAGTAGAGTGTATACGCGACGAACTAGAATTGATTGAATCTAAACAGAGCTATTATGTTTTAAGATATCATCATAGAACTGTCAAATCAATACAAAGGTATTGGGCCCCTGTATTGCACTACAAAGTAGTTTATTTACAGCACATTGGTATAATATATATAAAAATGAAGAGTGTACTATTATAATAGTTATATAATTTACGCAATAGGCGTTACTAATAATATCAAAATTAAAAATTTATTTAAAAAAATACTTGTTGCAATATGGTATTATAAATTTACTTAAAATAAATTTTAAAAAATGGAATTAAAAATGTATTTGCTTAACGTACAAAACGTCATTCTGTACAATTGCACTTCCATTACAATTATCCGTAATGTTTCAACGAATTGAAATCAAACTTGGGACAAACAGAAACTAAGTAATGGGTGAAACTTCACAGGTAAAATCAACAGGTATGCAAACACTTTAAAATTGATGTAACATTTGAAAAATTGAAAGTTACTTTGTGAAATAACTTGGGAACTTCACCTGACATTTGTGGTTAACCACTCAAAACGTTTCGAGTCTGCTTTCTTATTTTATAACGGTTTTGTTGAATTGAATTTTGCGGTCGCTTTAAGGTGGGTATTATTTAATATTTGAGTGATGATATTTTTGTATAATAAGAGTGTTGTTTTAAGACATTGCTATGGGAAATAATTAGGGTATAACAAAAACATATGGACATTTAATATAAACATTTTTAATATTAACTTAACTAATATAACTTAAAATAAAACAAAACGAAAAAGAAATTTATTAAGTTTGGTCCCTGTAGCAGAGTACCCACAATGCTGTCTGCATTACCTCGCCGTATCGCGATGCTGAGCCAAAAAAGCATCAGCTCTTGCATCACCGGTACTGACCAACAGGCGCCTACTCTTAATTCCTTAATAAGAGCCTGTGCATGACTTTGGGGTGCTAGACGCCAAAGTCCAAAAGTCACTACTTCAAAGAGCACAATATTAAAGTTGGAGGAAAGACTTTTGTACTCTGACCTTTTCTTTCTTTCTGCCTGCTCTGCAGCCAGCTTTGGTGCTTGTCATAGGAAGGTGGGACGGTGCAAAAGTATCCACACAAGTGGCATCCCAAACCAGCTTTAATATTATATGCATCAATATATTTTTATGAATTACATATTGTGAAGTTTCAAATCTATTTGTTATATTTTGTATTTAAAAACCCAACACCCATAATTTCGCGTCTTTAAACCTTCACATGAAACAACTCATTTTTATTACTAACATAAATACATACAATAAAATAATTTTTCTCCACACAATAGGAATGGGAACAATGATTTCAATGTACCTTATAATTCTTGCTTAAGGCAGTAAAATCAAAAATATGATCGTCAAAGAATGTGTATATACGAACGTAATTGTAATGTTTGCATACATTACCACTAGTAGTCGAATAGCTAAAAAAAAGGTTTAGTATGTAAGTAATGTACGGGAAACGGGATTCAATTTTTCTTGACGTTACATTTTGTGCTATTAAAGCATTCCATCGAAGTCTGTTGAGCTTGTTCTTCTGCCTACTACCTACTAAAATATTTTACTTGATGGAATTATCCATTTCACCACGACAATCATACATTTGTATTAACGAATGTATGATTATCGTTACATGTAAAGTGTCTTCTAGAAGTTATAGAAAGACCAAGCAAACTCCCGGCACATTGCCAGTAGCTATTAAGTATACAATAACAGTGGTACACTTTAAGAGGATTTTGCAGTGAGCTAAATAACCAAGTAAGGTAGCATCTGTGTTGCCATAAATAAGCTTATCTCTTTTATAGCCAATTTCAAGAGCTAAAAGATCGTTAAAAGGAGGTACCATTAGTATAATCATTCGAATAACGTCATACAGACATGCAAACGTAAAACCATTACCGACATTTACTGTTCTTTTATCTAACCGGTAACCATCAATTGACAGGGGAAAATATAATTTATTGGGTTTTAATTATTAGAGATAACTATTTTTTTTTTATTTATAACTAAAGATTGCAATATAATTGATACGAGTACAGCTTATCGATAAAAACAATTTTACATTTAAGTAGATATTTTGTAAGTAAAACATTGTCTACTTGTTATGAATAGTAATCGTTTGTGCCACCTGACAGAAAATGCTAAAAAATATTGAATCCTCTATATAAAACTTAATTGAGTACAAAATATAATGTAATAGGACTTATACTGCAAGACCACGCTTTTGAGATTCTATTTGAGAATACATTTAAACAGACCAGAAAAGAAGACATCATCTAAGTATGATAAAACCTAATGAAAAGTTCATAGAAATATTGAAAAATGCTCAATTTACAATAGTCCACTTACTAGGGAATACCACCCAAGGTTCAACAAAATCGTGAAAGTGGCATCTTCGCGAAGCCGTAACAAACGGTTGCATTTGCATTTTATTAGTATGGTTGAATTGCATCACGTTTAGTGCTATATCGTTCTGAGTAAATTACGATTTAAATTTTTAATTAAAAACTCCGCCAGCGCTTGATTAAATCATACTTTTATTACGTTTTATTCAGTTAAGTTATAACGACGGAAAGCTGTCTTAATAACCTCCTTTTCATGAACATAAAATAAAACTCATGCAATAAGTTAATATGATTAGGAACATTGTAAGTCCTTTATATTATATCACGTGACTTGTCATGTGACCCAAAAATGTAATGAAAGCTAAAACATAAATTGCCCGTTTATATTTAAAAAAAATGAGACAAATCAAGGGGCTTTTCTGAAGTCTGTAGGGAGGCGGCGTTACCTCTTTACTTGGGTAATATTGTATGACATCAGACACCGTCTATAAAAGATTTATCATAGTGTTAGAGACTGCGAAACCACGATACAAGCAATACGTGACGTCACGTAGTGCATCGGTTTGCCCCAACTGACACGTGTCTAATTCCACTCTGGCATTTCCAATTTATATGGCAAAAATAAAATTATATCTACTGTCAGAAGTATTCACTGAATTTCAACAGACTTTCTAAATAAAAGATGAAATTTAAAGCTACTTCTATTACAAACATATTTATCAATGCTTTTTATTAATATATTTATATTAAAATATACAAAGTTTTGTATATATGTGAGGGGCCATAATCATCATAATTACACTTCAATCACACCGTACAACAAAACAACAGAAACAGTTTGTAGGAGAACTAATCGCGAGGACGACCAAATGGTAACTGAGTCTTAGTACGACGTCTACCACCGACCTACGCTCTGTTGTAGCTTGAAGTTGCAACATGGCGACCGGCAACCGGCAACCGGAAAGCGTGCTTCGTTGTCCGAATCCAATACATATATATAATAGTTGGTATTGATAGATACGAATAACATGAACGCAAAACATTGCGTTCCATAATACCTACTTAAGCGACCACGTATACATTAATAACTGCTATCTGAATAAATATTGCCTGTTTACTTAATTGTATCTTTCATTGCTCTCGCAAAAACTTTCGACATAATTGGTTCGCGTGCTATTTGCAATTTCGCTGCGGCTTTCTGATTTGAAATTAAGTTTTTATTACTTTACAAACTTTAATACTAGATACTTCAAAGCTGAAATATAACTGAAAATTTTACCGGCTGTATTTGCTGTAATCAATTAAAACTTTTAGATTTTCATTAGTGAAACAATTATGATATAAATACATCTGTTTTATAAAGGGATGTATCGAAGACTTTTTCTGTAACTTAGTCGAAAAGTATACGAAATATGGAAACCCAAAAATAACGTAGCGATTTCTTCCACCATCTACTTGACTTAATATTTCATTACTTACTATATATTATATACCTGAAAACCACATAACCGATATAGCCCGCATTGGTTAACCGCAACGTGCGGGCGTTGTAAGCATTGTATGTATGACATATCTTATTAAATCAATCATTTATTAAATTTCTCTATAATATGAGAAACGTTTAGGTTTAGTACAGTTAGCATGTTTAAATCAAAAATAACTTTCTCCATAAACATAATTTTCGTACACTTAAGACATCAAAGGAAAACAAATTTTCTTTCTTTTCCCAAATCAATAGCGTAGCGCGGATGAATGGAAAAATATATGTATATCTATATATAAAAATTGTTTGAAATCTTTAAAAGGAATTAAAATCATAATCAATATATAGGAATTATAATCTTAATAGGGAAAAAAATTATAAAGATCAAAACTTTTTTTTTAACCTAGTTAATCTCAACATGATATCAAACCATTATCATTTGGTTCGTAATAAAAACCTATAATATCAATTGAAGCCCCAAATCCCGATATAAAACATAAAGAAACCCCGGGGGGCAAGTGTGTCACCCTTTATTCTTTTATGAGAAATCTATAAAGAATCGTTTATTGCATTTCATCCGATTGATTTATGTTTATATTAAGTATATTTTTTTATTTACGTCGTAAAAACAATATTCAAATTAATGTGTAACTGTATTAATACTCATTTGTTTAAAAATATCGTTAAATTGGGTTTTTAATTAGAAAAACGTTTAAAACATCCGAATTGATGTTTTTCACGACTGTCGCACAATAAGTGAATAATGCGTGGTTTGAAATTGTAATTTTGTGTTAACTTTTCCATTTGTATAATTAATGTTATGTTAATTTAGTTCTAGTTTGAAAAGTCATTTGATAACACAGGACTGAAAGCACATTTAAAACACAAAATATATAAATTTTACTATTTACAAAAATATTGTATAATAATTATATATTCTTTAGTCTAATGGGCGTTCGTCCTGGGAAACACATTTTCTTTGTAACTTTGTAGGGCTGCAAGGAAACATATTTAACGGGTTATGATGTTTCACTAACAGCAATATATTATAAAGAACTTAATAAAACTATAAGAGTTGTAACAGACCACTACGAGCGTACTAAATGAAATTCCTTAGATTACATAACAGATTCTGCAAATTTTGACTCAGTAATCAAGCATGCCACATATTGATGTAAATAACAGGGCCAGTAATAATAAGCTGCCTCGTTTGAGGTCCTCTCAAATTGCTGTTATTACATTCTACGGAAGCTCACCGAATATTGAAGTAATGCATATTTTACAGGAATGATATTATTCGTACCAAAATTTTTAAATTTATTATGCTTATTTTTTATGTTTCTGTATTTTATTTTATGTGTAGTTTGGCTATAATATAAAGATCTTAGCTGCAATAAACTATTATTAATATTATTGATCAAATTAGACTTATTTACGTTTTTACCAAAATTACCGTATTTTATATAAATAAGGAAAATCTAAAATATCTAATCTAAAAATGTAATCTAAAATATCGTTAGATACATACCGCACATCCATTGTGATCTGCGAAATAATGATTGAATCTTGTGTGGTCTGATGTTTCTCCAATAAAACAGTACTTATCGAGTTGTCAGGCACTCTTAACCCTTGATAAAAATACAGATTACTGATAGAGAATGTTTTTCACAAAATTACAGAATTTGAATTTCAAATAGAACAACTAATATATTACTACTAAACTACAAATAGCTTAAATATATTAAAAACATACGGAAATTTTATAAATAATAAGGGGTTATTTAGTTTAAAATAAGATCTCAATTAAGCTCTTATATCGTTAGTCTTTTTAATTCAAGGCATGCTTAATTATATAAAGCCCAAATTGGTACTAAGTTTATTATAAAAATACGGAAGTCTGAATGCTTATTAGCATCACTTTATATAATGTTAGCTTACCTGTCAAGTAAGACTCATAAAACTTAACTGAGTTGAAGGAGCGAAAGCAATCAATCACGCTATAAAGGTCTTTTATACAAGTATTTATAAATGCCGTAAACTTTGCCAAAGGCTTTTAAAATGATTTCACTGTTCATAATAAAATTATTATGGAATCTCAAATCAATTTAAGTATATACAACCGGATTTTAATTCCACGGTAATATATAAGTTTATTGACATATTTTTAGTTGTATAAGTTTTCTTAGTAAAAATAGGTATTTTATACCTACAGCGTATAAACGCTATATGACAATTTAATTGAGATAGATCTTTTTGAAATTATTACACTTAAACATTTGATAGGTAATATGAGTTTGTTGGTATCTTTCCAGACTAGTCGTAGCCTTAGCTATATGAAGAAAGTTGTACCCTAGGGTGCTCACTTTGATGCCTTATACCTAGTGCTCTTCAGGCACTACCTTGACGTAAAAGTGATCGTTCATACGATGCTTTATAGAAAACAAAATTAAAGAAGTAATTCTTATCGTCATTAAGTTAATAGATTTTTGTATTTTTCAAGTGGATTATGTAGGTATATTAAATGTATGCTGCGTCACAATTTTCATATAATTCACACGTAATACTGTTACATTCGAATCACAAAGTTTTTATATAAACTTTTCCTAGTTACAACTGATATTCTGTGGAGGTCCGACGCGATTGAAATTCAGAAATTCAAATTGCTTCGCGACTAAGTTTAACACAATTGTGCCTTGTAGTGAAACAGAACAGTACAAAGGCCTTAATTTATTCGTTAAACTTTAAATTTAGGCATAAATAAACAAACCTCTTTTACTCGTAGATCTGACTGTTTCACACTTCTGAAAATTTGTTAGCTGAATAAAATTTCGGTAATGTTTTTATTAAACAGAATTGCAGTATGGGCGATTATTTATACCTTTTTCACATAGAATTGTATCGGTGATCACTTGTGTACGTCTAAAGTTTTCTTCTTATATCTATGACCCTCGTAGTTTCAAAATATATAAAATACATAAATGTATGTAACAAACTCAGCTGGTTAACTCTAATTTAACATATACATATAATCCTTAAAGTTAAGTTATATTTTCACAGTGTATGCGCATATCATTTAAAAAGTTTTCAAAATACGTTAACCGAGTTAAAAATCAGTATAAAGAATATTATTTCCTGTGCTCAATTTCACGAGAATACCTCATGATGTCTAAAATAAATACAATGTCCTTTGCGTGTATCATTAATGTTATAAAAAAGTCATTAATCATACAAAAATTGCCTTCGCTAACAATTTCATAGTCGACATGTTGCTTGTAAGACAATTTACATCAAATTACTTCAAGTGTCATTAGTCCTATATTTTTCAATACACACAATTCTCGACCATGTTACATGATATTACAGAGTATAATACTTTAGAAAGTGTGAGGAGGCAATTTGAATCGCCACAATCTAAAAGTGCAACAAAAACCTGGTCCCAAAATGGAAGTCGGATGACACTGAGGTGGTTTTAATGACAATTTAATAGCGACCTGAGATGGAACGTGTAATCAAGAAGATTATTATTTTTTATCCAAAATTTGTTTTGAGGGATGGTCTTATGATTCATAAAATATATTAGCTTATGTTATCTAAAAACTCTTTGCTTGTGTATTTTTATCCGTTCCCGTATATGTACGTAGCTTACTATGATGCTAACCGTAAAATGATGCTAAACCTAAATGTGTAAAATGTGTTTCGAATTCAAATTGTCAATTAACATAATTTTTATTTTAGGTAAGTACTTACTACGATAAAGATATAAAGTAAATGCTTTTTAAATAATATTTGGTAACTGCAATCGTGTTTTCCAAAAAAATATTTAAATTTACATTTAAATATTTTTATGTAACAAGAACCAGCCCCAACTGAAAATTATTATCTATGGAGAATATATAGACATAAATTCATAGACGTCACTTATAAGAGAATATAATCAAAGATATAATTAGACTACTATTTACTACTGTGACGATGCAAGCGAAGGCAAAAGTAGGCCTACGATTACGCTTCGTTACTTCTGATCAATTAAAAGTTTAATTGATCCGTATTTTGTTATTTATGTTTCTCCATGCTTGTAGGTATATTTTTGTGTGTACTATTTTGTTTGTTTATACACGTGTTCGTCCACTACATTGTAAAAAAATAGTCAGTAAATGTGTTCATTCTGATCAGTAATTGCCTTAAAGGTCAAACGTGCTCGGCTGATCTCGATCAATTCCCTCTCATTTTGTTAAACAAAGATGCGCACCATAAAACTAAAGGATTTTAAAAGTCCCCAGAATAATATTCTCGTTAAAATAATGTTAGATTCTCTCATAGCGGTACGCCATTTGGAATAATGCCACATTTTTATGCTTTAAAAAGACCGATAAAAGATTTTAGGATAGATAGTACCTACTTGACATTTTATATTCACTCTGAGTTCCCTTGTCATGCGCGGGAGGTATTAGTATGCAGGTCTTGTAAGCTCTTATTAGTATGAAGTTAGTACGAAAAATCCCAAGAATCTCCCTTTTTCAAACATAAAATGTTCGAATTTCAAACTTGTAGCTGATGTTTAATACATAGCTGATATTGCTTTTGATAAAGCTAAACGAATCTAAAATTTAAAGTGCGATCGAATAAATGTATCATAAATATTAATATGAAACGAAAAATGTGTTTACACTGTTCAGTTTTTATATGTTAAAAAAAGATTACTGAATCATTTTTCGTTGGATTGTTTTATACTAAAAACAATACAATATCTTAAAAATGTTTGTTACGCTTTAATGAATTATTATTACAACTCCATTTTAACCTTTGAGATGAAGGCTAACGAACTTCGGTTCATTTATCGCTAAACAAAATAGTTCTTATAAAGCGAATACAATAATAACACAGTCGAATTATATTATTCAAATTTAACTTTCATTGTTCTATGACCCACGGTTAAAGTACATCATCGGTCATGTTTTAGACAACTAAATGTTAATTCAATCTTGTGGCATCATGTTATAATGTTGAATAAAAGTTGTTTTGATCCGCCTCTTTTGGATCACATTGAATAACGATATACAAATATATTCGAAAATGTGTTCAAACTTTCTACTCGCACCTAACATTGAGTAAGAGTCTTTTAATACACTAATATACATTAGAATACGGCACTCACAGTTTTATTATAAATTTAACTGTGTTGAGACGAAGATGTTTTGGAATTTTATAAAACTTCACGTAGCATTTATCTGTGTTCTTTGATTTATGTATATTTAGAATATATTATTTTACTTAAAAATAAAATCTGAATCCTTCCATTTTGAACCATGGTCTGTCCAACCAAACACAACCGTATGTTTTGAAAGCAAAATAAAGTATGACTTACACACTTTATTGGGTTTCAAAACACTGTATTAAAAATTTGGTTCTAAACCGTGGCTCCGTGAAAAAATATGCCATGACACAAATTGATCGATAGTATAGATGAGACAAAAATAATCCACTCTTTTGTCACAGTGTCTGCAGATGATTTGCTTACGAATTGCTTTTCAATTCAATATTATATTTTATTGTTATTCAATTATCTTGAAAATAATACGCGATACTTATTTCTACGTAACGTTACATGATTATTCAACATACATCGCATACAACCTTAATTGATTGCGCTCGAAACATCAAATTATGATAATAATATAATAAAATCGCGATTAATTAAATTTTACTTCATATACCCATGTTCACCAACATTCCTGATTATATTTTATTCGACTGACTGCCGTGCATTCAAAGTAATATATCACTTTTCATTACAGTATACTTTACGTACTACTTTCATTTAGTAGTAATTGATGAAACAGTACAATGGTGAGTTCATATGAAATTTGCAGTTATAATTCAAACAGCATTAACATTTTAAACTTTAGCCAATTAGAGTAATCTGACCGAAGCTTAAAGTTCTGTGTTTATAAAACGAAAATGTGTTTAAAGACCTATTAATATTAATAATCTTTAAATTCCTTTTTCATATTATTATTACTATACACTTGCACAATGCTCATTCCCAAGGACCTAATCCCTAAGTGCCTCAGTGCGACTCAAACGTGCTTCTAAAACAATTGTTTCACCCGTTACAGTCCAGAATTACTGGAAGCCACACGTTTCTACCTTTTATAATAATTTAGCGATAATGCGAAAAATACGTGCCTCAAGCCGTCTCTGTTACGTGAGTATTATTGGCATTTATTGCTCGCGAGCTCCGAATAATCTTTGGTTTAAGTTCACGGTTATTTTAACGGCTTACTGTTGATAAACAAATATCTTAATACAATAAAAAGTGTCGACTACAATACCTAATATAATTAGCATTACCATATAACGAATATGGCTTTGCTATCTTTGGCTAAAAAGTGTAATAATGTTTTAATGATTGTTGTTTTTGTCTTACATATTTGGTTGTAAATTAAGAGCTCATTATGTTAAAGCTGCTATTCAAATTTATCACAATTCGTAGTTATATATAAACATTACACTTTATCCAAAGCGCTGAGGTAGGTGAGTAATCTGAGCTAAAACGGAATATTTCAATTCAAAGATTGACTTCTCCAAGCACTCTGCGTGTCGATCAACCGATATCTATGATAAATGATTGTATTGATAAGTAGGAAATATCATCTTTCAATCATATCTGTTGCATTTCACTTACTCCTGTGTATTAAAATTATTTGAAACTTTAAGTTTTGTGATTTATCATACCCGCTCCGCTGCAGTTACATTAGTTATGCTTTGCCCAGAATAAATAAGATTTTTATAATTCAAGTGATTGATGTAGGTAGTATACGAATGTTTACGAGTTTTCAAACAATGTGTGTAATGTTAGTTATAATTTACAATTGTGTTTTCAAATCAATGATTCATTTAAAAAACGCGAAATTAAAATGTGTTGTTTACAGGCAATTAATTTTAATTAAACGCTCCTTCGTTAGTATTTATATTTAATTTATTACTACTACAAATTAAAGATTTATTATTACTACTAAATTAAAGATTTGGCACAAATTACCGTAAATGTTTTAGTCATTAATAGTAGCAAAATGTATCTATGCCAATCTATGATAAAACAAGATTAAAGGTGTATGATCACATAACGTGAGTACAAAAAATAAATAACAAATGAGCAAAATATGAAAGACAAACTAAATTAATTATTTAACAAGCACAAGAATGAAGAGAAGTTGAAAGAACTACCATTGTCATTACATGAATAAAG
The DNA here is from genome assembly GCA_951799465.1 of Leptophobia aripa. Lineage (NCBI taxonomy): Eukaryota > Metazoa > Arthropoda > Insecta > Lepidoptera > Pieridae > Leptophobia > Leptophobia aripa. Next base: position 5,547,555 of record OX637267.1, on the reverse strand, counting down.
ACAATAGCTGTATCACAATTCGTTCTTAAATGAAACAGTAGAGTAGTGCGAAAACAGGTCGATGCAAAGGTTAGAATCATGAGAACTGTGCGCAAAGGCTAATATTAGTTCTGGGAGTGTGCAATGTAAAAGAACTGTGAGTCATTAACATTATATAATTATAATTTACCTAATGCTTAATACGTAAAAATCAACAAAATATATATTACATAAATGGTAAAAGAAAATGGTATAATCACGTTTCGATCAGCGATTTGTCTTTGAAATATGACAAACTACATCACGACACAATTTATTATCGAAACAATACAATGTTATTCTTAAACTTCAAGAATCTATAGCGTAATAAATCTTCACTCATCTATTTTTGTACATTCCATACAGATCCATGCCATAAATATGCAATAATACTTTTAAATACTTTGCTACAATCATGAATTTATATTGTACGAACTATGAACTATAGATTAAAGAAAACTACTTAAATATAACTTTTATACATGTACACTTGATCGGTTAGACTAAACTCAAGCGATTTAGACTACTAAATCGCTTCACTATCACATATACTATACTTCTATACATAAATATTGTAACAACTAACAAAATATGCTTATCGCCCCCTGTTCGGTCCAGCCTTTAACAATTGTGTCATGATTCGTCAGATTTTTTAGTATCACAAATTCTAAATCATATACACGATAACTGTACTATATAAAATACAATGAAATTTAGAGGATTGTTATTTTTGGCTAATTATAAATTTGCCATTAAAAGATGTGCTTGAAACTGACATCAGACTATGTTTTGTCATTAATACAAAACAGTCACCTTACAGTAACTTTCTCTTCTTAGCAAGTGGAAGGTACATTTTTGACAGGGTGTCCCCATGATGTCCATAACCGAATTCTAGTTGATTGCTCACAGAAAGTCAGTCAGGGTACAAACGCACCAGTTTAGAGAATTAACTACTAGCTAGGCTATTCGATTAACATAAAAAAATTACTATGAATTTGAATACTATAGAAATTGAATTACTATGATTTAGATAATTAATTTTTATCTCTCATTGAAACTTATCTCTTAAGTGAATTATAGCCTACCATTTGGCAAGTTATCTTAGACGATCAAAAAGATAACGATTTGTGTGGGATATTAAATGGGTGTCCAATGGTCATAAATCCAAAGACGCTACGGGCTTTTTACCCGACTACTAAAGAAGGATTTTTTACTGATACAAATGTTTGTAACATGTATTATTCAACGCAAATTGTGTTTGTAGTGTTGTATAAGGAGTCGGAAGAGTCGAAGGCTATTTTACTGTCATTAGACCCCATTTTTTTTTAAGCATTTAGAAGAACTAAAGAGTATGCGCATTTCTTGGTTTCAGAGGTGAATTTAAAATGTTTCAATAGGTTTTTTGAATTTAGTTTATTAGTATACAGTTTCTATCCAAACGAAAGATTAGCTTAACTTTCATTTGTATAGATTACCATTTTGTTTACAACATGTCTTTTAAAAATGTATCTTACATTTTGTTTGAATTATGAATCTTTAATATAAGAATATTCCGCAGTTTCGTCTACAAAATACTGCAATACAGTCTTGCCAGTTGCATCGAATGCATAACATATGAATCGTCTCTTTGAATTTGTCATAACATAAAATGCTTACATTATTTTTACTTTCCAAAGCGCTCGGTTTTATCTCAGATAAAATATAGATTCTGTAATAATTCTTTGTTACTGCAACCTATAAAGAAGCAAATTATTAAGTTCAATATATAAAAAGGATCATACATTTAAACTCTTAGCTTTATTTATGATATTTTTTTTATTACTTTGTATTCAACTTCAACATTTAATATAAGCTAAATATAACTTAAATGAAATTGAATAGAAGCGGATTTATCGCTAACATAAACTCTGGCAAAAAACCTAAGAAAAATGTAGAAGTGTGAAATAAGTGCGATAATATAATAAAGCTATATGCTGCTATGTTGAGCGATTTGAAATAATGTTGATCTTACATGTCTTCTGGGAAAATATCTGCTATTAACGACCCATAAATACGTCTGCATTATACGCTTTTTTGTTGTGTTAAACAATTAAAGTTTATGTTAAAAATAAGCAGCGGTATAAGTGAATAACTTTTTATTATACATAACGTTGACTGGTTATGACAGTATTTTTGTTTGTATGCGCATTATTACAGCTTATTATTTCTTCAATAAGGACAACTGAATTAATGACGCTTTGTTCTCTTGTATCTAATTTGAAATGTTCGCGTGCAATTTATACATTACTAATAATAGTGCGTGGCGACGTTCGCAAAACTACTGTTGAAATATTTATAAAAATTGGTGTGGCAGTTAAAGTATTAATTAATAATTATTATTACTATTAATTTTATACAAAAAACATACACAAAAGTTAAAATCTTTTAATGATTCTGAAGCTACTTCTAATAACCGCTTCTATTCTTTCACTTCCTCATTCTGTGAAAAATATCACATTTTGATGCAGCGGTAAGGAGACGATTAATTAGCATGATCATGGCTGGAATGGGGCTTTACTGATGGAGTAGTACTAATTCTGAAACAAATCTCGGCCCAGGGGCCAGAAAAAAACAATGAATCTGGCACTAACGCAACACGAAACAGTACATACTCCCCAAACCACAACTCTCTAGAACAACAACATTATTAATACCAAACAAAAACGTAAATAATACATATATAACAATTACAACTTTACCATCAATTTTTTATAATTTTATATATTATTTTCACTTAAAATAAACTTAAATAACACGTGTTTGATATAAAGCCTGCATTTCTAGAAGTATTCACAGATTTCAAAATAAACTAGATTTCTTTGTTTTTTTAATACGACAGACAATTCTTCATTATTGATATAAACTCGTGATATAACGACTTGAAGGCATTGTGACTGTTTTTATGTCAAGAATAAGAACACATGAATTAAATTCTTCGAAAATAAATTAGCTGTTTTAATAAAAATATGCTATGTTAACAATGTTCGGCCGTAACAAGTTTTATGATCATCAATCTTAATCTTGAGATCAAGTTTTTGTCGGAATATTTAATTCATGAAGCTTGAGTATAACTTGTACTTGTATACACATTATATACTATATAAATATATTAAAATGTAATAACAGTCCATAACGTTAGTTAGTTAGTTCCGATTAAATGAACAAAAGGTTGGCCATAGGAAATACACCGTATGTAAATGTATGATGTTAATAAAAGTGTTCAATTAATATTAAAAGGATGACTTATAAACGTAATTAATTTCCAATAAAACATTCTTTTGGTTATAGATAGTTATACAATCTCAATACGAACTTCAACTATAATTTAGTAATATTATAAAGTCCTCGTTATTTTGGATAGTTATGATATTATTCAATCCTTATGATAGTTTTCAAATCAATCCACATCATTTATATAAAACGTGAGAAACGGCGCGTAACCACAAGTGTTGTATTAAAAGCTCAAACAAATTTCGCGATTGCGTTTTCAATACGATAGCATTCCCGCTAAAGCTATTTACAACAAATCAATTGAAATATTATTCACAAAATGATTGACAAACGTTTACAATGTAAAAGCCGTTTGTGGTATACGCCATTCAAATCACACCATTAAACGCCTTCAATTGTGATATTTTCCTTCAAATCTTTGATTTATTAGCCGAGTATATTTTATGATTTTACAATATTATAAACGGAAATATAAATGTTGGTTTTATGACACTATGATACAAAATATATGAAATTTATCTAAAGTATTTAACAGCATAGTTAAGGGGGTCATTCTCAGACCCGTTTTTTTATTTTGTAGTCGGATCTCGCTGGTGGCCTGGAGGCCACTCAACAGCTCAGCGTGGACAGCTAACTCGGGCTTGTTGGCAAGCTTAGCTCGGCCGTGATATAGCCCTGTTATCGTGAAAATGTGCAATACTGCATAGCAGATATAATGAGCAAATAATTGTGTTTAATTGTGAATGGTGAATAATTAGTATTTTCTGTGTAATGATTTTGTATACTAAAGATAATTGAAAGCTACAGAAAACTCATTAAGGCTTTATATGTAAAAAAGGATAAAACATTAATCGATTAAACATAAAATACTGAGCCCGGAGCCCCACTGCAATTAATATTTTGCGAAACGGCAAATCCAAGTTTTATTGAGCACGATCATTGTAAAATCGCACAATTTATGTTCATTCATTATAATTTAAGACAAAACGCCTACGCGTTTGTATTTCTAAATCCACGTATGAATTAATCATAATTTGGACTGGATCAGTATCTCTGTATCTGTTTTATTGCCTTTGTGGTAGGCACGATTTTTATCTTGCGGATAAAAACTGTGTTAATGAAGTGGTAGACATAGTTTTGGATGTAACAATAAATTTTGAATACTTCGAAATTGTATTAATCGTATGTCAGGTAACATAGCTTTACTACTGTCGCGCTAGTACATTCCTCTCCTCCACTCATGTTTTTCCGGGCCAGAAGGCTGTGCTGTGCGAGGTTCATTTCCGAACTAGCCTCTGTCACCTATTAGCGGATTTAAGAATAATCTAAAGTGTATTATGTTAAACCACTGTACCGGCTGTATAGTCAACAGGTATACAACTAACATCTAAATATATAACAAGACACAAATAATTTAAAGGTAGGCTGACACAACATGCTTCAATTATAATTTATAAGTCATATTTGGCCCACAACTCATATAACGTAAACTAAACATTATGAGACGTTATGAACGAACTCACGTCAATAGCTTCAAAGTTTCATGAGTACGACCCTAAGATTTAAGTTGGTATAGTTCACAAACCTCTGAGCATTAAATAATGCCAGTATGTCTATGAAGACCTTAAGATTTTCGGACTACGACTTATCGCAGTACCATCTGTTTCTATATACACAGATAATTCTAAAAATAAATTCTCATATAGATTATATTCTGAATCAAATTACAGCAAAAATCTTGATACAAAAAATACCAAGTCTTCTTAATAGCGAAACCCAATCATTAAGCTTGCTCATCACAATTTTTGATCGATTTCTTTATCCAACCACAATAACATTGATTAGTTTCGGTAATTTTGTATCTTACTGTAATATAATTTTATAGAGATTGCCAGCTTCCGTTTGCAATAGATAAATAAAAAAATGCCTACCTAAACTTATTACTAAACCTTTTATGTATACATATATAGTTGTTGTTTATACGACAAGACAAAAATTGTAGTTATGTAAAATAAAAGATTGAAAATTCAATATCCGACCAGTGTAATGTCAGTTTCACGCATCACTGGCGAATCCATTTCAAGGTGAAGGTAAGATCCGTAACGAGAAGTCTTTATTGTGTGCAGTACATCGCTATTTTAAATTCAAAGCTCTTCGTAATATACTTTACATACAACGCAATGTACTGCGAGACAAAACGTTTTTTTGTGAATGACCCAAAATGCCCAATCTTGTTTAGGTCGTCACGTGCGAAACTATCTTCACTTTTATTTTAGCGGATCGAATGAAAAACGTGCTTTGAACTAACAAAGATATGCTTCGATGTTCTGCTTAGGAAGCGCGACTTTCACGTTAAATATTGACAAAAAATGGCGGCGGATTGATAAAAAGTTATAGGTAACTGTAACGGCACGTTCCAATAATAAAAACTTATTTCGTACCAGTAATTGCCAATGTTCGCATTTATTAACTATATAATTACAAAAAGTAATAATGATATTTTAAATATCGAATTAAAAACCCATTCACCTCAGGAGTAAAAGTTTTTAATTTACACACTTGACGGTGAACAGGTATCAATTATAATTCACAAATTGAAGTACTTGTTTCATAACAAAAGCACCAACTAAAAACTGAATATTTTAATACACAATTCACCCGATGAAAGCTTTCAAAGCTCACAATTAAGCTGTGCAGTGCAGTGGATGGTTAAACCCCACAACTACCGTACTGACCCTAATCCCGTATCTGAAACTACTAAAATTTCATGTATAACAAAATAGTTTGGATTAGATAGGATCGTGTTATGTTATAAATATTTTTGAAAAGAAAATACAAAAGAAAATGTTCATACGCGGTCTTTAGTACAATAATTAATTAAATATATTAAAAAGTACTTTAAAAACACAGGCTATATATAATAGGATCGAACCCGGAGACATCTGTTCGACAGTCTCAGTTAACTGAGTATGAAGACAGGTAAATCACCAATAAAGTAGCTGTGTGTGTTTGTGTATGTTACTTACAGTGATGTGTGAATGTGTATTTTATTTAATATGTATCACATTGTAATAACACTTATATAAATAAACAATCAATATTTTAACTGATTCAAGCTAAGGTATTTGTGATTGAATAATGAATTGAATAAATCGAACAAATTAGGACTGTAACCGACTGCCTAAGTCAGTTACAGAAATGTTGTCAATTTATAATGATAAAATCGAGATATTGATAAGCCAAGTAACTTTTAGAGCAGGTGCTTAGTGCCGTTAAATGTTAAATTGAATTTATAACTGTATTGCAAATCAACTGGATTATGAACTGGTATACGCAAGTTTGCGTAGATTTGTAAATATATTTATTTGTAATGCTTATTAAACCTAAATTAATAGCCGAGAATTGATCACAGATCTTGGTCGTTAGAGAATTCTCTTTTCGTTACTCTTTATCTTATTACCATTGTCATTTATGGGTACGTTAATGTGTAACTACTTAGAATACCTATTATATTAAGGTTAATACTTGTGTTATTCCCGACAACATTTATATTATATTATTAATTAGAAGAACAGACACAAAAACGAGTCAGCAGTTTCATCATTCATACATATATATAAATATTATACTCGTACATAATTAAGTACTTTATAATATTACCTAATTATAAGTTCAATTCGCATGTTATTGATTTAAATTGTTTCTATTCGATACAGATTACTGATTCATACTACCAAAGTCACGCCAATCAGCTTAATAAGCAATTCAAATTCTGTTTAATCGTATCACTTTGATGCATTATGTATGCAGGCCCACCTCAACACGGAATATTGTTAATTCATTATCGGATGCTATTTTGTTAAAGGCTACTCAAATTATTCGCGATGTACCAATACGTATAATTCCTATTGAACATACCTACATTGTTAAAGGGGATTATCAAATCAAATCAATACTCTAACTACTTGTTCTTCTCTGAATAACTCTGATTAACTAAGTGTTAATAGTAACGTTCACCAGATAAGTTATTTTTTCTTTCCTAGCTCTGTTGCTTATCTGTTTTAATGCTCCGTAGGCTTAATTTGACAAATAATACCATATTCATATTATAACTGAATCGTACACACCAAGAGATATCGATATGTGTAAATAAATTAAAAGCTTTGATCATTCTCACAATTTAGCAGTTCAATACATCTTGTTGTAAATTCACGTTCAAATACGAATAATAGTGCGGAATCAAATAATTCGATTTCCTCGAACTGGTTCAATTGAATACAAATAGCATCAAAAACGAATCAGTTATGGAATAATGGCAAAAACACTACGGCGTTATATAGAAAATGAATGCAAGCGGCGTGATAACATAATTACTTTTATTACCGGTGAGACAGGACGTTGTCCGCATTCAGGGTTGTCAATTTGCTATTTTAAAACCGTATAATAATCCAAGTTTTATTCATAAGTGTTTAATCAAAAAAGGAATTGCAAATAGAAATCAAATTTTATGTATAGTTTATAAATGACAACCAGTCATCAAGCGTTATGCGTACCCACACCCACGCATAACAAGTTTTTCATTTACTTGATTAGGGTTAATATAGATTTAAATAATTCTGTTCACGGGTTCTTATTTAATAATACAGCACAATGAACCTTAACGAATGTTTCTCTTCATAATGACTGAAATCTGTTTTAAGTACGCGCGAACCGGAAATTCAGGACCACGAATATTGAAAGAACTCAAACAATACTGCTATCAGAGATAATATATTTATTTGTTGTGTGGCAACCCTAAGTATGCTCTATAAATCACTGATGCCGACAAAGTAAGGAGGACGCTACTCTGATTGCACAGTGGTTTTTACTTTACTTCTGGTGTTGTAGAGTAGAATTAGGTATCATGATCATAATATAATAAGTGTCATGTCTGTAAAACTTTATTTACAAGTCGCCTGTTATAAAAATGAATCCATAAAACTACGTACGATTTTAAAACCTGTACCTACTTCTATTATAAAACAATATTTTTCCTGAGTGAGTACTCTACGGACACCTTAAAATAAAACAGTTTTATACCGATATGTACTTAGTAATTATAGTACTGTTTATAATAAAAGGATGTGTTTTTTTTTAAATATTTTAAAAAATACATTTGGAATCTCCGCCACAATTGTGACGACTTGTCTGCCACAAGACAATTTAGACACAAATCTTTATTATACGTAACGGTTCCATGAGGGCTTTTGAATTGTGTGAACATTGAAATATTCTAATTAAATAAATATTGGTTTTACCATGTAACATTCAAATAATTGTTCATAAAACAACCGGTTCTGTTTCGCACTGGTAGCAGAGCATGAACAAAAAACGCTATTTTTTGCACTTGACATGCATGACGTGATGTAAAAAGTAATGCTGTGTATAAGCAATTTACGAAATCAAATCTTTACGAACTCCTCTTTGATAAGCAATAGTTATTAAATATACCTTTCGTTAATTTATTTGATAGGAAACTAGACGTAGATAAACTACACCCAAAACTTAATTGGGATTTAAAAGTATGGCTCTTGTACGCTGAGCTAGAAAAGCACCAGCTCTTCTATCACCGGTACTGACAAGTGACACACTGTATTGATCTAATAATAAATACAGAACAACTTTTAAAATGTGCACTGTCACTGTTTCACATGAGCTTTTTTATGGGCTGACCAACTGAACTATGAGGAACGAATTCTTACTCTAGTAATTTTATAATTTAATTGATTCAAACTAGTTTTAATTATGTTAAAGGATTTCAGTCATCTAAATTAATACTCGACTATGTTATTTATCATAGAAACCCAAGTAAAATGACGAAGCCTCGGGCGGATTTCCAATAGAATATGATCTTGAAAATTAAATGATATACACGAGTAGTAGATGTTACAAGTGGCCACCGCAGACACGTTATTTTTTGTAAACGATAAGTAATACATAAAAGTATCACAAATGAATGAACAACTTGGTCTATTCTGTGATCTGACATCACAGATTTAAAGCTATCGAGTAGACAGAATGAAACAAAATATGTATAATATTAATATAATTTAAAATTGTTTCTTTAGATACGTAACCATTACATAAGTATAGATAAAAAAACATAATATCTCTAAATGCTTACTCTTGCTCCAATAGTGCAGTCTTCGCAACTAAGTTTGTCATAGTTAATTAATATAGAGAAACAGAATAAAAGTTACACTTCAGTGCTTACTTTAACTTTTAAATAGATTGCATATTTAGGTGATATTTGATACTTGGTCAAGAGTGTATCCTAAAGACGTTTACCGTTTAACGTGGGATTCAAACGCTTGACCTTGGTCGAGAATCGTAAGTTTAAATTAATAGACCAACACTATTATCACATACGATAACATTTATAGATATTCAACATTAAAGATATAGTAGATTGTTTACATAAGACATAAAACAATCACTGTTCAACAGTGTTTCGTAATCGCGATGCAGCATCCACAAAATATCGTGTTTGCGGGAACCACAGATGTTATCACTATGTTGAAAGTGCGTGGGTAAGACAGTGTTTTGCTTTGCGATCGGTTTATCGTGTAATCTTTAGTTTTGGTGTTAAGTAATTGGTGTCGTTTACATAAATATCGTCTAAGCATTTAAATCAGCTTATTACAATCGTCCTACGCTTAACGCGCATACAAATTGTGGGTACATACTAATGTTAATTTACACTAAACATTATATAAGTAAGTTTTTAACGCGTTTTAAACGGATTCATGATTGCAATACTGCTTATAAACTCGTGGCTAAAAATATTAATGATAAATTTCATTTCGTCCTTGTCTCGGTTGATTGACGACATCTGAAGAATGGAATGCCATACTTAATTACTAGGTTAAGTATGATTTTTTTTTATGATTTAAAAAAAATACATGTGAGTATTTAGTTTATTTAAAGTTTTCGCAGTTAATAACTATTGAAATAAAATCTCCGGCGTCTGTAAACGAGCCGCCAAGTCTGGTTGAATTGATAAGAAATGCGTTTTGAAAAGTTTGTTTTGTTTTAAGCTATTTCAAGAATAGTTATATAAATAGCGTATACAACCACATGCCGAGCAGAAACCGAAACAACCCCTGATAAAGTGAATGCGAAAAACATGCAAGGAATGGCTACTGGACTCATACATAAATCAACTTTAATTTGGGTGGTACACCGATGTTTCTTCGTGTGTCAACGAAGGTGGCCTCACAAGCCTAACATATTTACTACTCTATTACAAAGACGGTAAACGGGACGTTGCTTGAAAGAGTCTAAAAAGGATTTTTGACAGAGGGCGCGGGGAAAAGGCTTTGCTGTTACAGAAGCTAACCTATTCGACTCGTTAAGGAAGAGAGGTTTTAGTTCCTGTAGTATCAGAGTCCCAACCTTATATTTTACAGTCCAGGCGCAACAGTCCATAAAGGATTTCCCCTCATCACAAAAAGACGAACGAACATAGTAATATGTCTTCTTAAGATCACAAAGATGTCACACATGTCATCAATTCCTCGACATTTGATAGCTTGTTAAACATGAATTGCTATGAACCACGCCTCGACACGGCCATGACGCCGCCCACAACGCCCATCACTAATTATTATAACCGGTATTAACTGCCGTAATTAGTGATCTGGGGGATTACCCATTTCTGTAGCACCCGATTCATATCCCGGAAAAAATAACCCCTTTAAAACTAAATGAGTACTGTTGTTTGAAGTATTGAAGCAAGCATATTATGTAGTTTAAGGTTCCGTAGTTTTTATCTTTTCATACGTGAATTAATCTTATAAACTCACGATATTTCTTTACATTTTATTATAATATCAATTTAACGACCAGGTTAAACACGAGACAAGAATAATATATTTTGCATTAAAATTCTATTGTCATAAGTCATGTCTCGAAATCTATGTTTATCTTTTGGTGCAAATGGCAATAAATGTTACTAAAACGTGTCAATTAAACACACTTTTATATTAAAAATCTAAATTCGTTCTAGTTTAAATATAAAACCTATATCTATCTAACATAAAACCCCAGCAAATAGCTTAGTACTAAGCTCCGTACACGTTTTTTAAAAAGTATGATTTTTTGTTTTCAAGTTTACCGTAGCATAATCGAGATCCACAGATGCTTATCATATAATTAATAGAGGCATACATTTCTAGATAATCTCTGCTTCCGAGAAATTATTGATTGATTGAACCAGTTATTTCAAAGGTGAATGCTCAATGCGTCTAATTCTATAGTAGAATATGGATTTGCACTTATCTCGGCTTTAGCGAATTCTGTTTGCGAAATCTGTGACTGAATATGAATATATTCAATTGATTAATAGAATTGAAATACGGAGACCTGATCAAATACATTCAAGATATTAGTGGATTAGAGACTAATATTATTAATGGGTATTGTGGTTTCGTGGCCGAGTTACCGTGAATAATCCATAATATTATAATGAATGTCTATACCATAGATTGGCATTATTCCATACAGATGTCAACTGTCAAAATTGTGGTGCTGGTGCGCTGTTTTTATATTGGCGAGAGCGTGAGACTCGCACTTTTTAATTTAGGACAGTAAGTTTAAGGAAACAAAATAATTATGTTAGGACAATGTATTGTGTTACAGCTACTTGTTGACCAATTTAACATTTTTACTCCTAATTGAACTATGCGTATTAGTATTTTACGACCGTTACTCATAGGCCATAGCTCCTCTTTCACACGCGGTCGGATAGCCCCAGGGATAGCACAAGTCCATTTTGGGCTAACCAACCGTGGATGCCAACATAACTGATATATTAATTATACATACTAATGTAAGTACACGAATTATACTTTTACGAAAAAATATCTTCATCACACAATAGTTGGCCGTACTTCGAACCCAACCCACTGTTCTGCAGTCCAACATGGTGATAAAAAAGTTGATGAAGTTAATAAAAATGGTAAATTCATTTAAAGTTATGAACTCAATTAAGGTGCTATAGAATACTGAATAACATTTGAATCCGCATGTATGTACAGTATGTACTTAAGTTACTAAATAGCCACTTAAACGAATGTTAAATAAAATTAGTTTTATAAGTCTTTCCTAAACTGAAATATTAACTTTTAGCATGACATTTTAATGTGTTGGATAACTTTAACCAAAATGGGCATATAAACAATTTGAAGTTTGTAGCTTGCAAATATCAAACGCGGCTTGGCTCCCAAAGGCGGGACAAGATCCATCCAAGATGCACCTTCTAACTAAAACCCCTACAATAAACCCGATTCCCAAGGGAGCCTAATAAATAATTAGCTACTTAAACACATTTATCGTAATTGAAAATACAAACTAATTAATTACGATAAAAATAAAAGCGTTGTTTTCAACCTGCTGAGATGCAACGATTCCTTGTAATAGATCTTAAATTCAATATAAAGCCGGCGGGCCTGTTTGAATAATTACAGTAATTACACTGAAGACAAATATTTACCAGTATTTACTAGGTGATGTTTAGCGATCGCCCACACGTTGACAGCCGACTATTAAAGCCGCAGCTCCCTCGGGCCCGCGAGAGCAAAAGGAATGCACTTCGTGAGTGCAATTAGATACTTGATTGTACAATATTATAAGTCATGCTGTGCAAAGAAAGTGTTCTTTTTTTAAATTGAACGTAGAATGTTTCTCATTAGTGTTATGTTTCATCTGTTTCCATTGCTTTTTTTAACAATTAGAACAAAACTTTTTGAATATTTTAAATATCTTTTTGTATGTCTGTGTTTCATAAATTTTATACCTGTGGTATGATGCGGTTTAATATTTCATTTTTTTTTCAATATTAAATGTTTTAATTTAGAGTGTAATTAAACTGAAAGGTTCGATTTCCGACGAGCCCAATGTTCTTTGGGATAACGGCGTGCACAGCTGTTGGTCCCCCCCATGTAACGATTTAAGGTTTATTGGGTGTTGCCTCCAAAGCTCACATATACATAATTGCTTACAGTATCATGTTGCCTCACTGTTTTAGCGAATTAAAATAAGCATTTTTTACTTGAAGAATACATATACCATTAAATAGCAAGAAAGAGATAAGTTGTATTGCAGTTTTAATACTGCAAATATACCGAGTGTCTGTCCAGATGTCACTTTATGAGATATCCTGTGATAAATGTTTTGCAAACACTGTGCATCGTAGGCTCAGTGTCTACCTGACACTTCTGACACAACTTGCTAGGGCGGTAATTGCGTAACGTGAATTTTCGACACTGCGTCACTATTCCGATGGTCACAGATAATTCTATACAGCCTGAATCTGTGGCCTGTCAGCCTGATATGCCAGCCTGATATGAAGATAGCTGTTTCAAAATTTAATTTATTTTTGATCTAGGTACAAGATAGTTTACGGTAGATTGAGGTTTACCACATATATTATGATAAAAGGGAGCGTAGGCTTTTTAGTTTTGTATTTAAGAATTGTTGAATTTATCTTAAGAGGCAATTTAATATATTAAATATTTCATTCATATATACACTTAACTCATGATAATTATGCTAAATTGCATCATGTAACAATTATTATATGATTCATTTCATACAATAATTATAATGAATGTAACACATAATAACTGTCTGTATTTCTAATAATACATCCAACTCCTGTTTTTTCAATTAATTTAAAGCCTACTTTTTATTGACAGAAAAGTCGCATATAATATACATATAGTTACTTTCTACTCAGACTATTTTGCTATCATATACGTTAACAAGGGCTGTCTTACAGACCAGCAATTAAGATAAAATTGACGTGATATATGTGGATTGCGTTTTATATCTATGCCCTATCTCCTAGGTAATCGTTAGGTTATCCTATACATTGGTTCAACTTGTATACAAGTTATCTAACACAGAATCGGTATATTTTATCTTCTTTAAAGAAGAATACGGGCGTTTCATTCTTTAATATATGTAAGCAATAAAAAATATATAAAGTGATTCCTAGTATTAAAAATGTTTTATGTACTACAGTTTTAGCCTTTAAATAATTCTGTATAAAAAGCTGACAGTGGCAGACAGACGCTATCTAGCGTTTAGACTTATTCCGTGTTATAAATCAACATTCCTATTGTAAAATGTTGCTTGTTTATAAAACAGTTTAACAATGTTAAATCAATAGCAACAAAAAACTTAAAGTAACCAAATATACAGCCAATGTACGTTTCCTTAAAATTGTTTTTAAAGTATGCGTAATTTCGTTCCGAAGTATTCAAATTTGAGGGACTATCCGAAAGTAGGGAAGAAACGCTCTCAAGTTCTGTAATAAATCTTTAAAGAATGCTTTGCCGTTCCCGAAAGGATCCATGTAGGAGCATTCACCTTCTATTTCCCGTTATTTATGAGTCCATGCCTTACAACGAATAAAACGGATAACTAAAATAATGTATGGATTTACGAAAAACGTATTTTGTAACTTTAACTGTCTGTTGTATAGCAATAAAAATAACAGGAAGTATTATATGTATGAAATTTGGATATTATATACGACTAGGCACCATGCTAACCATACAGGGCAGTAGCCCCGGTGTCGATCCCCGGTACGGTAAACCAGTATGTGGTAAGTATATTATATGGGTTAGTTATAATATGTATTTTAAATAATAATAAAAGCTCTCAAGCTATAAACCTAAGGAGCTAATTTACAGTGAGTAAAATATGTCCAAATGGTGTATTTTTCATATTGCTAGGTCCTGTCCACATGTCATACACAGCTAGAGTATAGTACTTAAATCGAAAATATAACAAAGAATTCCAAACACTGTACGTTTTATGAGTAACCTAAAGGACATTTTCTTATATGAGCTGTCAAAGTAGTAATCGTGAAGGTGAATAAATTTACTTCAAATTATTTTAATTAATATATTACTAACCACAGCGTGGAGCATAAAAGGGGCATGATGCATTCACAAAAGCTTCGGTAATGAAAATATATGTCTATAGATATCAAATTAAATTTATAGGTGATTAGAATATAAAGAATATCTTATCTTATCTCCAATATTTATGGAGACAGAGAGATGGATTCTCAAACGTGTTATCTGCTACGTCATTTGTACGAGCTTCCTTCGTTCGTATGACCTTCCTAAGTAGTGGTATCGATTAACCTAATGGATTTCTCAATTTAATGTATCCTTAACTATAATTGGCTTTTAAAATGATATCGTTGTATGCGTCGATTACATTCCTGTGAGCAGTTTTTGTCATAAAAATGAAGTTAAACTGGTTCTGTGATAATTGACAGTTGAATTCAAGATAGGTGGTCTTATCTAAACGCTAGTCGGCGAGAAGAAAGATTGAGGGTTGCCGTTAAATCTAAACCACATTTAGTCGTTGATAAAATTGTATTAGAATATCGAATACAGTTGATTTATAGTATCTCTTTAATATTTTTGAACAGAAACAGCGTGTGAAATTTTTCATAATCAGATGTCTTTTTGCCAACGTCATCACTTCAATTGATATGGACATTTTTTTTGAAAACGTAATTACACCCTCATTACCACTTTAGGCTGGTGTGAAGGGTTCTGTTGTCAACCCCATGGGCTGGGCTTAATAGGACGCTGCT
Source organism: Leptophobia aripa (assembly GCA_951799465.1). Lineage (NCBI taxonomy): Eukaryota > Metazoa > Arthropoda > Insecta > Lepidoptera > Pieridae > Leptophobia > Leptophobia aripa. Next base: position 5,531,609 of record OX637267.1, on the reverse strand, counting down.
TAAATCTATGAATGAAGTTCGTCTAGTGGCACTGAAAATACTAGTAGATTATTAACGTCTCTGGCGAATAGGTTATATAAAAAGCTGTAAATTAGTTGATGATCTTTAATTTAATATTCTTTTTTATATAAGTTTCGGCTAACCTTTATATAAATTACTATGAGATTAAATTGCACTACGTAATTTTTTAATTAAAAAGTATTTCGACCGCCACAAAGTTTGGTCAAAGAGCTTAAGTATTAAAAAGCTTAAGCCCGACAAGAGACGGTTATTTTAAATCGTTTCAGATTAAAACCTACGCCCGAGTTGACAATTAAAGGGGTTCCTTAACTATTGTTTGACAAATTCGTCGAAGATAATCCCAACACAATGGCCTTTTTACGGCCTGTCAAATGCCGGACTAACACTCCCCCTTATCGAAGTGAATATTTGTTTAAGGGATTTAAGATTTTGGTTTACCAACAAAAATATGTTTTGTCATATAAACTAACTTTAACTTTCAACTACAACTGAGGAAAGTTTTATAGCAGTTTAAAAAATATTATAATCTGTAGGTAATAGCGACCGCCATGACACTGACATTTAATTACGAGCTATTTTATAACATTTATTTGAATTTCATTAGTTTTAATACTAGCATTCAATTATTTCTCAACATATCCATTAAAATTCAAATCAACCAGCTTTTTATAGCCCATAAATTTTATGTTCAAAGTAAAATAAAAATCAATATAATTTGGCAGACATATTTATTCATTAAAGTTTAGCTTCATCAATTAGCACTATTTACAAATTCGGATGAAGATTAAAAATAAATTAATTTAACTATCGCTAATATGAATTTGGTCAAACAACCAAAAAATTGTTAACAACGCAAAGTAGTTTTGGCTTATCACCGCTAAAATAACTTTTAAGTACGATAGCTAACATCAACGAATGACTACTAACAATTTTTACTGACCATAGGACTACACATCTTCAGATTTTGACACTAAACGACAATTGTGTAGTTCTGCCTACAGACCATTAAATTATACCTAAATGTTTATTAGATAAATTTATGTCGCCTCCAAGAAAAATATAATTTCTCTGTTTTTACAATAAATCACTCATATTTACATAACACGTATTATTATTGCTGAAAAGGTAGACATCGGCCTACGTATTGAGGTCTTAGGATATCTAATGAAATGATCGTAAGGACTAGGTTGAAAGACTAAAAACCATGTAAAAATTAAACATTGCCATGCGAAACATTTTTTTGTAATCTTTTTGAAATAGATAAAGTAAATTAAAAATTGGATTCGATTGATTTTTACATGGTTTCTATGCGTCATTCGTAAATAGCAGAATAATTATCCATAGCATATTATCTCTACGAATCATAGACAAGGATGAAAACAGCACGTAATATGTCAATCTTTGCATTAGCAAATTGCAATACAAAGAGCAGGTGCAAGGCACCTATCATTATTTACAACACACAAATTGAATAATTAATAGTAAAGATAGATAGCCTTAAATATTTACAACTAATATTCCTGGTGTTGTCCTTACTGTGTTTTCCATAAATACAATTATAAGTACAATTTTTAATTTACAATTTGTCTAAAACTACATACAAAATTTATATAGTATGTTTTCATAATGCTGGTACAGTGATTTTAATGTTACAGAGTAGTTTATATAGATCACAAAAAAATAAAAGTCGCAAATATTCGCACCACCACAATTTAAGTTCACACTACTTTTTATCACATTCGAAAAATCTTTTTTTTTTATAACACTACCGCTCCATTTCACACTATAAGTCCACTCTTTAGGAACTAAATGCCCGATCCTCTACAGACAACATTTCGTAACTGTGACGTCAGACCACTACATCCCGTGAAGGCGGAATGTTGCCAGTAGTTTGGGGGGCAAGAACAGGTTGAAAACAATGCGCGTTAGGAGTAAAGTCCTCTACGAGCTTTCTCTTCAAGATAGATGAAGATCCCACATAAACATTGGTTCCTGGAAAGGTACCGCGCCGTCTTCGCCTCCAAATTACAGCTGCGAGTACAGCTAATCCAAACGCAATCATGGCGGATAGGCAACCCAGAACAAGCTCTGTGTCAGGTGCTCTTTCTGGGACGCGTTCCCCTCGCATTGAGCTAACCAAAACAGACATTAGTCGATCACCTTCACTCACTTCAACATCTTGTACACTTTCTGTTGAAACACGCTGAGCGCGACTAGTATCTATTGTCATCGTCTCCGATTTTTCATTATCAACACCCGGTGTGCGAGAAACCAGTTCCACTTGAATATGATAAATTGTATCTGGCCACAGAGATAATGTAACTCTTGTGGAATCTGTGAATAGATTTCCCTTTAAGCCACCTCCATCAACCTCCCACGTTACAAGATACACACCTCGAGCTATTCTCGGTTCCCAGGCGATTTCACCTATGACAAGAACTTTTTGATGAATGAGCGAAACTTCTTTCAGAATCCATTTATGTTCGTCGTGATTAGATGCATTGCTATCGTGGGCTACCCAAGTTTCGTCTGGGCTATAAATTGTTACAAGGCCTAAGGGATCGACGACAAGCACACGGAGTAAAGCGCCTTCATTGTTTGGGGGTACGCGAGTTGCTAAGGATTGAGTTTGTATGATTTGTCGCCAAGGACCTTCTGCAGCTCTTCGCATAACGACGTATACCAGAGGAGCGGGTCTTGCAGCCCTTGGAGCTGGAGGAGGCCAACGAGCAAGGGCACCACTTACACGCATTACACCTTCACCTTTCGTGTGAATTACAGGTTGTGTTTGCGACGCCCTCGCGACTTCCGTGTGAAATTCACACGCAACTTTACAACCAGGGAACTGCAAACAAGAAAACTTAAATTAAATCACTATACAGTTAAACGTGTTTTAATTAGTGATAATGAATGCTTTCACTTACACAAATGTCTTTCTCATCGCATACCGCACCCCAGACTTGATAGTTTGATTGAAGAAGTTCGCAATTCTCCCAGCACTGCAACAACAAATTTCTTTGTTGATTCTGTTTTTAGAATAAAACTAATATTAAAATAGAATTTACATTCGAGTCTAAAAGCATTTAAAAGTATTAACAAATGAGTTTCAACGATAAATAACAAAAAAAAAGAATAAACAACGATGTCAGTCAAATTGTTGAGTATCGGATTGCTCGCGTGTTGATACGATCGTCTGTCATTACATTCGGAATTGGGACGCGGTCGTTACACCCGACATAACGAAAAATAAAATAATTTTATTCGATCGTCAAAAGACGAGAGAAATAATCTCATTGTGTAAAATATTTATAAAATGTTATTATTATAAATATTCCTGCAAACTGCATTACTATTTTACTTCTTGGTTTTGTATCAACTTAATGTGAAATGACCTAGTAATGCTATCTTATTAGCGGTACAGAAAGGCTGATGACAAATATGTCCTATTAGTAAGAAACTCCTGTTAGATTGCTATTCCTTTGGCTTGACAGCTGACGTCTAGAAATCGTCTGATGGTCGGCTCAACATTTGTCATTGGGAACACTCATTAGTTGGAGCTGACGTTAACTTGACGCCCACTCGCCCGAGTAAGCTTTAATAATTATAAGAAACGATTAATTACTGGTATTGACAAAACGTTCCGTACCTCAGAATCGGAGCGTTTGATGTGAATTCTATTTACTATTTGCTTTTACATTCGCGTTTATGGTTATTAGTACGTACGGTGTAGACATAAATTCTGGCTAGCCTAATGCCATCGCATTTATAGCTGGTGTAATTCAGTTAATATGGAAACGTAATAAAATTCATTTATGTGTAATGAGTATTGACTGCAATGTTATTGCTAAAAGGCGTTTTATTGGAAATGGCCGATAGCTTTCCAAACAGGCCAAGAGCTACATCAATAAATCTTAAATTACTATTTGTGCTGTGTAAATGCGATATTATATAATTTTAGTTTATATACACTGCTCACGAAAAGATGGTGTATGATGTGTATAACATATAATGGTACATTATACATTAGAGTTCACGCCAGAGCTTCTATTTGTGCTGAAATAAATCGAGCAATAAAATATATCTTTTATACATACCATAAAACAATCAGGGCCCTGCAGACAAGACGACTCCCCGCCGGGTCGAGGCGTCGCGAACTGTGAACAAACATTTCAACCGTTTAATTATGTTATTATATACGTTTTATGTAATACATAAAGCAAATTATTAACCATTAATTTTATACATAACCGTTAATAAGTATACAAAGTTAAAAGCGCGTAGCACTTGCAGGCCGTTTTAATGATTTAAGGTTATTATACTGTGGAATTACATTGTTTTGGGATGCTTAATAAAGTACGAACAAATAATAAGTGTCGTCAATTTTTGTAAAATATGAAATATTTTTCTGGCAAAGACATTCAAATAACACTTTTTACTTCTTGCAAGTATTTTTAATTGTCTTTTCAACGCGATCAAATAAATTTTGTAGCAAAAGTATATTTCTTTGCAAATCTGTTACTGGGGATTGCCGGAAAATGTTCTGACGGAAGAAGAACTTTATTCAACTAAGTATTATGTTTATAATACAGTTGTTGTAGATACAAGAAACCAGGCGTTTTTTTTACACTCATTTAAATATTTTTTCTAAAACGGCATCTTACTAATTCTTTTATTTTCAATTACAGTGATTTGTTGGAGATACATTACATCTTTCGAAGAATAAAATAAAACTCGTATAAGATACAGTTTATCCGTACATTGTGACCGCAAAGTGCCACGACTAGACTTTAAGACTTGTGGTTTATCTTGAGATGAACTTACATAAAATGAGAACCCTCAAGCTTAACCATTAATGTTACGAGTGCTTTTACTTGCACACAATACATTCTTCAGAAGTTATGTTGCCTGTATTAGATACTATATTACGAATGTTTCTCGAAATGAAATTGTGTGTACATAAATGAAAAGCAATTTTGTTTGAATTGTTACTAAACACTTATACGATGAGAAACATGTCAAAGTAATTTCTTAATAAATTTATCATGCCAGTTTCGACTGATCTACTGATTACAGTGTAAGCATTTTATGGCGTTATAGACAGTCGTTAAATGTAGAGAAGAATAATTATTGTATGGAAAACAAGCTAAATCAACCAAAATCTTTACAGTTTGTCGCTAAATAGTATATATAGTTTACACTGTATGTGTATATAGCATGGGTCTAGTAAATATGTCTCGATAAGTTTTAAGAACACACACAATACCTCATAGGCATCTAATGAAAAACATAAACACGCTATTAAATCTTAAAATGTATTCTTCAAGCGATATTAAACATTAATGAACCAGCACTACTACCAAATGGTCGTTTAATTATATACAGAAGCAATACATTACACGTTATCTCACTTGAGAGGTTTTATATGATTAAAAAGAGTCCGTAATGTAGTGATAACAGACAGATGCTTGCTTTAATTGCTTGGGGACAGTGGCTTCCATCTTGTCAAAACGGTGATGAAGGGCTTTTAAGAAATGTCATGGTGACTCAGACGTTTTCAATAAACGACTTTTTACCGACAGTTATTGGAATGTCCGAGATAATTACTTGTGAGCTTTGAATGGTTATACTTTAATGGCGTGTACCTGTGGTTAATAATTTAAATTCGTTGTAACGTTTTAACTGGTTTTTGTCGTGTTACGTAACGTAGACACATATCTGAGACTATTTCTTGTAAGGATTTGAACTCGACTTACAATTATTTACATTTATTGCACTAAAATAGTAAATTACCTAATGTTGTATATATGTTAGTACATACGAGCAACGTATGTACTAACTCGTATAAGAGCAACGGGCGGCCTTACAAGGAATCCCTTCCAGGCAACCCACACGTATGTATGTACATTTATGTTGTTACTTAGGGAGAGATGAACACAATTGACATTGTTGTTTGGAATCTCAGTACGGTCCTCAATTTTGTTGCGAGCTTCACAAATATATTACTAAATAAAAAACAATCAAAAATTATAAGAGGCGGCCTTATCACTAACAAGCGACCTCTTGGCAACCCGTAAAAAGAACGAACGAAGAATATGTAACACATTTAAAAAATTTATTAGTTTATAAACAAAATTGTGTCATTAACACTATAAACAATATATGTATTCGTTGAGAATGTAATATAGTAGATCAAATTCACTGTAATGATGGCCATACCTCTCAGTGGCTGTACCACGTTATTAGGTGTAATCAAAGTAATTTTTCACACAATTTATTTTTTTGTCTCACATCACCGTGTGCCTTAATGACAACAAAAAAATGCGATGCTATTTATATTGAAAATTACATTAACCTTTTTTTAACGCAAACAGGTTGTCGTAAAATGTAAATATAATGCGTATGCATTAAGCGTAAGATTATAATGACACGAGAGATTGTTCTATAAGATTCTTTTAACAGACTTCTGAAATGTTTCACGCCACTTTGCATGTAAGCTTTGATGGTTTCTAATAGTTTTCAATCGATAATGTTGTTACATTATCGACTGAAATCTCTGAAACTCAAATATGTATCGCAGTTTATATGTTTATAAACTGCGATAAATATTTGAGGATTGAGTATCATACACTATTTATGTAGGTATTAAAACTGATACAAAAATTAAGTACTATAATTCTTAATAAAAACCGTTTGCATTTCAACTTCCGCCTCCTCGAACCTTCAATTACATATTGTATGGACAACCAACAATGCATTTCGGCATTGCAAAGGGACGGCAAGTGAATAATGAACGCTGATCGAAATCGCATACCAAACAAATACAATAAGGAACCCTAATAATAAAACTATTTATTTACTAAAGTACTTTACAAAAAATTATATAACGTCTATCCTAGAACTGATATTTACGAACTGGTCCTATTTTATAAAATTACCTATGCTTTAATTGATTAAGTTTTATGTTTGGAACTATATAAGATGTATCAGTTGAATATTTTAAATAATTCAATTTCGAACATCTTAAGAAAACAAATCTCATAAGTCTAAAATGGTCCTATAGTTGCTAATTATATTCATGAACATACTATAAATTTAACGTTATATTTAACATTTAAGCTAAAACGGGCCTATAGTAATACATATTTAATTAAAAAAGCAGCTATTTAACATATTCTAACTATAATTGTATAAACTAAATAAAACAAACAGTCTTGATTTAATTAATCTTTATTTCACTTCAGACATCGGTCGAAATTAAAAACTTACATGAATAATGCATTTAACTCCATCAATTTGTTAGCTATTAAAGACAGCTATTAGCGTTCCGTATTGAACTCATTTTTAAAATGAGATAAGCTCACATTAATATTCGAAAGCTGTTAATATGTTGCCCTGGAGGCTTTGAAGGCGGTAAGGGTTTGAATGTAAATTTAATTGTAAATATTATATTTCTATACTTAAAAAATAATAACTTAAACTCAAACGATCTTTGAATTAACTGACGCGCGAAGATAGTAATGTAGATAGATAGATAATAGACTATAGTAATGACACAAAGAAGTTGCTATAATGCAATTTTTTAATTATTTTACTTAATTGATTGTATGAGTTGTATTGAAATGGCCTTATTAACGCGGCCGTAGTATAATGGATTGATGCGTACTCTTTATATCTATTTATCATCGTTTATGTATTGTAACTACCGATGATCGTCATTTATCATTTCGTTTTTGTGGGTAGCCGGCGCTCTTGGGGGTCAAACGAGGTTTGAACATATATTACGTAATGTTTAAGTAAATAAAGAAATAGATAATGAATAAAGAGTAATGATACAACGCGGCACGCCAAAGACGTTTTGACACGTGGAAATAGAAATTGAAGATTTATACTCGATTATTTTTCTACTTAAATATATGATTTATTTTAAGGTTTTGATAGTATTAAATACAGTGTAAACTATATAACGACACTGAAAGGACTGTGGTTATTATGGCGTTATATAGATAGTCGTTCAATGGAAGGTAGAAAAGTTAGAATTCAAGCTAAACCAACCAACAGCCAATTGATTTCGACGCCTAAGACAGTGTTGTTAAATCGAGTGACGTTACATGAAGGTTACACTGAGATTAGATTATGTTTGTGTTATGAATAAATGTATTAAGATATATGCAATATAATATTAAGTACTTAATTAAGTTGATGCTTACAATGATTTTAAGTAACAACCGTTACATTTTAATTAAAACGATGTCTATATTTTTTATAAATATTTTGTTAAATTGAAATGTATTTACTTGTGCGTAAAATAATACGCCGATCAAGATATGGCTAAACGCCAGGGTGTAAACACAGACGAATGAAAATGTTTTCATGAAAGCTTATCTAGCTCAATAAAAGAAATAATATTACTTGTGTTAGGGACATGGGTGGGAACGTTAAACGTATAACAGCCTCGAGTGAGCAAAAACATCATGAATTATGATTTCGCATAAAGATAAAATACAATCTAAGCAACCGCGCCAAATGGCGAAGAAAAAATGTAATTTTCTGAGCAATACACATGAAATGTCTTCACCTTGAAATATTAAACAAAACATATAAAGAAAGCATGTCTTAGATATAATTGTTGGTTCGACTACCCGAGTAAATAAATGATACAATGGTAATAGAGCTGTCTAGCGTAGCACTTAAGTAATTTACTGTAAAAATAGAAATCACACATTTTACTAATAGCGACACTTTTTTATTGTATTGTATAATATTAAAAATATAAAAAGACAGGTGACAAAAGGCGCGCTTATCGCCAAAAACTAACTACCAGGCAACCGACCGCGTCGCAAAATGACATAAGGAAAACAATACAAAAAATTATAACAAAAAAGGATTTGTAAGAATGATTTATAAGTGTGAAATTATTTAGAAAATTCATACACACATACACATTGTGAAAGGAAACTTTTATACGTTTTAAGTATCAATCAAAGAACTGCTCAGAATACATAAAGGGTCTGGTACAATGATACCGCAGTGATTCAAATGATAATTTTATAATTTAAATGTTAATTCCACTTTGATTGTTTGCTTATCATACTTTGTGAATGTAAATTATAATTTTGTATAATAACGCTACACTGCTACGTACATTGTCTTGGAATATTATTACCGATTTTAAACAAAACGGGGCAGATTAACGAAGCCTATCAAATTAATTATCTAGATATAACCTAATTTTGAGACATAAAGATGCCTATGCAGTTAAAAGTTCACGGCAACGACCTTTACTTACGTAATACATAACGTGTATCAGCTATAAAGTGTCTAAACAAATCTTGATAACTTGTACAGCAATAAATCAATAGGAGAAATAGAAACGCAATAGAATCTTATAGTAACAGGAAACAATATTTTTAACCAAGTAATTTGTGCCTTATTTATTAAATAGTTAACACATTTATTAATAGTCTATTATTATTATATGGCCCCGTATCCCAGTGCCTGTTACTCAGAAATGACACGACCGATTTACACGAGATTTTGGCTGCACCGTATAGAAAAAAAGCTTTGTCGTTTAGAGTAAACGTAAAGCTACGTCTAGTATTCGATGTTAACACTAAAGTCTTTAGTTAAAGATTGTCGCTTTAACGTTATGATATATTCAAGTATTAATAAATGTTTGTAAATCAGTATAACCTAGTTTAGTCTAAAAATATATCGCTGAAATTAAGTTACTTCTAAAAAGGTTTGATTTAATAAGTGGCGTACGGTTGAAATATATGTACTTTTTACACAAGGGTTTAGTTTCTATTTATATTTCTTGATGGTTTTCAAATAACAACCTATTTATTATCTTGACAAAAGAAACTATAACGTCATTATTTTGAAGTAGAAAAGCTTTTTATTCGTGCGTGCTTCAACTGAAATTTCTAAAATATTATTAAAGGAAAGCAAATTGATACCATACGGGTAAAATTTTCGCGTGTTTTATCAAACATTTCATTTCCCATTCAACCGACGTAGCAATGGAAACGATTAATGAAATATACGTCCCGTTAGCAATAAAAGATGGCATCGACATCATTAGGCCTCGGTCATGATATGAATTTTTCATAAAATACGACCTACTACGCGTTTATTGCGATCGGAACGGCGCGTTCGTATTTCCATCGATTTCTTCCCACTTTTTACACTCTGACAGAGGCTTACAATTTTATCTTGTATTGCGAACAAGGCTATAAAATGTCATTCGATATCGTATAGACGTGCGTAGGAATTCATTAGTATCTCGTAACGAAACGAAGAATAATGTTTGTCGCAATCAACATCTAGTGTTTATCAAATGTTTTATTTACGAGTATGAACTGTCCGTTAATAGTTATTATAAAAGCGTTTATCAGACACATCCTGCCAATTTGCTTTATAGATGTTACATTATAGCGTCATTATGTTTTTATGGTCGGGGCCTTTTCGTATATAATTACGGATAGACCTTATATTAAATCGAGTCTAAAATACATTTTTATGATAAAAGGATAAATGCTTGGGTAACTTGATTGGCACCTTTGTGGCCATAAATTTAAACATTATGCTATTAACTTGCTATGATTCGGTATTGCTTTTGTTGATACTAAAATGCATAAATTCATAAGTTCGGACTAATAAAGCATCCAGTGCGAAAGTGTTAAGCGTTTAAATCAAGTTGAAACGATGCTATAAATGGGTAGGACACGTACCAAATTTGATCATACAGCGAATAAATTAAATAGGAACACAATCAAGGATTAAATTACTGCTTCATTCAGCATCCCACACAATTGCGAGGCTCGACAAGCGACACTTGCAACCGCGTATGTATGTAGGTGCCTGGGTATATAATATTGTGGCACATTGTACTCGGCGACTGCATATAAATGCTGTTGAGAGCAAATAAAACGCTGCTATAATTTCAAATCATACGGACAGAGAATGGGTGTGGACGGCGCTCTCATTGTGTGGAAATGATGTAACCACTATTAAAAGTGTGGGCTGTATAGGGTCTCCGACGTTAGGGTCATATCGGTATTTTATATCTTGGAAACAATAGCATTTGCAACTTCAAAAAACTAAGTGGCCGAGTTGTTTCTAAGTTTCTTCATATTCCATAAATATTCACCCACGGGCGCCAGTAGCAAAAAGGTCTGCAAATGGATGCACACGCTTCGTGTGATAAGGGCTATGTACAGGAACACAATTTATTTTCAAGTACCTTACTATGTACTGTGAGAGAGGTTAACTATAAAACGAAATACAAAAGGACATAACATTATTTATGTTACATTCAATTAATATTATTTATATTGTCCTTAACAGAGAAGAAATGGAACTCCTTGAAGGTGGAATCTTCCCCAGGGAATATAATATAGGTTTTTTTTCAAAAATCAATGAAATAAGCAGTCTTCCTAAACAAACTTAACGCCAGGTGTGGTTGCCACCTATGTTTAGTTTGATATAAAAAAATAGCTTTCTTTAAATTTTTACCCACGGTGGACCCCATTTGATCTTTATTTACATGGATCAAGCAATTGATAACGGGATTTTATTTTATGCCTTTACGCCTACTCTCAAACGATTAAAAACCATTCGATATAAGAAACCACGAAAAACACATTATTAGTGACAGGCTGTCAATCTAGACACAATAAAATACGGTAATTTATGCTGTCACAAAGTGCATCAAAAATGTTACAATGCGTTGGTGTGAAATGTGATTTTTGCGGCGAACAGTCATCACCTTTGTGGTGTTTCTTATTTCAAAATAGCAACACTAATTTGATATACCATACATATATCTATGTAATTACACAATAAATAGTGCAATTACCATATAAATTCTTCTGGAAGTAGTTTAACCCAAGTTGTAGGTATTTTTATATTCTAATAACAAATCGCTTCCATTTACAATAGAAAGGATTACGAGAAACTATTATGTTCTTAAATTCCCGGAATATCCAAAATTGTGTTTGAGATAAAAATATCCGTTGCTCGAGACAATATATAATTGTTCGGTTCGTGCAATGTACGTATTTCTTTAAAAAAAATATTGATGTTTTTCATTCGGAGAACCGGCTCTCCTCTTCTTTATCAGAAGAGTTCTGTTAGTCTTTGGTTCTCTTCAGCCATTTAAGCAGTAGCAAAGAAAATAGCTTTTCATAAATGTTATTGAATTTATTTTCATAAATGTCTTCACAGTGAATCAAATCTTTTGTCTCTAATCGACGTAAAAGCTATGATTAAATTGTGAACATTCATAATTTAAAAATACAGATATATTTTCTTCGTCATATCACAAGTTGGGTAGGTTAATTATCTATTATCACGTATATAAACCAATAATTGTAGCTTTATTTCTATATATTATTGAAAATCGGTTAAGAAGCAACGTTTTTACTAACATTCTATAATAATGAGCGGCACGACTACCCTCACTGATTAGTATATCGATCTCTTTCTTACCTCTAAAAGACCATATGCCTGTCTCTAGGCGTCAGTTTTTGTAAGTCTCAAAAGTTCCCTCAAGCATGAGACAGATGCTCGAATGAGGTTCGTAACGAACCGTTTCGATAATCAATCAAATCTCGATTTGACCGGTCACCGGATCTAAGCTTGTTTTTAAAGGAAATTACGGCTGGCTTGTAAACATTGTATAATCTACGTACAGTGTATATACAATAACAGGTTTATTTTCACTATGTATGATTCAGTTTAAAAAAAACTTGGCTATTTAAAAGAGTCAACAAGAGTTTCTTGGCAGTGGCAGTTCGTTTACGCCCTTGATTGGAGAATTTAATTTCAGATGTTTTACCGACTTTCATAAATTAATTATGAAATAACTTATATATATCGCATATATCTGTATAATATCGTACAATATACTAAGGTTTTGCATAAAAATATGTCGTTTTTTTTGGAGTGGGACTACACCACTCCGTTGGCCTGGAGGCCTTTATAGTTTTCAGTTCCGCGCTTCATAAACATGCCACCAAATCTTTTCCTAACACCCGTAAAAATATATATATAGATAAATTGTCGATTCTCTTTTTCTTATGTTAAAGTATGACTCTTAATACAAGCACAACTTAAAACCCCTTGCTGTTTAGTGCGTCTAGAAAAGTATGTTTACTTTTTATATTAAAAATAATAATAATAAGAAAACCAAAGAGTGTATTATAGTTGTATTTGCGGTTGTCCCACAAACTTTCCGATTTTCGAATAACCGGTATCGACAGTGAAAATTGTTTCCATAGGCAACTGGGTTATGCTAATAATATTGGATTCTGATTTGAATTCATCATGACTGCTTCAATGTTTATTATTGTCCGATGATTGGATTTTATTACAATTACATAACACTTTAAATATTTGATAACGTGTAATGACATTTTGCTTATCGAGAGTTAGTCGCTTGGTAAATAACATAACTTCTATATTGCATATGATATATACAGCTGTATGTTATAAACAACTAATAAACATTTCATTATTAATAAATAATAAAAGCACCAGACAAGTTCACAAGTTTTTTATAATTTAAATTATTGAAAATCTATGATGACCATTAAACAAAAGCACGGGCACTGCAAAAAAATGAGACTTTAAACCATCTATTAAAATATACGCATGTCAATAAATTATGTTTTTTTATAGGTCTATGAGATAAATACATTTGTTTGACCAGTCAAAGAATCGAATCTACAGCACATGCGCACTGGACATTTTCTTCAAACCGTACAACAAATGAAATACGTAAAGAGCTCTTACCAATTTATGAAGAGTCAAACTAAATTGCGGGTTCTATTACCTACTTTCTACTATTAAATTCAGATAATTCAGAATGAGAGTAGATATTCAACTGTGCAAAAACAATTGATGCATCAAACCTAACTGCAAATATAAACATTAGATAAAATCAGTTATCCATGTAAACTAGGGCTGAAACCGAATACAAAATAATCGTAAATTCAAAAGCACTGAGGCCTATTATCGTAACAAGTCGACAACCCTGGCAAGTGCAGCGCGGGCGTAGAACGACATCGAAATGGTTGCGTTTCCTATGTATCTGATTTAAGTTGTGACACGTCGTTTATTCTACTTACAGTTTGCAAGCGCAGATCCGATCGATTTATTGCCATTTCTATTCTATAATAAGTAATAACATGCAAACAAATATTACTGAATATTGTTTGAAAACTAACCCCGATTTCAGGTATTCCAAAATCATTCATATTTCTCATATAGAAAATTGACAATGCATATGTAATTTTACTCCTTGTAAACAATGTAATTTGTTAAAACGGTTATGTAAAATAATAATTGTACACTTTAACGATCCTCGAATATGTGATTTCAAATTAACACGTACAGCGTGTAGTCTGTGCTTGAACACTAGCGATTAAAAGCAGCATAATTACTGCTGATGCGAGTGCCTTTAGCCCCTTTGTAACATAGTACCGCTGACATTGATTGTGCTGCAATCTAGTGTGACATTTAAAAAGCTCATCTCGCAAGCTCGCTCCTAGTAATTACTAAAGAAATCTGATATTTAAATAAACTTCAACCAGTCGTAGAAATACATTAAATGTTCTCGTAATTGCATACGTAATTATTGAATGTTAAATTTCTTTATCTAGCAAAGATACTTTGCCTCAGAATTCTGCTTTAGGATTTATCAATCTGAAACGTGCACGGTATAGACTTCAGAGAAATGAACAGTTACTTTATCAACGCATTATATCGCAAAGGCCCGATCGAAATCGGAGATGAGATACACACGACCCACATCAAACTAATGCTCATATAAATAATATAATTCCACTTATTTTTAACTAATAATAAACGGTTTATTACATCGTTTACGATCGCTTTTATCGCGATATTTCAAAAGTAATTAAAATGTTCATAACTGAACGGGCAAATGGCCGGTTTAAATATTTAAAAAGGTCGAGTAAACAGAAGTCTTAAAAGCAAAGACATGCGTTTAATCCAAGGTAAACAGGCTGAAGAATTACTGGAGAGGGACACAAACGGAGGTCTCTTTACTTAAGGGTAAATAGAGTGATGTGAAGTAATCCATACATACAGGACATGTTAGGGCAAAGTGCCGTGCCTTCAAATGTAAATTACTTGCTTAGAAACGCTCAACGGGATTAAGGCATCTGCATATGTATAGCTTTTGTGTAAACCCCAAACGTAATAGAGACATTTATGTTCATAAATTCTAAGCCGCGATTTAATTTTAAAAAAACATTTTTTTATTTCTAAACGCGTATATTTTAAATCAGTTTATTTCATTCATTAGTCAATTTATATACATCGAATGTGTCAAAGATAGCAAAGGTCAGAACATTTACAATAGTGAAATCGTTTTGTTTAAATTAAGATTTATGTAAAAGCGTAATTAAGTTATATCGGCAACAATGTTTTTCTTATAAGAAAATGTAGGTTCAGTTAAGTGCTGCAATAAACTGACCCCACGTAAATTCTTAACATCCTGGTAGATAACCCCCTTATCTTACTGGGAGAGCGTATACAGCCGGGAGCCAACCAACTTGTAAGAACTTAATTTATGGCCAATTAAGGTAGTGTTAAGCTTAACAAACACAGGTATAATTCAAGTAGCTAATACAAGTTTAGCAAACTTAAGATATATAAAATAGACTGATCGTACACGAGAAGTGGCCTACTTAGAAACTTATCCCGAGAGTAATAAGTCTTTAATCAGTCAACTATCGATTAAAAGTTATTCGCTTAAAGTGACTATAAAACAAAGGGATCGGCTTATAGGATATCTTTATTGCTTATTGAAATCACTTCCAAATAGGTCTAATAAGGACTTATGTGGAAATAAAATTTAAATATCAACAACGTACGTTGAAGCAATAATTACGACGCTATTCACTTGTCAATCATCAGATTGTTTAGGACTTTTCGTTTGTCCTATACAATTTAATCGTATTTAAATAACATTAGTTATACAATAAAGCTCTCGTGCTTTTTATTCAACGTGCAAATAATATAGACAATTAATATTACGTTTAAAAATGTATGTAAAGAAAGATCTGTCATTACAAATAGATGCAAAACTTAAAAGAATGATAAAGTTTAGGGTAACGACCGAAAGAAGCCAGATGCTACAGTTTCCAACAAGCGGCAAAGTGAGTTTTGTAAAAAGTTCGCTTTTTAAACAGCGCTATAAATCAATGAAAGAGTACGAAGCAAAGAGAATATTTACGATGATGGTTGCTGCTCGCAATAAATTTAACGCTTTGTAGTTGCTTATGAGAGCGATTATCATAGGACACTTGAATTAGGACAAAAGATTGTGACCCCGATTTAAAAATGCTAATGGCCTTAAGTACCCTCTGGTAATTTCCTTTGAAATTTCCGTCGGATAAGTTATTTATTTATGGAGAAAAAATGAGCTTCTATGCTATCTTGTATGGCTCGATTGAAATGATCTTCAAAATTTTCATCTGTAATCAAAAATCGTCACAATCAAAGTATAAAAAACACCGAACAAATTCACTTCCGCATTTATGACAAGATTGGACCTTCGTTGAAAGTTACCAACAGGTATCTATTGTGTATACAAAATTAGAACAGGTTAAGTTTTTTTGTCAAAATCGTTACGGTACAGTGGATATTTTTTACAGCAACCATCGGACTTATTTGACCGCCCTGGTCTGGTCTTTTGAGTGCGTTTGTTAATCAATATAAAAAAACTTGGAAGTAAATTGGATCGATGATTCTTTGATTTGACTGTTAATGTAGAACTGTGTAATACACAATTATGTTACCATAGCAACGGCATTAACCTATTAATATCTATATCTATACTAATAATAAGACAGTAAAAATCGAAAATCTGTACATTAAATATTTTTCAAAAAAACTGAAAGGAGGCAATTAAAGAAGAGTCATAGAAACCAAAAAAACAATTTTTGGAATTCTTGTCTGTCTGTCTGTCTGTCTGTCTGTCTGTCTGTCTGTCTGTCTGTCTGGTACGTTATAACTTGAAAACTACTAAACGGATTTGAACGCGGTTTTCACAGTTGGATTACATATAATTGGGAGCGTTGTCAAAAGTTTATTTTGTCAAAATCGGTTAAGAGAAAAAGAAGTTATGGTCAATTGAAAATTTACTTCAACCACTGCTTCAAAATTTTTAAACACTTATATTGATTGATTAGTTATATATTGTTAAATATGTTCTAATATAAGTTAATCTTAATATTAAAACTTATGAGAGGTAAAATAACAAATAACGCAGTGCGCGCGGGCGCGGTTGAAGTGTTGAACAATGTGCTCGATAGATGGCGTTGATAAAGTTCGTCATCAACCTAGATTTATTTAATTTTTTTATTTCTCAAACCTATACAGCTTATCAAAAAAAGTTTACACAATAAAAATAGATTACAAATAAAGCCAAAATAAGGTTAAAATATAGAACCGGAAATAGAATCTAAGGTCAGAATAAACAATAACAAAAAAAAACACGAACAGAAAAAAATAAATAAAAATATATATACACATGAACAAGTGGAACTATGTGTAGTACGAACATTTTAGTGTGTGAGTGTGTATCAGTTTGTGCAATGGTGTTGCTGTGTGAGTGAGTGTGCGAGGTTGAGTTTTAGTTTTTTTTTAAAGAACTTCTACTTAGGCCAAATATATCCATCGCGGTATTAAGATGCTTCATTGTGTAATGACTACCATGCAGTTCAAACTTTCATTAACGTTTTACCCTATGATTATTTCAAACTAATAACCTTACAAGTACGTATGTCGTACTCATAACTTCGTAAGAATTTTCTTTTAACGCTGAGGAGTTTTACCTTCTATCATCAGCTCATCCACATAAGAAGATGACTATCAGAATATAAAATTGTCAGGAAAATAATTGCCTGTAAGTTAATTTTAAAGTTGCCTTCGATTTCCCTGAATCATCGGATCCTGACTACGGGACTAAAAAAATAGTCATTATCCCTCCTTTTTTATGTAATTAAAATACATCTTTGTAAAAAAGAAACGTTTTTCAACATTAGTCTATACGATGGCTAAGAAGCAACAAAGTTTTTATATGAACTTAAGCCGACTTAGAAACGCTTTATTAACTTATTACAAGAGACAGATGACAGATGACAGATGACAGATGACAGATGACAGATGACAGATGACAGATGACAGGTGACAGGTGACAGATGACAGATGACAGGTGACAGGTGACAGATGACAGATGACAGATGACAGGTGACAGGTGACAGGTGACAGGTGACAGGTGACAGGTGACAGATGACAGATGACAGGTGACAGATGACAGGTGACAGATGACAGGTGACAGCTGACAGGTGACAGGTGACAGATGACAGGTGACAGGATACAAATGACAGCCGACATGAGACAAATGACAGAACGGATCTGAACGCGGTTTTCACAGTTGGATTACATATAATTGGGAGCGTTGTCAAAATCGGTTAAGAGAAAAAGAAGTTATGGTCAATTGAAAATTTACTTCAGGCACTGCTTCAAAATTTTTAAACACTTATATTGATTGATTAGTTATATATTGTTAAATATGTTCTAATATAAGTTAATCTTAATATTAAAACTTATGAGAGGTAACAAAAATAACAAATAACGCAGTGCGCACGGGCGCGGTGTTGTACAATGTGCTCCATAGATGGCGTTGCTAAAATTCGTCATCAACCTAGATTTATTTTATTTTTTTATTTCTTAAACCTAAAAAAGTTTACACAATAAAAATAAAGCCAAAATATGGTTAAACATAGAACCGGAAATATAATCTAAGATCAGAATAAACAATAACAAAAAAAAAACACGAACGTTTCATTAACGTTTTACCCTATGATTATTTTGAGTTAACACTACCCATACAAACAAGTAAAAGGAAACGAGTGAAAAGACGTTTGTCATTTGTCCGCATCCATTTTTCTACCTACATCCTTAATCTAATGAGGTTTACCTTTTATTATTCGGTCAAACTAATAACCTTACAAGTACGTATGTCGTACTCATAACTTCGTAAGAATTTTCTTTTAACGCTGAGGAGTTTTACCTTCTATCGTCAGCTCATCCACATAAGAAGATCACTATCAGAATATAAAATTTGCAGAAAAGTAATTGCCTGTAAGTTAATTTGAAATTTATCTCGATTTCCCTGAATCATCGGATCCTGTAAAGCTACATCATCCCTGAGTAACACATAATTTTATATAATTCCAATTGTAACAAGTTTTAGCCCGTGAAAGAAAGTCGAGATCATTAAGAAACGCTATATACTTAACCAAATCACACGTGGGCGAAGCCGCGGGCGGAAAGCTAGTAAGATATATTCTATAATGTAGATGGCCCTTTCTAAGCTCTGTAGTTTATCGTTTTAATAAATTTATCAATAATATATAAAACATAACTATACGGTTCCGAATTTAGTTCCGAGGGTATAAAGTCCAAAGTAATCTACAACTAACTAACCAGGATGTGAAACGCATAAAAATTATCATACATACATACATATATATAAAACAACAAACTGAACATATAAATTTAAACTAAGCGGAAACCGTTCATTTTTAATAATTACCGCGGTAAACATTAAAATTATCTAAGTAATAATTTCCAAAGATAAGGAGCTCTTGATCCTAAAATCGTTTCGAACATTCAAACGAACAAAAAATGAGTACACTTACCTTATCTTAAAAACGATCGAGGCTCCACTTCAGTAAACATTTCATATATATATATATAATATGTAAATAGACGACATTAAAAACGTGTTATAGTTTTATATACTAGCATAATTCACTTTTAATATTTTCGTAGAATACTATCATCAAATACAATAAAATGATGATTTTAATTAAATATAATATCGTAATGTTCGTGTGAATCAAGAATGTAAAACCTTAAGACGAGTTTATATTAATAAACTCAAACTCAAAATCTCTTTATTCAAGTAAGTCTTTATAAAGAATATATCGAGAAGAACCGACGAGAAACTAAATAGCTGCTCTTTTTAACATTTAACATTTGAAAACATTTCATATAATAATCATAAAAATAATAATGCATTTAATAACAAACACAAAGCACAAGCGAAGTTTTAGACTTGAGCATCGATAAGAAAACTGGAGCGCGTCACTAGCATGTACAACATGAGCTAACAAAAACTTGAGTGTTGGTATAAGCTATTAAGCTAAGAATTTCTTGGTTACGTAGATAGGCTTACAAAGCCATTTACCATTCATTAAACAAAATTTAATGAAGCTGAATTTTAAAGTAGGCTAAGTTTTCTTTTTTAATAATTTTAATTTGTAACAGAATGTTACTATTTTAGGGATAGAGCTTGAATATTATTCGTTTGAACTCTGGGCTTGCACCATATGATTTTAATATCTGGGCAATAAATTATAAAACATCCAGGCCATAATAATCGCTATGGTTTTAACACAATGTCTTGCTAAGTAACTTGTAATTAGAAGATTCACATGGACAAAAAAGTGGTACTGGGAAACCAAAATGACTAACTACACTTACTAAATTTTATGAAAATCAATTTACATTTAAGGACAAATCAAAAATGTTCTGTAATATGCAATGTCACTCGTCTTTTAATCCAACAAAAGAGTATTTTATTTCAATAACTGGGAAAGTCGGAGATAGGATCTGCAGATATTCAGTTGATAGCAAACAAAACTAAATCCCGCTTTGTTAGATAAGGCGGGTTCAATGCGGCTCAGCCTGACAAATGGTCCTATCTACTACAACTGTTGGGAACTCTGAAGAATATAACTTTTGCTTAAATGTATTTTGTATAACTTAAACATGTATATAATACTTAAATCAAATAGTTCATCACAACTAGGTTAATGCAATATTTTAACCATAAAAGTGTATAATAATATTACAACTCAGAAATGTTCATAGTTATATACATAGTTCATGGTAGGTTTATATATTTATTGCTTAATATATTACATATCATAAAGTACCTATATGATTTACAATCTAGGTGTTAATATCCATTTAGTTTTACTATCATCGTGTGTGACGTGACTAAAATATCAATGAGCAAATATTAAGTAATAAAATCGTAGTAACATTTAACGGCTGCCCCACCAGGAGGTCTGTCGTCTCGTCACGATAATCGCGCAGTCACGTAGCGTAATCTAAGTTTTATTCGATAATAAATAATGTTTACGCGTACATTGTTTACGTTGTGTCAAGTATGATATTTTTATATAAGATCAATGGTATCTAGAGGATTGCAATCTTTGCGGCACATAGATATATTCGCATTAGTAAGGTTCTACCTAAAACTTATTATTCAGTGTGTTTTACTCATATATTATAAGAGTCACACAATTTGAATTAAATATAATATTTTTTCTTACAAAACTTATTTGTACGTAGTATTACACATATTGAAGTAGGTTAATATAGGTATAATGTTCATATAACTCGAGCCGCTTTACTGTGACCAGTGAACAGTGCAAAGGATTAGATGTTAGATGACCCTGCTCACAAGTTTTTATATCTCTCTGTATGTTAATCCACTGCGAAATTTGTACAAAAAATATTACACATAGAAATATTTGCGAACCGTGTCGTTAAACTTTAAGAAGGGTTTATATATCAATAACCTAACTTGGTGTCGTTAATTCGGATAAATACGAAGTTTGGTAAATTCAATTATAACAGTACAAAAGCACGGATATTGGGTACGTTCACAATGAACGAATTATAAACACTTGCTCGCTCACATTTCCTGTGACATTGTCGCTTCTCAATAGAATTTTATTGAAATGATAGTATAGCCATTTTATTTGTGGGTTCGGCCATTTTATACAATATCCGGGCGGTCGAAGCGTTTTCGGTGAATTCAACAATGTCTTACCGACTTCTGTGACTTATCACATGTTACAATGCTAACAGCTTCCGGCTGATATTTACCTGCAACAAAAAATGTCGTTAAGATTATTTGTTTCGTGGAGCGTGCCGAAATTGCGTCTCAAAGAATTAAATGACGGTATTTGATAATTCGAATGCACCTTTAATACTAACATTTACTTTTAATGGAAGTGGAAATATGACTAATACATATTATTAATATGATGTTTGTCTTAAGGTAAAATTAGAAAATAATCAAACGAGACATCTCGGGTGGATTACTATACTGTACTGTACTGTACATACTATACTGTATGGACATACAAATATTTTTATAGCTTTACACAAGTTCAATTATCAAAGGCTAAACCGTTTGCTAGGTAGCAACTTCTAATTATTAGTATCACCAATTAAGTATTATTTGTTTCGTTATGTAGGTAATGTAGTCGTACAAACGGTGAAACTAATTACACTGTGCGTCAAAGCTCTCATACCCGACCTATGTCAGACGTTTTATGAGCTTTCGACACTTTGTTAAGCTCGCATTTGCAGTAAAATATACGAAAAACGAGCATTAAAGTTTGAATTTATGAGTACAAGATTGCAATGGTTTCTGTCATTAATAAACTTATATAAGTATTTACTGATAAATTTAGGTAATTAGTATTTTAAATAACGTTTTTTTTTTAAATAAAACATTACAATATTCATCAATTTCTATTAATTTATACTTAATAATTTGAATTTATATAAAATTATTGAATATAAAATAAATACTGTATTTTATATTCAATAATGTTGGGGCGACATAAAGAATCCGCCAGGTTCATAGCTTGGCGATCTAGGTAAAATAGGATTAATATTATTAAGATCTACGACTATTTATTCAATAAAAAATCATTATATTTAATGTTAACAAAATAAAGTGATCTTGTAGCAAAGTACTAATAAGCCTGGCAGCATCTCCTAGCTTTATCGCGATGCATATATGCTGCTCTTGGGCCACCGGTACTGACAACGAAGCCAATAAAATTAATTTATAAGCATCTGTATATACACAAGTGTTTATAAAGACAACAAAATTAATATAAAATATCAAAATCAATCAAAAGCTGTGTTCTACTTTATCAAGCCATAATGTTTATGTTAAGTTTTTAGTTTATTAATACGAGTATCTGGAAAGACGTGATATGGGAATTTACTTCGCAATTAGATTTTTAATATGAATAAGTGATTATAAGTGACATAATAATTACATAATAAGTTTTGTTAGCGTCCCCGTAATAAAAGGTAATTGTTATAAATTATGTTGTTATGTTTATGAAATTACTTCAAAAATAGATTTGTATTATATTTAAGGTTTATTTCAATTAAATGTTAAATATGTGTATTTTATTTTAGAACGGTTTAAAACATATAATAATGAAACATAATAAAACGTATGCGCAACTGTTTAGTATGTATAGTGTAGCTTTTAGTTCGCTGTACTGTATCGATTATGTATGTAATAACTACTCATTCGAGCTATTGAGGTCAATGTACTGTGTACCGTTATCAAGACAAATCGAAGATATAGGACAATTAGTTCAAAAGGGCAGAAATGTTAATATCTCAATCATTAGAAGAATGCTAACCCTTGAACTTTGAAGTCTCTGATGTGATCAGTAGTTGTTTTGGCAGACTTTCAGATAACTCTGTACAGATGCTGAGTAATGTGTTTTTTGTCTCGGTTGTTAAATTGCCTTTTTCCGGCTGACTTATTACATAGTGTTTACGAAAACGTAGCTCGTCCATTAAATCATCTGTTATTAGAGCCATAATTATGAATTTCTAACTCTGAGTAGGGTTGTATTATTAATATTATTTAAAAAATATATTAACGTAACTTTAATTAAGATTCAATAGATAGATAAACGTGCCAAATAATAGGCCTTCCATTTACTAATAAAAACCATGAGAACAAACAGTAACGAGGCAGTAAATATCATAAATAGTTAAGTGATCGATTTGTAAGCATAACACAACGTACGAGCCGTGACGATACGTGCGTGACTTTACGAATGTGCGTTTGAAATTCGAATTAGTATCATGCTAATGTAGCAATGTAAGCTCAAAAGAATATTCTAGAATTTACGTAAACCTAGTATTAAGGTTGAAGGAGCTAGCTCTAAGGAAATAATTGTAAAGTGTGTGTCAACTATTAAGGAAATTAATAAATGAACCAAATTTTTAGAGTGTATAAATTATATTATGAATTATAAAGTGACATAGTAATTTAGGGTTATTTAAGAAAATTATTGAAATTATATATTGTACAATATGCCCCATTAAATTATGTAATGAAACTTGTACTTTTAAAAATGTCAAACTTATTAATACATCAGAATTAATTTCATGTTCGTGATATACAACTTTTTGGGTTGGTATTTATTAACTATATAAAGTGAAAAGGAACCTTAATAAACCATTGTAACAATACATTAAAAAACATATAAATGAAAGCATAACAAACCCAAATGTAAAAGCACCAAAGGTTTGAGATTAAAAATGTAAATCTTTGTGAGCTGTGCAAATTATACCTAAACAAACGTGCTCGCATGAGACCCACAGTTTAAAACCTTAATTAAAATAAAACCTTCAAATAATTTATGCATTGTAAAAAAAGAAGTCGGAGTCACATAAAGTGGGCGAACGACAGTTTGAAAAAAAGAATGACTTTTGAATTTTTTTTTTAAACAGACAATGAACAAACACAGCTGGCGGAATGCAAAACGTATGCGAACGAAGACACGTGACGCGGCCGAAAGAAACAGTAATTTATTGGGAATATCCTCGGTAACAAAATTGCGATGCATTTTTCGGAAAAGTTAATGTTGTAATTGCGAATATTTGTGCAAGTATTAGTGGTATTTTGATAAAGCTATTGCAACCGGAATTTTAGTGTAGTCGTTATATATTTTTCACATTAAAAATCTTATTTATATATCGTTCTTAATGGACTCCCTATTTTAAACAAAAATGTCATATTTATTTTTCATAAAAAAAATGTATTTTGACATTTGAGTTGCATTTCAACCGTAAAATAGTGTATCAAATAACAAAGTTGTATACTTAATTATAATTAGTCATAATAATTGAATATAAGGAGTAGTTAGTTTATTAATAAACTTTCAATTTTTTTAAACAATACAAGTGACAATTTTACTTCCAGATAAACAACCTGATTTCTCCGATAGGAGTTTCAATCAGATTATCTTACCAAGCAAGGAGAGGAAACATATTATTGTTGCGACTACTGCCAGCCATAAACATACCCCGCCTTTAATTAACAAGGAGCGTTCGGGATTTATAAAACTACTATTTACAAAACCATTACTCTTATAGATAACGATCGGAACTTTAAGAGGACAATAGTTTAGCAAATACTTTAATTTATTTTAAAATTTGGGCTAACGAATGTACTTACAGATTATCTTTATCCAGTTGTAACACATGTTATATAAGTTGTAGGTTTTTATATAAGGCATAGCCTATTTACCTTGCCGGCTAAACTTTAGGTTATTTTTTTACTTTTGTTAAAAAAGCATTTTATTTATATTATTTTGCACATATAATCCTATCAGCATACGTCAATTTTTTTTTATTGAACTACAAAGGTTGTAAAATAAACCGGTCTAAGAAGATATTCAAAACAAACTCATTGGTTAACTTTAAGTTTTTGAAATTTTTGTTTATGGGTCGATGAGTCAATAAGTGTTTTAAAGTGATAAGTATATAAATAACAAAAGCACAAGCGTGTCTACCCCATGCGATGTCATTTCACACACCTCTGTAACACGCACATCTGGACTTAAGCAGTTACACGGTATACATATGTAAACGTACAAACAGGGGACTATAAACTCGGAACTAATACTAATATTTTGAAGACTTGATATTTTTTGCAGGTGTATATTATAACAGAAGTGTTTGAGAAAAGACCAAAAGAACTGAAAACTCTCAGGTGTAGTAAAAAAATACCAGATGGAAAATTTACATTTAGTAAAAGAACTATTTAAATATATTGATTATTTTAACCTAAGACATATGATTATTATAATGTATGATTTCAAATGTAGAGGATACAACCCGACAATGCTACATTTTATGAATGTATGTAATAGTACTAGATTACATAGTACAAATATATACTGATATTAACATTTGAACATGACAATTGACAATCCTTTTGTTCAATGTTGGAAGGCGTGTCGAAAACAATAGGTGGATTTTATATTGTGCCATTGATTACAGGTTCATACATTAATGTCTTGTGTATTCAGTTATATTTAAATATTGATTTATCTAAATAACTTTTGTGTGTACTAAAATCAAAAAATATAATTTTCTACCTAATTAGTCGGTTAACTTTGAATATTGATTTCGATATAACAATGCATGTATTACATGAAGATAAACAAAAACAATTTTAATTGTTTCGACATTTTTTTTTTCTGGAATACATTGTATTAAAACACAAATAAGTCAAAAGAAACAAAAAGGTGCGATTTCAAAGCGTTACCACGGCTATTGTAACTCGATATTTTTACGACTTAGGAAGCCATATGAGCTCACTGCGCATTGATGTGGGCTTCAAAACACCAAATACTTGCGGTATATCACTTGGAATAATCGAATAGTCCAGTATTAAAATGTTTGAGTTTAGAATAAGTTTGGCAACAGATACCAAAGATTTTGCCAATTCCATCTCAATCATAGTTGAAACTATTTCATTATGTTTAATATTAAAGGTATTTGGAGTAGGCATTATTAGCTGTTTACATATAATTTCAAACCAAAGTATCAAGTAAATTGTGAGTCAAATCTGTCTTAAAATATTTCCTTCATTTGTCTCGAAAAAACCGAAACATTACACCGTGTATCGTAAATATTTAAAGAGAATCACAAAATATGTCAAATCATCAAGCTCTCCCCTTCAACGTATACGAAAACGTCAATTTGTTTACGAATTACGCATAAATTCGTCCCCAAAGACAAGACATCTCGTGCTGCGATCGCTGTGTGACATTTCAATAAAATTTACGGTTCCGACCACGTCCGTTCAACACAAAAAAAATGTGTTCCGCTTATGCCGGCTTCGTTAAAATATCTGTGAAGATAATATGTCCTATTATTTATTGTATTCACATCTGGACTGTTAACTATACAATTTCTTATAAATTTCTGTGTACAATTTGAAAGAACATAATAAATTTGAATGAACGTGCGAGTTTTGTAAATAGCAGGAGTGTTCGAAATTCAAAATACAAACTACTTGGCAATAGATGGTGAATTGCAAATGACTTTGTTCACATCTCCAAATCTTTGATGCGATGGTCATAGACCAATAAGCGTCATATAGAAACATTTGCTGTGATGCAGATCACTCTATGCTATATGCCTAATTTTAAAATGACAATGAGTATTACAACTAAATTATTCCATACGTTGGTGGCCCTTATTACACAAAAAATTAGATCTTTAAAAAATTATGGTACCAACCTTCATTATTTTGGCCCGTTTCTTTTTTATGGAATCATAAATTGTAGGAACAAAATGTGATACTTTGACAACATAACCTTTGCAGTTTTATGTAAGTCGTTTTTTAAGGATTTTATGTGAAGTACAATAAAGGCGTGTGTTAGCATTTTTCGTGGAATTTTGGTATTTAAATTAACAATTTGATATACGTTACGTAGCGCGTATTCTCGGACCGTAGTACACTACATAGTTATTAAAATAATAGGTTTACTCATCAAGTATTTTTAGACATATCTTAGACTATCAATCAACAACGTACTACAAACAAGAATTTTAATATTTCACATTGTCGGCTATCTTTCCTAACAAATATGTCTCCATAGATAGAGTCTTATAGATAATTTATACTATATTTTTTAAAATATTTTAATATAATAACTTTTTTTATACATTTCCTTAAAGCTTATATATATAACATAATAAACAAGTATGTGCTTGCGAAGATGTCGTAAATCAATTTCATCAGGGTCCCCATAATATACAGCAACGATAAATAGGACATTATAATACCAGACGTGAACCTAAATATTGAAAATACTCGTCTGGTAAACAAGACGTATAGACAATGTGCGAGGGTGAATTCCAAAATTAGTGTGTTCGCTGAGTGGCGTGGCCAAATGCATGGAACATTGATATGTGTTATTGGCCATGACATGCGTCTACGCATACTATTCGTATTTTTGTCACCGATGTTTATTCAGATGAATGTTTGGAGAGGAACAGAATTCGGAAAGAGAATTAGTCTTGGATTTATTGTCACTGAATTTTTATTTTCTTATGTTTAATATATCGAACGTAATAATAGATACTTTAGTCAAACTTAATAGTTAATACTGAAATATTTACTTTATGGACATTTTAGACCCGTATATTAAATTTGGAGGTAATAAATTAATGTTGTTTGACTTTGAATTATAATCCATTATGAGCAGGGGTTTTTTTTTGTTCATTTGGTTAACAATGACCCTTTCTCGTGATCCATTAAACTTTCAACTAGAAAGTTGGACTTTTCGTCACAAAAAACTAACAAGGTTCAGCTCAAATTATTAAAAGTTATTTCGATACCATACGTTTATGTGCTATAGTTTTTGATAGTAAATTAACATTGTACGTAGGTCAGATGTTCCAGCTACTTATAATATCATTATATATATTTCAATTAATCAACTTTAGTTGCGCCGTTACGGGTACCGTTACATTACATTTATAACAAATAAATCAAATCTTTTTATATTAGAAATAAAAATCGAACAGCATGAAATAAAATTGGATTCAAATCACTATACTACCAACGCAAATCAACACTGAGAAATTACTCTTGTCAATTTTTATGCTCCTTTATTTGTATTCTGATAATGTATTGCCAAATCACACCAATTTGTTTTAAATAACAATTTATATTCTGTATCGAATGCCATTTAAAACAACATTTGGTCTTCAGTTTTATGCGCTGCAGGGTATTTTAAATACGACACTTAAAACTAATAAAAAATCTTCGAATGGGCATATTTCATTATTTTTTCTCTAAAACACCAGGGTGCCATGTTTCTGTAGGTTTGTTTCGTCCCACGCGTACAATCGTTCACACTTTAAGTGTTTCCAGTAGTAAAGTTATACATTATAATAGAAATAAGATAATGTACTGTTTTTGGTCGTAATCATACGTCGGTCAGCGCATAGGACGACCTATTTTAAGGTAAAACATACCACAGAGCTAGTAAGCGCATTACTATACTATATATAATTTCATAATACAATTATTTATATATATACACATTAGGCCGTACCACGATATTCTCATCGACGTTTTCGATATAATATGTATATTATTTGAAAATTCTTTACCACTGGCTTTGAACACTGACCAAGTATTAAAGATTTCACAAATAAGCCCATATTAACGGACGCTTATAAAAAACATTTAATACATATTTCGTTTTTCTTATATCGACACCTCTAGGAATTTAGATCCGGTATCTAGATAACGTAGCGTACCATCAATTTTGTACAAAATATTTGTTAAGATGGGATCGTTTTTATAGCTTTCAAAAGATTAATGAGATAAAAACATCGGACAGTTTCGATGGAATTTGAGAAACAATAAATTTTGACACCTTATTTGGATTACATGAGTCGTTTGTTTCACGATGCACCCCCTTTACATTATTAGGTTCGTATGTTTGTTTTAAAGCTTATTGATTAAACCTTGATCATGAGAAATGTATAGCTATTCCTTATACTTAGTCTTGCCATAAATATTGTTAAAAAGAAAAGCACGATTTTTTTTTAATACGTAACATTTATTCCTTTCATAGTGAGTTAGTTTAATACATCAATATATAACTATTAAAAATATACAATGTTTATTCGAAGTGGTCTCCATTGGCTGCAATACAGTCTTTTAAACGTTGAGGCCAGTTATCAATAGCAGCACGAACTCTTTCTAGAGGAAAATTCTTCACTGCCAACCGAATGGATCGTTTTAGGGACTCCAAATTATCATGGCGTTTAGAGCAAGCCTTACTCTCTAAAACTGACCATAAATCATAATCCAATGGATTTAGGTCAGGACTTGACGACGGCCAGTTTTCAGTGCTGATAAAGTCCGGAACGTTAGTTTTCAACCAAGATTGGGTGGATCGAGCTCTATGACCCGGTGCCGAGTCTTGTTGAAAGCACCATTCTTTGTTATTGAACATGGTGTTAGTTAAAGGCTTAACTACCGTCTCAAGAATGGTATTTTGATAAACTTGTGCCGACGTTTTAATACCTTTTTCACAAAAATATGGCTCAGTCACCCCTTCATAGCTAACACCCCACCAAACCATCACTGAAGTGGGATAATGCCCACGTTGTACTCTGTTTACTAATTGCGAAGCTTCTTTAGAGCTTCCAGCATAAATACGGTCATTTTGTTTATTAAAATACTGCTCAATTGTAAAAATTTTCTCATCCGTAAACAAATTTTTTTTGTGACCTCCCTTTGCGTACCGCTTAAGTAGTTGTTTGGATTTTACCACCCTATTCTTCTTTAAATTATCAGTTAAGAAGTGACCAGTACGTCTCTTATAGGCTGCAAGTCCTAAGTCATCTTTTAATATACGCGACATGGTTCTAGGAGCTATCTTCATCTCCCGAGATAAAATCTTTTGCTTACGGACAGGATTTCTTCGAATTCTTTCCCTAACTGCTTTAATCACCTTTTTCACACGAACGGTACGTGGACGGCCAGATCTTTTTCTGTCACAAACAGAGGAGGTATCATTGTACCTATCAATAGCCCGGTAAACAAACATTTGACTAATACCAAGCGGGTGGAGGGTTTTAAAAATTGCACTTTTCTCCATACCTACTTTATGTAAGGCAATCACAGCGATTCGGTTCTCTTTATCACCCCACTCCATTTTAATATAACAAAATATTTAACAATATAATGGCGCGAAAATAAGAAAACACATCAAGCAATCATATAAAAATGACAGATTCCAAATTCAAACGTAATATTTTCTTTTTTTGAATAGTAACAGTATTTATGGCCAGACTAAGTATATAACCTCTCATACTCATCTTAGTGAACAATCTTATCAAGCACGATCCTCATGTTAATATCAAACTTCATAGAGTCTGATACACGTTTGGTCTTAAATAAAGGAAATTATATAAAGGAAAAACATCGTGCTGTGTAAAATAACTAGGAGGCATATAGCTGTTCAGTTTTCAAGAACCCTAGACAAATAAGTAGGGGAGAAAATATCCCCACTTAATATCACCCTTTATGTTGCGTGTACGCAGGCCCCGCCTACAACACATCCTACTGGGCTTTGTTTAAATTATGAAACTGGCGATGCGTGAACATACATTTCTCATACATGTCACAGAATTCTTGACAAATTATAAATAGCTCGATGTTGTTTTGTTTTAGCAGCGCTTATAAAAAGCTACGAGAGATGGTTTACGAAGCAATTTAAAGTAAACACAAAAATAAACGGTCACTAATCATCACTAGTTTTCACAGTGAGTCGATATTTAACTTATGCTTGTATATTTTATTACTATACTATGAAAATTGTAGCAAAGATATATTTTCGTAAGAGTAATATTCTTGAGTGCATATTATGCATAAATTCTTTCACATAACAACTTGGTCAAACAAAGGTAATCCGATCGGGGAACAAAATTTACGAGCATTAAAACTATCTCCGTCGGAGGCTTGCTTGTAAGCCTTATTCGTATCCCAATCAACTCTGTTAAATAGTTAAGTATAAAATATGTAATCAAAACTACCGCTTTCACGAGACTATTAAACTGATCATATATTTTGTTTATAATCTATGGTTTATTCATGTAGTTTATGATTGTAATTTTGATTCTGATTAGATTTTATGCGTTGTTGTGATTTAATGATTTTTAATTGGATATCGTGTCTAGAGATATGCTACATAAAGGATATAGATTATTTTGATATAAGCTAGGCACTAGACTGTTAGTCCGGTTTCGGAAGTCACGGTTAGAAAATCACGATAAAGAGACAAAACATAAAAACAGAAAACAAATTCTTAGAAATTTAGGACTGCAATGCAACCTGCATTTTATTTAAATGTGTCATACACGCATAGGAAAGAGACCATATTAAAAAAAACAATCAATTGTCTAATGAAAAAAACAATAAGACATTCGAATTTTAAATGTATAATTTGTATCTAACATTAGTTCTATAAAACGATTCCACACGTGACCGTCATAACTTTTTACTTTAAAACGCTGCCACGAAAGACCCTAGCGACAAACGATCGATCGTGAGAGATAAGTAGAGATCATTAATTTATAACTACGTAGGTGTAAGAAAACGGTTATGTCAAAAATTGGACAGGAACACAATGGAAGGAGGATTAAAAGCGAATCGCTGTACCAGTAGCGGACACGTCATTTATCAGGACAAGTTTAAACTCCAAGTTGGTCTGTTTCTTTTAACCATATTTGTTCGGCTGGGGCACAGTATTAATCGCTGTGGTAATCTTGAGGGACATAGATAAATAATCGATTGGATTTAATAAAACTTTGTAAGCTTTTAAACCAATATTTTACTTAACATTAAAGCCAGTTTTCTAGTTTCTCATTAATTTAGTAATTAAATCACGCTCTTTTAAAAGAAAGAGTAATCTTAAGATTATACTTTATTAGTAACCATATTAAAAACTAATATACATTCTTTTTTATAAATCGGTTAAAAAACGACGCCTGGTTTGGATTTGTTAGGTACAAAAAATACCTTGCTTGATATATTTAATTTGGTTGCATGCGTAAGAGACACGCTAAGAAACAATAATTCAAATCGTGTTTCTTACAGATAATTAGGTGACTTATCAAGCCCAGATTATGTTGGAATCCAGTCACGGTTTTTTAAGGACTTTAATTCACTTGAGGACACGATATCAACCTCATAACGTTCATGCCACACCCGATTTTTGCTAAATAATATTTTGTTTATGACAGAAACTTTGATTAAACAAGGGCTTAAAACCAGTGTTATAAAACTAGTAAAGTTCGTCATTTTCAAAACATAATCAACACAAAATTATTGGTTCGCAAAAGAAGTTTTGATTAAAAAGTAATCACATTTTAATTCAATCTTTAATACGTTTTTAATGAGAACCATAAAAAGCTTTTTCTGTGGCACAGGCTTAAGTGAGCTTTATCGTCGAATTGCGTGACAATACACACTACATCAAGTTTTAACCAACGGTACGTCATGTAATTCCCAGTAACGACGTGTTTCTTTTACTGTCACATAGCGCCGACTTGTTAAGACCAACTGGTGAATATATTGAGAGGTATTTAGTGAAAAATATCAGCTCACTTTCAACTGTATATAAATTGCAATATGTTTTTTGTATTAAAAATATAAAAGATCAAAAACACTAAGAACATAATAAATTTAAATAAAATGGTTCCAAATTCGAAATTTAAGTCGCAAAGTACAAAATTATTCATAGTCATGGAAATTGAATAGTCGATATAAATCGACTTCATAAGCGGATTGTAACATCAGCTTATTACCACGAGACAAATAAATTCCATCACCTCCGTTATCTTAGATCTTTAGGAGAAATCCGAAACCGTAAACATGCACTGAGCATATAGTGTTAACTATTCATTCGGCGTCTTGGGAATATATTGAACAAAAGACACAGCATCCGACTACACTATTTCTCACTACTTCGGTGCGATGTAATCAGAGAAGACGACGTGTCGCGTTTATTTATGTATGAACAGGGCGCTGGCGAGGGTGGGCCAAACGCGAGATACAAACAGAATAATATTGATGACACTACGAGGGTCATGAATCATTAATCGTCTGGGCCTCTACGGCTCTATTACGACTGTGGATAAGCCACCCTTCATGAGTTACCTTACACTTGCCTTTTTCATAAATTATGAACAATATTTTTATCGCCTTCAAGATTTTATATCTTTTACCTGGAATCACTAATGCGGTGGACCAACACGACAGTTTAGACAAAACTTTTTTTAAAATTAAACTCTACTGTCTCTCTTGTAAATACTCTTGTCTATACTATTAGGATTGTGTTTTTGCGGTTATCAATGGTCAGGGAAAACATTTTCAAATTGAAAAGGTACCAATAGTAAAAGAAGATAAAAAGAGATAGATGTGTGTGTGTGTGTGGGAAATAGTGCCCCGATTTAAATGAAAAAGTAATTAATGTATTAGGTATCAAAGATAAGCCTAAGCCTAGTCATTCAAATTAGATAAAAATATTAGAATTTAAACATGAGTCAAACCTGTCGATCGATTAATCCTTTTCACTTGTGATCCCATGAATGTCAACAATTTCCGGTTGAGGCGTAAATAGATCATAAAAAAACGAAAAACAATTCTTAATACTTAAATTATACTATTAAAAATTTGAACCGTTGTGAAATAATCAAAAGCGAGAACAATTTAATTCAGTAAGCATAGCTACTTCCAAATGAACTCAAACCTAACAAAAACGACAACGAATGGACAAAAACGCGGGTCATTTTCGTTTTTTTAAGCGCCCATAGGACGTGAGTCCAAAATTTCTGAACAAAATTTGATTATACGAAACGATGAAATAATAATGCCTGCTCGGAAAAGGGATGCGGGAACGATACTAAATTTCTTGTCGGGATTGTTTTCGGATCACCGAGAGCTTGGTTTTTGCTATGGTTTACGGTATATCCAAGTCGTTTCAGTAACATATAGTTGGAAAATTTCAGGAACAAAGTTCAATTATTGAAAGCTAGATAAAAAATTATTTGTTCCAGAAAATAAGGGTATGGGATAGACGAAGACAGACATTTATTCTATGGAGAATTTAATAGATCAAACTAATTATTGATTCGCTGGGTTTGTTTATATGACCAATTACGTGTTCGCTGTGATTAAAAAGACTCATTGAGTTTTTATAATAAAGGTCAATAAATAGAATATTAATAAAGGTCAACTATATTCAGAGACTTTATACGTTAACGGTCATAAAATACAGCCTTAATCGTAAAAGCTAAAGGCGATATCGTACAGTATCGCAGGATGTTGGCTAAATTTTTAATCGGGATTGTGTTGAGATCACCCGGTTTTATGAGCACTTTTTGCAATAGTCGAGGCGAGACGATGTTTTTCAGGTCGATTGCTTTGCATTTTTGATATTTGGTGGGTTTATTGTATACTATAGTATGTATTAAATATAAATACTGATGCCTTGGTAAAGTAAACATTTTATCATTAAAAATAGTAAAATTATATCAAAATTGTTTTGATTTAATACCATATTGTAACTAATTTTAAAACTTTACATTATACTTACCTTTTATTAATTAAGTATGTTTTTAAATAATAAACATAAACTTTACATCGATTTATTTCAATATATGTCAGTTTAGCAAATAATTACGCTATTCATCTCAAGTTCTAGCTAACAAGGTTCATATTTGGAGTTTTGTCAAAAAGTTAACATGACAAGTCTTTTTTGACTAAATATTATCTTACTACTTAGAAGGCATCTTAAAATTCATCACGTGTCCCCACAGCTACGACGGCACGAACAAAAACGTAAAAAAAGAACGGAATTTTTAAAGATGTCACAAAAAAGAGACCAGCGCATAATAATGACGTCTCAACTGCGCATGTTCAGTTTTGAAACATTTTAAATTGAAAAAAGAATTTCCGTTAGCCAAGTAAATAAGCTAAAGCGGCTAGCTAAATGCTATAAACATTTGTTTCCGCTGTCAGTTATATTTTCAACTTAATATATATGAAACTGAAATTTTGTATACATCACATGTTTTTACGATGAACAAGTAAAAAATTTGACATTATCATCAATGCGAAAAAATACTTTTATAAAAATAAATAGAACGGTGAAGTAAAAGAAGCAAATCATTATAAATGGAGCAACAAATTCCCTCGTTAGACGCCAACCCAAACGGAGGTTTTTTTTTAGATAATTGGCCCATTTTAAAGATCATAACAGAACAAAGGCTAACTACCTATCCTTCCGCCCTTGGATACATCACGCACATCCCTTCACAAATAAAATAAAAAACCTAACGCTATTGTGTCCCAAGCAGGTAGACTCAAAAACGTCTAAAAGCAAAAATGCAAAAAGTGTGGATTCAGGATTATAAGCAGATGTGAAATTTTTGAATAGATTGATATGGATCATTTGTGTATTGATTATTGTAAACAGATACAAAAAAATACCTTTAATGCACCGCATTTGCGTAAAAGCATACGATTCGAATAATGTCGGAAATATTTATGAAATATCTTTAAGTTTCTTTTGTTTTATAAAATAAACGTATTATTGTTTCCCTTATGTTTCTAAAATAACATAACTGGGCAACTACCGATTTCCTAATTTATATACACCTCTATATATATAAATAGTAAAATATATTAAAGATGGGAAGGCAGGTAAATTTATATGCATCTAATTTACGTCCTTTTAACCAATACTTTATGGGCCATTGAGATCCCAACACGTTTTTTAAATGCCTTTTCTTGAATTATTTCGTCAATAACAGTGGACCTTTTATTTGTCGTCTAGACTCATTGTTTCTGAGCTAAACCTCCACGTTTGAGTTTTAATAGCACTTTTACGACTTATTAAAGCTTTGGTTGTAAAATGATTCTGGTATGCAGTTGATAAAGCTACACATTGAATGCGAATTTTCTATAACGTAATAGTTCCCATTGCGATCGTACTTTTTATAGTAAGTAAAAAGGAATACTTACTTGAAAAATGTACATCCATCCCATAAAGGATTTGGTGATTATAAGAATTGATATTATCATATTTTTAATAACATTAATAGGTCTCAAGCAACAGACACCTTTTCGACTATAAGTCTGTGACCATTAAAATTGTTATCTCAGTCCTAAATCAAGGCAGCAAAGCTAATAAACATAATTAATCAACCTGTTAGTAAATCGGAACGCTCAAATACTGGCAACACAGTTGAGCAATAATGAATTAAGTTTATTAACTCAGCTTAAAGGTAAAAGGAACTGTTTATCCTGGTCAACTTCAAAATTACAATTTTTTTAACAAAATATAGTTGTGAATATGCGAACAAAATCGACAATAAAGATCAGGGTGGGTCTGATGACCGCATATTGCTTACACAAGATATTATAAACTACACTCTCGTTAAAAGTAGTTAATTTTATTTTATTATATCTGTCTTCAGACATCTTATGTGCTAAATACATTTAAAACAATAAACTTATGAGATATCACAACTAGGTTTACGCATAAGATAATTAAAAGGGGACTTGAGAACAATAAGAGATTACTAATATTTACAATAATAACGATCATATTCATATAAATGGCAATGTCTGTGTATATTAAGACCATTAAAATAACTACTTAAGGATGTAGGTAGATAGCATAGTTTGAATTAAAATCCAATAGATCGTTGTTGCTAATCATCATAAATTTATTGTTATTTGTTTTTTAATCTACCATAGGTCTATCAATTTGCAATGCTATGGTATTGAAAACCATAATTTACTGCTTCAAATTACAGACAACCCGTCCGTCGGGAACGCAGACATTGATAACCTAACTTGATTGATTGCAACTGAATTCAATGTTACCATTAATACTATAAAATAATGAATGTAATCTCAATGATTGAAAGTAATGAAAGTTAAGTACTAAGTTTGAGGTTACTACTTTGATGCGATTAACGATTTTCGTTATTTTTTAGGAACATTTAGGCCTATCGTTGGTACTTCCCGACACAAGTAGTAATGTATTTTAATTGTAAAATAAGTAATGTTTCAAAATGTTATGATATCAAATGGATTTTTTTTTATTGAACGCATCACGGGTTGAATTGAAAAATGTGTAATCTTACCTTTTGCAAACACGTTGCACGACATTGTGCTACTCTTAGGGGAGAAGATACTTCCTCTTCAGCTACCACAATCCATGTCAGAACAGAAAACAAGGAAAAACTAAATAACATTTTGGCACACATTTTCTTTGGTATCCCCGATTTTTCAAAAATCCTTATCATAAACACAGTAATCCAAATAATATTGTCATAATAAGGTCTATGAAAAAACTCGCGTTTTACTTAACAGTATATTTGCATATTTTGATTCCAATCGAATTAGATAAATTAACGTTAAATAAAAATACGAAAACGCACTGAAAATATC
Source organism: Leptophobia aripa (assembly GCA_951799465.1). Taxonomy (NCBI): domain Eukaryota; kingdom Metazoa; phylum Arthropoda; class Insecta; order Lepidoptera; family Pieridae; genus Leptophobia; species Leptophobia aripa. The sequence continues at coordinate 5,493,355 of OX637267.1, read as the reverse complement.
TAACTTAAACTCGCGACACTCGATTATTAAAACAGCGCTCTCCACACCGCGTTTGAAAGCGGACTAACCACCCCGCGGCTGCATGAGAGCTTCCCCCCTCGCTCGCTAGTTAATTTTTCTCTCTCCCTTCCGCACGGAGGATCTCTCTCACTCATACTACAGAATATACGTTGTACTATCTATGGCGTTCTCTCTGTCCTCTCTATAGTGCATATTATATTTTATTCCATCTCGTTTTATCTCGGTAGTTTTTCCTTGATGCAGTTTAGCGGATAGTAGACAAAGATGGTAGAAATTTAGGGTTGTTCAAAAGGGGTGACAAAGAGGCTAATTCAGGGCTCGAGCTTTATGGGAGCTCAGGCGGTAAAAAGTATCCCGCCTCTCTCGTTTGTTCAAGTTTATGGTCGCGCCATATTAATAATATTAATGGCTGCCGCATGAATACTATTTTGATGTTTTATTAATTTGTAAAGATTTATGTATCAACTCGTGAACAAAATGAAACACGGCTTTAAATCTCCAAGTAAAAATACCAACAACATACATTTCCACACAATAGTCATTATCTTTAGTCCAGTATTTTCGAGTAAAGGACTGTAGACAAAACCCAAAAGGATTAAATAAGAGTACAGTGAACGTGACAGTACACAAGCTTTCCACGTCACGGCATTTTTCTTTTTCTCTAGGCTGTTTCTATTCATCCCACTGTCTTTAATCTCCCAGCTCCTTGCAGACTTTGTCTAGACGACCTGCACAATTCATATATAAATAAAATACTATTTCAACGGATTAAAACCAGACGTATATATGTATTTATTTGACAAAATCAAAATATATAAATAATACAATCCTTTTCCTCATTTAATCCCTTTTTGGGTAAAAATATACGATACTAATCGGACCTACCTCGATGTTTCGATATTCTATACAGCTTTGTGCTCGTAATTTGAGACGAATAGATTTTAGAGATAACTATTGACCTTTTTAAGTGTTTGCCTAATTCAAACCGACATTGAATTTGTGAATATTCATGCGTAAGAAATTAATCGTGCCCACAAGCTAACTAGACTGCTTAAAGTTTTTATAATTACTATCGTGTTAGTGCTTAAATTATGTGATGTATGCCGGAAGTCCCGAATTCAATTCTTAATAAAATAATTTTTTTTTTGTTTTGTATCAGGCTTTTTTTAGCGAAGGTTACCGAACGTTACTTACTTCAATATTTTATGTAAGTAACATTAATCAATGATTTTTTTTCTCCAATAAGTAACAGACGACTTGTATCTCTTCAATTTATGTGGTCTTTTCAATAATGTGTAGTATAGATGAAGAAAAAAGACTATTTCATATAAAAAAGTTGTGTTGACATGTACAGCAATAAACCCCGGATGACATAGTTTTGTTCTTCGTTTAAACAATCTAGTTTATTGCTCGGTTTATAGGCTACTAGTGACAATCCGCAATTGTACGAAATGTCGAAAGGTTTACGATATCGTAAAATGGGGTAAGGGCCAAGGTTGTATATAAAATATTAGGTCTGTTCGTAAAGTGTAATTACAACACATGATATTTAGAGAAATATATTAATAAGTAAATGACATATTAAAAGAAGGTTTCTTAAACAGTTGTGAATTTAAAAATTTAAATAATATAAATGTTCTGGTAGTAGAATACTTCATCAATTCATAGTTATATAAATAGCAAAATATATTCGTTGGAATAAACATATCAATGGCGTGTTGTTTGTTGCGGTGGGTAGTTCGGTATTCGATTTCCAGTCGAAGCGTAGCCTGGCGGCCGTAGACAGGACACTGTTCGGTCACCTAGCGAACAAATTATTTGTTTCTAGTTGTACCAATTACTCTGTGCATCCGCCTGCTCGTGCATTGCCTATTATAAAATCTACTGTTTACATAAATAAATGTGGTACTAACGTATAGTATTAATACTTTTGTATGCGTTCGCGACTTTTACAGTCAGTATTTATGTAATAAAAGGCAAACGAGCAGGCGCGTCACTTCGAGTGAAAAGCTATCCGCCGCTCATGGATACCTACAGCGCCAGGCATCTTACAAGTGAGTAGCCGGCCTTTAAGGACGAGAAAAATAATTAGTAAAATTGAATGTTTATTCATTGGGTATTGGTCTATATGGCCCTTAGATAGCATGGCCGCTTTGAGCTTTTAAAAGGCATGTGCTAGTTTAAGGCAGTTAATATATTCAAATCACTCGTTTGATCCCATACAATGCAGATTCATTAGCCAAAATATTCTACGTAAGCAAATACGTCGAGTATATAACGCTCAGAAACTGCAATTTTCAAGCCAGTACGTTGTTGGCATGGTTAAGTTGTAGCGTTTGCCCCTAAGCTCTCTATGTTTCCCGGGACAAGTAAAATCTCTAATTAGCTCTTTAACAAGAACAATATTCGTGTACAATCCGAACGTTAGAAAGGTACAATGTTGACAATAGGACTTTATAATCAACGGTAATAACGACTTAGGAGATGAATTTTATCTTGAGATAGATTCTAATTTACAAATAACCTGTCATGCATTCCATAATGTTGTCTCACATCAAAACGTTTAAGATGATTTATACTAAATTAAAGGTTTGGGATATCGTTAATTTCATTGAGAACTCTTTTTAATATCATAACAATTACTTACTAAAAGCTTGTGGGTTGCCTGGAAGAGATCGCTTATTAGCGACAAGGCCGCCCGTTGCTCTTATTTGTATTAACATTTTCTACTTCTCCTGCTTTAAGTGCAATAAAGTGTAAAAAACAATAAATTTATTGGGTAGGTTTGAAGGTCAAAATTATATAACTATATGAAATCAAGTTTAGTTATAATTTTTAAATTACCTCAGCATGATTTCATCTACCATCGTTTTTGGATGGTATTTTATTGTTTTACAGTCGCAACGGCCTAATAGTCCGTCCTAATAATAGATAGGTTAAGTTATGAATCTTGAGTTGGTTTGCTTAGTTGATCGTGTTAATCCCTAGAATTCGCTAATCTCCAACTAGGCTCTAGGCCAATAGCGTATTTAGGATTAGGTATGTACATATTAAAGTCGATTAACATGGAACACATATTTTAAAAGAAACAATCAAAAATAAAGTTAATAATTACAGTAACATTATCAGTTTTATAACGGCACCCTACAAACTGCAGCTTGCCTCATAAATTTCGATTCATTAACTAAATTAGTAGAACTTGGTATCATTCCAAGAGAACACTCCACCTTCGAACTTGTTTGCGCTTTAGTGCTTTAATAAATTTAATCTATTCCATTACTACTGTTATTTTACTCTCCACATTGTAAGGCATCTCTAGAGATATTAAAGCAAAACTATTTATACATTGTCTATAAATATATTTTTAAGACTAAATTATGACTGTACTTAATATTTTATGTAAGTCTATATTTACGTCACTGTGTTAATGTATTTTACTATATGTTCTATTATTGATGGAAAAATTAATAAATAAATTCACCACTCCATAGGTTTCTGTCCAAAATTGTCATCAAAATAATGCATACTTTCCTTATTCCTTCAGTCTCAGCATTTTTATTTTACGTAGTACAAACGTTTGAGTGGAGAGACATTCTGAACTAATCTGCAGATTAAAAACTGATACTGGGTATTATAACATTTTCCGCTTTCCAAGAGAATTTTCCGGATTGGTATGTCTGAATAAATATCCATCGACTTATTGTAAAGAAATAAGAATATAGTTGGATGGACCCTTAAACGATTTAAAATGAATTCTACTTATAGGCACAAAAGAACCTTAAATTTTACACATAAAAATTTGCAATCGTACAACGAGTGCTAGTTTGGCATTACGCTTTAAAAACTGTGTTTAAAAAATGTATATTATAGCTACTAACAATTAAATGTTAATAGGTCCTTGACACAAAGAGCTCTTTTATTTATAGTCAAAAATAAATCACAACTACCGTCAAACTTTCTAAAATCTTTTTACAGTGCGAAAGAACCGTATTTGCGAGTCTTTCTATTCGTTTTTTGTCTATTTGCTTTTACCGTAGTAAATTATGAAATAACTTCTGGACGAGTTCTTCCTTGCCTTAGATGTGTGATGGTTCGATTTATCTCTAAATTTTTGTTCTGAAACTCAGCAAAAATAATATACGTAGTAGGTACCGTAAGTATAAATGATGTTGTTTATTCTATTTTGAGAATTTTAAACATTTTAATAGAACCAACAAGAAGAAGAATAGGACTTCAATTAAAAGACAAATGTTGTTTTTGCTTATCTTTTAAGTACTATCTAATAGTATGTATACACGTATTTCATTACATTTAACATTTATTCCCATATCCGTTGTAAGTCCAGTAATTATCCCTATGACGTAGCCGATATGAATAGTACAACTTTGTGGGTTTCTAAATAGATTACAAAGAGAGTAATAACAAAGAGCAAAGCTCACCACCGTGAAAATTAACCATAAGAAAAACGTGTTTCAACTTTCAAACTTCAAAAGTTCGTCTTTGTGAAAAGAGTTTGTGGCCTCAAAGGAGATGATAGAGACGTTACTTTGATTAGAACTTAGTTGTAAAGTTTGACCACGGAAAATGTAGCTATTGTACGGAGCGTTTTATTTGAAACATGAATTAAAAATTAACAATACGATTTTTCGTTAAACATGCGAAAGTTTTCCATAACAAATATTGTTTTGTCTTAACTATATAGATTTAAATATATCAGCATTCATTTGGTACAAGTTTAAAGTACTCTTAAACGACTCGACACATATATCTGTATGTATATATTATTTATCGCTAAATGATTTAATAACGTCGACCTATCGTAAATGAATGCGGGTAGAAGCATGGATCACAGTTAAATATAAAATCACGATTGTAATAAGCAACACATTTTTATGAAACAACCTTACTGTTATTTTTCTAGAAAATTCACCCCCTGACGGACTCGTGGAGATGCAATTTCCATAAATTTTACACAACGTGAACATGGCCCCATCCGAAAAGATTGGACATGACCGCATGATTATGGCTGACGTGCAAGGCCTATATTATGAGATTGATGGTAGTGTTATCGCAAATGCATAAAAACATTTTGCAATTAGCATTAAAAATATTTAAAAAAAAGAGATTCTTCTTTAATATTTTAATGTTACGATTTACTAATGTTAGTGTAAACTTTTTTGTCTAAAGTTATTTACAGTTGTTGACGAGATTTTTGAAGGAAGTCTGGTCGTGTAGTGTCTGTGCTCATAATTTCTTAACAAAGCTTTGCCGCTGCTTATACGCTGAGCGTGAAAAGCACCAGCTCTTGGGTTACCAAAACTGTTTGCCAGGCATCTAATCAATTCTTTAATAACCGTCAGTACCTCAAGTTCCAAAAGTCTCTAGTAAAAAGGGAATAAATTCAAAGTTCTAGGCGAGACTAATAAATAATTTTTTTTTTTTTGATTAAATTTTACTATTAGTTAATCTGATCTGTTAATAATGACAACTATAATGAAAACTAAATAAAAAAAGTTAGTCAGTCAAAGCAGCTTCTATAGTATTTTGTCACGATGCTAATATTAAATACTATTATGAACTAAAATTGTTTATTTATAATAACAGTACAGATGTATAGTACGTATGTAATGTTCTAAATGTTTAATCTATCAAGAACATAATTCTATAGCATTTTCCCATATAATTCCTGAATGTTAAAAAACATTACACAGAGTACACATTATGTATAAGAAAGTAGCAAATAAATTATAAAAGAGATCTCGAGCGGAGACAAGGCTTTCTTCAACATGTCGTAAATTTAACGGTCGAAAGATTCCTTTCTGGACTATTCGCATGTAAGCAAAACTATGCCTTTATGGTGATAGTAAAATTTTGTTATCAATGCAAGTTTATGTTAACTATGTATTTTAATTATATAATATGTTAGTAGAACGGTTATTCTTTATATCCTACTTGAAACCATGTTTATCCATATTTCTATTCCAAATTTGAAGTCTTATTCAATTAAACAAAAATAACTTTATTCATACCCGCAATATTATTACACTCATGAATTTTCGAATTATAATTGTTCGCTTAGGAACACGTCTAGTTAATGAGTTCTCTAAATTAGTGTTACATTTATTAATATTTACTGAAATATTTATATTTTAATCAAAACACTGGTTTTGATTAAAATTTAATAAGTTTAAAATTGCAAAATTACAACAACAAAGTCTAATAAGCTACTTATAATTTATTTAGAATACAAAAGTTTATATGTGGAGGTGCTGGGATTTGAACCCAGGACTTTCAGCATGCGAAGCAGACACTCTACCACTGAGTTACACCCCCGTTGTGAGTTTATGTGAAATTAAGTCTTGTACTAATAGAAGAATGTATTAGATCTAAATATTATCACTGTAAAGCAATATGATAAATACAAATACAATTGTTACAATTGACACGGCTTTAATTTCGAATTCACCTTTAAAAAGTTCTATTGTTAGGTTTCAAGAATTTATTTTCCCATAAAACAATGTAGGTATCACTTACATGTGAAATAAATATACACTAAGACACTAGAACTAGCCGCCTGGGTCTAGTTCATCGTTGACGATTATACATAATTCATATCTTGACACAGAAATTGCTTTTGACTTAAATTAATACTTACTAATACACGTTACGACTGTTAAATATTGTCAGTCTTCGACAGCACGCATACATTTTTTTACAATTTGCCTAATTTTGTAGTTTAGTAGTTTGCTATTTGGACGTAATAGACTTTAGATAACATACAAGGCCATCTCGAACATTTTTTGTACATCGTTACTATTGTGTTTTCATGTTATGGGTGACTACTGCCTCCGTTTCAGTATCACTCTTTGCATTAGCTAATTTAACCTGCACATATTTTAAGATAATAGAAAAGTATATAAAGAGACAATGGTTTTTATCTTCCAAATTTAAAAAAATAATTGTAACCATCGTACAAGAATAATATTTATTCTTGGTAATAAATACAAAACCTTTCAACCCAGTTTTATAAACCCGCGTTCATTTCATTCACACATCGGTTTCGATTTTTCTATATGTATTTATTAGGGAATTATGACTAATTTAATTAAAATATTAATACCGATTAGTCACACAATCCGCTTGGGCGTAGTAATTTGATAATGGTTTTATAACTTTCCCTACCTCCAATGTACCGGCCAATCACACGCCAGTTCCTCTATGGCTTCACTAACGCCTCACATTTTGTTGGATTCAGTAATCCATTTACGTAAAAGCTACAATAACACATATGATTTCCCGTATAACTTAATTGAGACATATCTATGCCGGTTTTAAACTATGATTTTTAACTACCATACAATACAAGCATTGCAATTTTTATGTTACGCTCTTATTTACAATATGTCTGTAAACTTGAATTCATTTCAAACTTTACATTGAATTGTCAAATTTGACATTTCGGCTTTGCTAAACGAAGCTGAGAGACGTGTATAAACTTTGAATGAAAAGGACGTTGGACATATAAAGCCTTATTAATATCGCTAAGTACTTGTGAAGTGCTAATAGGATCCTTATGTCACTTGACTCAAGACCATTATTTTTTAAGATAGCATTTTCAATATAATTGCCCTGCTTCCTTCAAGAGGCTGACAGCTCAAAGGGCAGTCACTGACGTCCACATTGTCGGAACGCCCAGTATTCAAAGATTTGCAGGTTTTTTATTTAAATATTTAATACTGATACTGGTTAATAAGCGTCATTCATAGATTCGGATCGCGTCTCACATTGTAAGGTCTTTTATTAGTCTTGGAATTTGACACCTAACTTTTGTGAACGCAATTATATACAACAATTTTGCAAATACAACTTTACAAATCAAATTTTACGTAAAACTGGCTGGTGTATTTTTTATCCGGTAGTTAACTTGAAGTTTTGTAGTCGATGGTAGTGTGTTTTGCTTTTGCTTTAAGTTGCACGTACACAATCACCTTGTAGAGTTTACATTAAAAATAGAAGATACAGTTACAATTATATAATAACCTAATTAATTTTACTAAATTTATTGGCGAAAGAAAATTTATAACCAAATGCCAAATGGTTCTTGCGTGCGTTCAACCGTGAGGTTGTCCGTTCGATTCCCATTGATTATTCTTTCTATGAGCGCAATTAACACTTTATTCTACTGCGAAAGCAAACATTTTGAGGTAACTGCTATATCTTAGACCAGGACTTCTTGCGTATATCACTTAAGGCTATTTGTCTTTATAACAAATATAAAATGATTGATTACGTAAAATTCAAGGCCAAGGACAATCTGGGGTTGTAATGTTGTTTATTATTACTAATGTATCGTTTTCTTCACTTCCTGACTCACACAAAGGGATAGTTAACTGATACAATTATTAATTCCAAGTTACCATACAATCACAATAAACTTAACCATTGTCTACAAACGTTTTACAACATAATTTTCAGTTTAACTCTACTTTCAACTTTTATTAGTTAAAATTACGATTCGTAATAATTTCTTTACGATCGGTTGCCGTATAGAAAATTTTCTAATAGTAATAAAATTAAATTGTGGTTGTAAAATTTCGTAATTAGTGAGACTAATGGTTATCGACTTCTTTACTCAAATGTTTTTTTGTTAGATAATTTTAATTAAGCTATTCAAATTGATTAGTTCGTTACAAAAAGCGATGAGTTATGAGCATAAACATGTTTTTAGTGCGGCTTTGCTTGTTCAACATTGTTTTGCAAAATATTTTTGGTTTTATTATATACTCAAATCAATCCTATTAGATTGATTTTGTAATCAAGTACGGCCTACACTTTTTCTTTTGTAGACATTAGAAATAAGCGTATAATAAATATAAATAAAATAATGTTACGTACAAAAATTTTATATGGCATAGGTATTAAAATTCTACTTGCAAATGGATTTCTAAATTATTTTAGCGTATTGTTCAAAACACTAAACGCATTACACCTAAATGGGTTAGCAGAATAACTGGGGCCCAATGTATAGAAAATGATGCGATTATTTTCATAGATTTTTAAATACTTCCCATTTTCTCACTCGGACATTATCTAGCATTCTTCATATTATCAAAACACATTTCCTACAAAGGAATCGTTTGACAGGCACCGAAAAAGAGCAAAGAATGATTCTGTATAGTAATTTGATATTACTTATTCGGTTGTTTTCCGCCTGTTTGGGTATAAGATTACAAGCCATTTATTTCAATATGCCAATTGAATTTACGAGGCTTTCGAAGACGGGAAATATTTTACGACAATCTTCATTTTGCACTGTGCAGAAGTCAGACACTTTTTAATGAACACATTAGCGTACATTGACCTTAACTTCTTATAACTTTTTTTTATTACATTGAAGATAGTTTTCATCATAGTGCCTTGGTTTTTTTTACTAGATGAACAATGTTTTCTACGTTACATACCCGAATCTATTGACATCTTGTATGTATTTAGTATATAGGAATAAACGTGCACACCTGAGGTTTGAAGCTGAGTGTATAAACTTAACTGCTTAACTAAGCTGATACTGCTATAGCAGTAAAATTAACAAGTATCTCCTACAAACACAAAGTATGTAACTCCTTATAAATATCATTTAAGTACGTATCATATAAGTTACTATATTACGTATAAAACCCGTTTTTTTATTAAAATGTACAGAAGTGAAGCTGTGATAAAAGATATTAAAACAATTCAAGTATTTTTTTAAAATATGTATTCAATAAAAATTCAATTATAGTTTATATAAAAGCTCGTTACTCCCTAAACCGATTCAATTTAGTTTTAAAGCTTCTGGTGGATTCTTCGGTTCTAGGACATCGATATCGACACAATTATCGATAGCTGGACGATTGCAATCTCGATAGGTTAGTTTAATCCGCAGATTTATAGCTCTGGTGACCGCGGTAATCTATAAAAACTCCATTCGTTATTCGATTAAGTTTTTACATACTTTTCTATACAATTACTTATTTAGAACTATTTAGTCAACTAAGACAGAGTAAGACAGACCCAGGTGTACATTTTTATATGGTTATATGGATTATTTAACTTTAAACATTACGTCAAATCTGATTTTTAGTCTGACTGCAGATTTCGGTTGTAGTTCCATTGTTATGCCGGGCTTCAAACGCAAGACCCTATGTCTGGGACTTTCATGACAAAGTGATTTTGTACAGAAATATGTACAAAATTATAAATACGCATTAGAAGTATAAAAGTTGTACATAAATTTTTTGGTAATTTAAAATTATTAACCCCTTTTATATTCAATTTTGAATAATTAAAAAATGTTTAGTAGGAAAGGGGAAAGCTTTTGAACCGAAGCCCAAAACTTTCTCACAGTATTCAAAGCAAACACTAATAAGAAAGATAAACCTCGAAGCCTCTTTGTCTTACTAATACTTATAATTAGCGCATTCGTTTATCCGGTATCGTATTTCGTAAAACGAAAAAACCTTATTAGAACGATTTTAAAACCAGAGAACATTCGTTTGATCTTTGAGTACCATAAAGTTTGAATGTTTTTTTGTTCGACGGAGTTGCGTTACGAACTTTAGATTATGATACTCATTGGTAAAGCAGTTATATATTAATAATATATAACTGCTGTTAATATTATTATATAACTTTATTAAATTAGGATTGTTAACAGCCACTTTTGGACGTCACTGAAACTAAGTTTACTGTGACCTCTGAGAGAAAAAGCTCAGTGCGGTTGTCATTTTATGGTGCTCATTTTTACAATTAATAGTTAGGAAGCTTTTTACATGACAACGGGTGTAATAAGAATTAAAGAGGCCTTAACAGTTCGTTTTAGTTATTACAAGTCATGTTAATTGCACTTTATAAGGAATATCGTTTTTATTAATTTTCTACAAATAAATTCGAATTAAAATAAACTTTAATAAAATACTTCTATAATACAAAGTATGATATCAATTAAATCGTTTAAAATACATTAACTTGCCAACAGGTACAAAATGATCTAATCCCCATAGGTTTATTATTAGCCGATTCGGTAAAAGATATTTACTGATAAATAATAACCTCCAATACCTAATACCAATCTAAATAATGCAGTGGATTTCCTTATTTGAAAAGTATGTATATACGCATTGAGAATGTCCCAGAAAAGTTGAACCCTTTAAAGACTAGAATATAGAAGCAAATTGTGATTATAAATGAAGTTATACCAACAAACTTCGTAGGCGGTTGAAAACATTCAGTACAGAAAAAAACAGCTCAAAGTCGAAACCAACGCAATTAAAAATATCAAACTAAAGCATCCTCAAAAAAAAGTCGCAAAAACTGAGCACGAATCGAATTTGATGGCTTAATAAGAATTGTACGGAATTGGTCTCGCAAATATTTTTTCACTAAACAAACATTCAAACTGAATAATTTTAAAATGTGTATAGTATGAGCATTTAAACCGATCTAAACATATTAGTTTTAAGGATATTCAGTTCTGCTATTTGATTTTGTTACTTCATTTAAAGTAATTCACAAAAGCGCATTTTGCTCTTTGACTAGTTTCGGTGTAAGCAGAGTGGCGCAGTGGAAGCGTGCTGGGCCCATAACCCAGAGGTCCGTGGATCGAAACCATGCTCTGCTATTTGATTTTATTGCTTCAATTAAAGTAATTCACAAAAGCGCATTTTGCTCTTTGACTAGTTTCGGTGGAAGCAGAGTGGCGCAGTGGAAGCGTGCTGGGCCCATAACCCAGAGGTCCGTGGATCGAAACCATGCTCTGCTATTTGATTTTACTGCTTCAATTAAAGTAATTCACAAAAGCGGATTTTGCTCTTTGACTAGTTTCGATGTAAGCAGAGTGGCGCAGTGGAAGCGTGCTGGGCCCATAACCCAGAGGTCCGTGGATCGAAACCATGCTCTGCTATTTGATTTTATTGCTTCAATTAAAGTAATTCACAAAAGCGGATTTTGCTCTTTGACTAGTTTCGGTGTAAGCAGAGTGGCGCAGTGGAAGCGTGCTGGGCCCATAACCCAGAGGTCCGTGGATCGAAACCATGCTCTGCTATTTGATTTTATTGCTTCAATTAAAGTAATTCACAAAAGCGGATTTTGCTCTTTGACTAGTTTCGATGTAAGCAGAGTGGCGCAGTGGAAGCGTGCTGGGCCCATAACCCAGAGGTCCGTGGATCGAAACCGTGCTCTGCTATTTGATTTTATTGCTTCAATTAAAGTAATTCACAAAAGCGGATTTTGCTCTTTGACTAGTTTCGGTGTAAGCAGAGTGACGCAGTGGAAGCGTGCTGGGCCCATAACCCAGAGGTCCGTGGATCAAAACCATGCTCTGCTATTTGATTTTATTGCTTGAATTAAGTGTAGTATATTATTTATAATTTATTTATTTAATAAGGCACAAAACAAAATTACAAAAGAAACACAAGGCATGTATGTGCATAAATTATAGGGATGCACTACAGCATTACAGGTATACAAATTAAAAAAACAACTAAACAATCATATATAAAATAATATTAAATAGTAAGTATAGTATAGTATATTAAGTAATTAACAAAAGTAGATTTTTCTCTTTTATGTTGTACAATAAAACAAACATACAGTTTGTATTTCGTATAACCTGTATAATACAGAAACATCAAACTCACACATACAAGTGCTAAATCGAATAAATTTATCTCGAATATCCTATACCACTTCCTTGTAGAGTCACATGGGTGAACGTAGGCATATAAATGCAACATTACCATCACTAGTGTTACAAAAATAAACCCAAACACTGTACTTCTTAAAACTAATCAATATTTTTTTAATACCTGCGTCAACTCAGTATGCAAATACTCTGAGAGCTCCTAAAAATGTTGATGTTTATTTGATAATTATTAACTTGGGTAAACCTATATCGAGTAATAACAAGAACAAATATTTAGTCTCGTTGATTGCCTCTGCCTTCGTCGGCTCCTTTATATTACGACCTTGTTACCTGACGCACAATATGTCGGCAGTTTTATTAGGCCGGTAATAATGTTTACAATACCAAGGTATACGTAATATGGGACGTTTTGAAATTGTTTAAAACAATTTTATAATACTTAGGTATTAGTATTTAACAAGGAACAAAACAGCAAAACGCAACCAAAATAAAAATTTAAAATTAGAATTATGTCGATAACATGACAATTGTTACATTTTAGGGATGTCATGAACAATTAAAAAGTAAGTTTATAACTTTTATTTATTATTAAATATATCCGAAGTCCTGTACCTTGTGTATGTTCTATATATTTAATTGCTTTTAAAAAGGGAATAATCGTATTGTTATTTTGTATTATATTGTCATTTATAAACTGCTGACTTTTCCCTAATTTCAAGGAAAGGTTTGAAGCATTGTGCGGATAGTTTTTTTTCGCATTTAATCTGTAAAAGCGATTTGAGAACCGTCATTATTGAAATGTCTGAGCTAAGACCACCCGCGACACACAGACGAACAAATGGTTGAGCTTTTTTTAATCCTGTGATAAACACTTACTTTAATGGTTTAAGTAGAATTTTATAGTGTTTATCTGAAAACGTGTTCTGTAAGTAGCGTCGCAATCTTTAAAAAAATAATTGTAATATTTACACAAATAAATATATTAAAATTAAATGTATGGGCTTCATAAAAATAAATCTTAATTTTGAACTCTGCAGCTTAACCCTTCTCGCCGTTTTAATCAATTAATTAATATGCTTTATAACTCAATGTAAGAATGATACTGTACCGATACATGTTTCCAAATTTGCGACCACGGAGCCTGTGTGGCCCATGAATCGTTGGTGGCCGTCGGGACAATTCCAAATATTTTATAATTTACGAAATTCCCAACAACGATACGACGTCTCGTGTCTAGCCATGCTATCAGCAATTCTCTGAACGGCTAAGTAATTCACTGAGTTATTGTTGATATTTTTTACATTATATTTATTTCGCCGCATACCTTGTTTTTGTATATAATTTTAAGTAATATAAATAGACCTTTTTATTTATACATAAATTTTAGTATATTTTACCATTTTGAAACTACAATTGTATTCTCGTAACTCAAAGTCATGTTGAAATAACGTATTAACACATGCTCCTACAGTGCAAACATCGCAAGGAAACTGAAATGTTTAAGACCTAAGTATCGAGGACTTGTGTCAGGCACAGAAGGCTAATTACGTACTTGGCAATAAACAAATAAAAGAATATCTTTGATATTCTTTTTTTAAACGCTTGCAATCTGAGGCCATCCAGGATTTTTGTGCCTCTAGATTAATGTAAACATTGTTAAAGATGATCAACTAATAATAACAACACAAATTACATCAATAACATACAGTTTGAAATAGGAAACTTTGATGTACTGTTCTTGATTACATTCATATGAAATGGAAGTTTTCAATAGTTCGCTTGAGATAAATCAAATAATTCTAGTTCCGCTGTCGTTGGCAAATGTCTTCATTCATGATAGCGTCGTAGCTCATCTTTTCTACTAGATTATAATAAAAACTATACGAGAATACTAATGAAAGAAATGAAGAATAGATCTTTGAAGTCTTAATCCCAGTGACGGGTTTTAAGTTGTATTCGCAATAAATAATAGTCATGTGAAAACGATGACATCCTTTATTTAAAGAAATAAACAAACATGTACTCCAAACACTTTAAAATTAATATTTAAAAAAATTAAAAAATATGCGCAGTGTTAATTACTCAGCACACTAGCCATGGTCATTCAGACTGAGCTAGGTTTAGGTCTTACACATAGGCACAAACAACAAATATATATATCATTTAAACAAAAGTAAACAAATCAAGCAATTTTAAAAATATAAAGATCTTGCCTTCAAAATGGCTTACGTATTATAATTTCCAATTTTCCAAATGTGCAATTCAGTGACGGACGTGGACAGCGGTACGTGAAAATAGTCTTGAATACAATCTGACCGACAATGCATTCATTATTGAGACGACACATCTGCGCTACTTCAATTTAGATTCTGTGAATAGAAAATATAGTTTAGTCTACGAACAGTTCAGTTGACAATTTATGAAATGTGCACAAACTTTTTGCTTATTAACCTCTTTAGTAGTGTTCGAAATCTAAACGCCGAATATACGATGGAAAAATATAATATAAACAAACATATTCATAAAATTTTACGTTACATTAAACTTTTTTATAAATAATAACAATTATTATAGTGATTTCAAAAAAATAGTTGAATTAACCGTAGGTTTCTTCTAGTGTAAAGAAATTATTATTACGTGTTAACAGTTTGCTTTTACATTATCGCATAGCTTCATGAAAAAACATTATATTTGTATTATTACCGTAAAAATATAAGTTATTCTTAATTTACTGAACATTTTGTACATAGTTAAAAATATGTTTTCATGTTTATTTACCTAAAATCCCCATAATCACTCCAATAAACCATGTGCAATTACTTATTCGGGGTGCGACGTTTAAATTGTTCAGGCATTTTGTCAGGACCAATGTATCAGACATTGGTATACGTATAAATTAAAATAAAAACTCTATTCACATAAAAATAAGCTTCACATTCCAATAGCAGATTAAATTTCAGATAGCTATTCAACGTCTACAGCCATTTTATCAATACCTCTCATCCATCCATCGTATACTATGCGAAGCAATCTTAGAACAAAACGCAACAAGAATTAAAGATCACTGTTCGACGACCGAAATAGTATTGGACTGCATTCAAAACTCTTCGGAATTACGATTGTTGATGCATCCGTTCATTCAGTACCACCTTTTGTGTTCTATTGTCAGAGATATTTGCAATCTTTTATTTGTGTTTGCGTCAATTTGTTAATGAAAGCACATTGGAGTTAAGAAAAACTGGACAAATGTAACGTATGGATATAATTAGTACCTATATGTAAACATTTAATTTTGATATCAGAAATAAAATTAGTTATATATATTTAAAAATGCGCTTTTGTGTATTACTTTTATTAAAGTAACAAAATCAAATAGCAGAGCATGGTTTCGATCCACGGACCTCTGGGTTATGGGCCCAGCACGCTTCCACTGCGCCACTCTGCTTCCACCGAAACTAGTCAAAGAGCAAAACGCGCTTTTGTGAATTACTTTAATTGAAACAATAAAATCAAATAGCAGAGCATGGTTTCGATCCACGGACCTCTGAGTTATGGGCCCAGCACGCTTCCACTGCGCCACTCTGCTTCCACCGAAACTAGTCAAAGAGCAAAACGCGCTTTTGTGAATTACTTTAATTGAAACAATAAAATCAAATAGCAGAGCATGGTTTCGATCCACGGACCTCTGGGTTATGGGCCCAGCACGCTTCCACTGCGCCACTCTGCTTCCACCTTAACTAGTCAAAGAGCAAAATGTGCCCTTGCCGTGAAGAAGAACCAGCTAGAAATTCTCCGCTCCACATTTAAATCGCCAATTATATAGCAAATACAAAGTGTTTCTTAATTAACGTATATAGAAAAGTTGGTATATAAAAGACTTTAGAAGCTGGTTTAAAAAAAGTAATATTGATTCTTCTTCATTCCACTTTGTGAATTTTACCTTGCAAGTTCCTCCGATTCTGTTTTATAGATTGGGATGGTACGTTAACGAATGATTTATCGTCGGCTCGCTTCTAGAGCTTTGATGGTAACGCGAAGTGCAAAATGGAATTCTAGTTTCGCACGCAACAAATGTTTCCACTATCTGATGAACGCTGTACAGTATAATTAAGGTACGAGAGGCTTTTCAGCGTCATTTACGTCACAATAGACTGTTTGTGAATGATCAAATGACTTATGGGATCCAAAGAACAAGCCTAACGAAATGGCGAAAGCAATTCGTTTTATCAATGTTTTTTTTTAATAGAAGTGGGGGCAAATGAGCAGGAGGCTCACCATAAAGGTGAAGTCGCCGCCCATAGACTCACGTGGCTGGGAGTTAGTGAGTGCGTTACCGGCCTTTTAGGTGGTGGTACCCCGTTTTCTTGAAGGACCTTAAGTTAGCGGGCAGCTGGTTCCATAACGTGCTGGTTCTTGGATATAATATAATATTCCATAATTACTAGTTATAAACGAAATGTATTTGGACATGTTATACATGTATCATTTTGACACCTTGACGAAACCCGTGCTCGTAGATTTAACAAAGCACCCTTAATCCACACTGATTAAATTGTATTAGTTACGTTCAATAATGAGTATGAAGCGTTAGAAATAAAGCGAAGTCACGCTTACGTAACAAAAAACTTAATATATTATCTAAATTAACTATAACCTTACCAATAAACCCTCGCCTGTGCTCCTGCGTGACTCCTGCGAGTTCTCGATTGCGGCGATACATCGCGTAATGGATGTCCATTCCGATGGTCACCTCGAACACACTAAATATCATTAATTCATATTAAATCCTGCACGCGACGCAGCTCAACAAATTGCAGGTATATTTTGAGGTAGGGCGTGCTAAAAACGTGATGTTTAATGTTCCTTATGTATTTTTTGTTATAAAATTTTAACATGTTTCATTGTCTATTAACGTCAGCTTTTTGTTACTAGTAATATGTCCCAACGCCTTTTATAGTAATAATTGAATATGCAACTAGTACATTTTTTTACAACTATATAATGATATATTATTTTCGTAATATTATAATGAATAAAAATCACAATACGAGTACTCCTGTACAATTTGGCTTAAGGCGGAATGCCACTTATAATTTACATTCTTACATATTATAATGTTTCGTATGTTTAAGAATATAAGTAGTTTCTTTGTAATACCCAAATTGGTTTTAGGAATTCGGTAGCGTTCGCAATATACGCCTTGCGGGCATTCAAAATTAGGGCAAATGAAAAATGTATAATGATGAATACAACATACACTTCGAATGGAAATTACGTAAATTAGTCGAATTATCCGAGATGGTTACGGTGAGGCGAGCATCAGTCAACATTAAGTTCTGCCCTCCGGCGCTCCTTGCGTGACAGGAGCAAAATAATAATTCTCAATGAAACTCTTATGCAAATTAATTTTATACGTGGAGCAAAAATGTAAATTACTGATATGCATATCAATATGTGCAGTGTTGGCCCAGTGGTTATAGGTACCTACTGTCAATCATGCGACGTGGATAAGGACGAGCATTCAAATCGGTCTTTAATAGACCAAAATTACCTTGTGTGTCAAAAAACCTCTTATACCTATATTTTTGACTAACTTGACTAACGATCCTATGTCCTCGATAGGTCAGAGAGCATCAACAGCAAATCCCCCATTGTGATTTATCCGACGCGTTACATTTTATCTCTCTCCAAGTCTTACCGGCTCCATTCGCCTCATCTTAGTTCGTCGCCAGGTCTGTTTGGGACGGCCCGCTTCCGCTTCCATTCAGGATTCCAGTTATCTATAATCTTATAAGCTAACAAAAAGTTGCGATCAAATGCCAAACAGTTTTGAAAGAATGTATATACAACTGTTATCTATTGAAAAATTGTACTTTTTATAATAATCATATACTTTTATTACATAGCAAAAGCATAGCGAATAAATCTCCAGCAAAATTAAGAATATATTGTACATTAATTGCATGCGATATCGTATTCCTATATCAAAATAATTGGTTTTATGATCGTTTTTCGAGGAAGTTTTATCTTACATTTAAATCAGATAATTTAACACTTTTCGCAATTTCCCCTTTGTACGCTCGGATATAAAGTGGTGATAAACATTTATATTCAAGAAAATAATTATACTGCGGATTCATCTGTTTGTAAACGTACATTGTTACACCGCTAAGCATATTATAAAACAAGTGAACCCAAACATGATTTTATTATTAAATAATTTTTCGATCTACCTAATACATATTTATTTAGGAGAAATGCTATGAAAAATAAAACATAGGTATGCAACGATAATTGATTAAAGTTTAACTATAGGGTTTATGCAAAAAAACTATCGATATTTGCATAATACAATTAAGAGAAATGAAACAATATGGACTTACTCAGGTGGATTTCGTTACATTCCCTGAACAATAACAATGGTTGAGGTTAACAATATTAGAAGACAAAAGGAAACGGGAGACCGCCGATCAAATGATACAATGTGTAATGTTTGCAAACAAAATACAACCTTCCTTATCTGTATTCACTTCACATAAAAACTGCAACGCAAAATATTATTGTAAAAAAAACTTAAAAGTTTGATAAGTTAAAAGTTAAATTAATGCTTTTCAAGCCGATGTTTTGAGTTTGCTATTCTGGTTATTTAAGTTTGTGTAGTAGGCAAGAAATTCTGAAACGATTACGGTTTCTAGTCGTGAAGGCTATTAATCACCGGGCCATAACAAAAGGTACAATTTTAGCATAAACTTAATGGACTCACTAAATATTCCGATAAAAATTCATAGCCACAAAAGTCCCATTTAAATCGTCCAACTTTCAAACTTTTTTGTGTGGTCTGATCGTTCCTGACGAAGATTTACTTAAGGGATTATAACCCGTTTCGAGTTTTGAAAGAAAAAGTTTTAAAGATCACTGACAAATTTGTAACAGAACAATGAATCGGATATAGTATCCTCTTTCATGACACAGACGAGCGGATGGGATCCATCGGGCATGCTTATTATGACGAGATGTGAGTTTTGTATCACAATATTATTGAGTTTGAAACATACGAACTTTTTGCAAACTACATACTTTCAAACGCAGATAACTTATCGTTTATAGCATTATTTTAAACAAGAAATGGAGAAGTAAGCAAATTGTTTATCTTTATTTGTGATTATGTTAGCTAAAGCTTTTGGTTAAATGTGAGTTTATTAAAAAACATGTGACTTTAAAAATATTTTAAGTAATAGCAGAAATCATAAGCATTAGAAATTCACATCGTAACTATAAATTCATTGTGAAATCGTCAGGTTGAGAATTGCAGGCAATATTTTATTCAACTGTAAAGCTTAGTATTGTCAGGCACGAGACCAGTGCGTGACGTCCTCTAATATCTACGAGTAAATCGTAAAATAATACAGCAAACTAATTCTATTTTAAGGTAAGGTTAGTGGGACAAAATCAGTACATGTCTAGATGTATTTTGTATGTAAAAATACATATTTTCCCATGAACATATTTGTATTACTCTGATGCCACATTACAACTAAGTAATATACATACAATATTAAGTTTAAATTGTACACAAATTCATTATCAAAGTTTTTGAAATAATATAATAAATGAAAAACAAAACTTGACGTCAAATGAATCACGTGATTTTTAACCTTCGTATTCTAGTCTGTCGAAACAATACTATATTTCTTATTTCTATGACTCTTCTTTAATTGCCTCCTTTCAGTTTTTTGAAAAAATATTTAATGTACAGACATTCGATTTTTACTGTCTTATTATTAGTATAGATGATATTATAATTTAACACAGATTTTTTCTAAAACGCTCTCGCGTCTCTCTTTACCATACACACATTAAACCGTCGATCCTCGTGTAAAACGTATACGTCGTCTTATATCAGGTTACCGTACCTAAGGCGTGGGCATTGACAACTTTTACCTGTTTTATTTTATTCAGTCAAGCATCTCGAAGGTTGACTCGAGGCATCGGTGTGATTACTTTAAAGTTTCGGACACCTGTCACTGTACACTGAGCCGTGAGGTTATTGAAAGGTGATCTAGCTTTTAACAATAATTACCATTGACACTGTCTATTAGGAGCTGTTGCTTTGTACCATAGAGTATTGATAAATTAACTCTTATTTCTTTGCAGCAAATTGTCTATGGAAATTGATTAACGAACATCTAAACTGTAAAAAAACTCCTAAATACAAATAAGATTTACATGGCTGCTGAGTTCGGTGTAATTTAAATGTGGAGAGAAACGTTAGTATTATCTCCACAAGCCCCGAACATAGTTTAAGCGAAACAACATAATTATAAAACACTTTGATTAATGTGTTTGTAACACATTCGGGCAACATACTCAAAGGTGTCATCCTTGAGAAATAATCATGTGTGTACCACGTCATGCTGAGTCGACATGGGCCTTCAACTTATTAAGATGTTGCCCATTACATGTACCATTGTTGGCGAAGATACGCCAACTGATAACTCAGTAAAGTATGGGACGAGTCATTTAACGCCTGTCGCGTCAGATTACGGGATTACGGAATTATAATCTCGCACTTGAGGATTTTATATTTATTCTAAGAGTGGTGGATATACTTTTTAATTAGTCGATGTATTTCTTTAGACGTTATGAATCATATTATTTAACAGGTATTTATGTTTTTTACTTTATGTTTCTAATGTTGTAGATAATCAAAGACAGATAGAGGTTGGAGGACCAGGAAGTATTTCGGTTAAATAACCATTATTATAATAATATGCTTCTGCTTGTGGTTTTGGTTCAAAAGCTGGTTGAATTAGTTTTATATTTTACACACACACTTAACTTCAGTGTAAACTCCATGTAACTTCACTCGATGTAACTCTTTAAAGCATCGAGCTCTGTTTAGCTTTTATTCTAATTCTCATTCTACTTTTGTCGATTTAACGTCAACTCTCTATAACGCCGTTATTGCACAGTGCACATAATTATGAATTTTTTACTTAGTAGCATGCCTATCTTGGTATATGAGAAAGACTTACGCAAACTATCAATTTGTAATAAAGTATTACAGAATGATTACTTTTTAATTTCAAACTAAATAAAATTTTACATACAGAGCGAGGCAAAGGATTCTGTTATGTAAGCCCCTAACGAGCGATTCAATGTACGCCACTCGGGTTTAAGAAAACGTATACCTAACTCAGTTTACGTTTGTACTTACTAGTCATGGCATATCCCATGTCATGTATGACGTTAGGGCAGCTTTGTGTGCCTCAGGAAACTAAATTTAAATATTTCTGTGAATTACCTCCCATAGTTAGAAAATATTGTATAACAATACAAATGTGAACGTGTAACTCCAATGCAGTTGTTATTAACCACCGCTATGCGGCGCCACCGGCTACGTGCGACAATTCGTTAGTTTCCCATACAATCATTTACGTATAATTCAACCCTAATTGTAATGCATTAGAGTTCAAATTTGCATATGAATGATGTAAAGCTTTAAGCGTATTTACTGGAGCTGAATACATATTCTGATATTACGTTAACATCGCAATACTGTTAGTAGCTAGACGTGAATAAAATTTAATAAACGCAATCATAGTGGCATTACAAGCACAAATAAATAATAATTTCTATATAAATGCGCTATTATAGGTGTAATATTTTCTAAATCATTTATATTTGTTAGATGTTATTGGCAGTAAAAACCGAAACGAATGGCCATTTATAGTACTTAAAAACTCTTTACTAGAAATAAACTATTAACATCATGTAAGACACAAAAATAAGCGGATTAATCGTTGATGTTTGTAAAATTAATACAAATCGGTGAAATTTTATTATTTATTTTAGATGATACTAGCAAATAAAAAAAACACGCATAATAAATATAGGACTATTCCACAAAACCAATTTATTTGGAAACATAACTCTTATAGGATAGTTAGAATAAATAAGCAAAGCTCAATAAAACCCTACTTGCTTATTCAATAAGCGTTTACAACGAGCGATAGTAAAGTGGGTATAACTTTGTTCTAAATAAAGTACAGTTATTTGTCAAAGTGCATCTGTATTCTAAAGACCAAGTGGTGTGGTACAGGAATGGTCTATTGGAACACATTTGAAGCGTTTTAAGCGAACGCAAGTTGAATTTAAATATGTTCCAAATTTAAAAAACGAATAACCAAAAGGGCTAAAGGTCAAATTGTTAAAGGACTTGTGTCGAGAACTAAGATCGGAAAATGTTAAGATTGTTTATTTAGTCATAATTTTAGTCAAAATAGACACGAAGTGTAATGAGATATAATGGATATTCATATTTTTTATGTTTTCCTGTACAGTTTGGCTAATAACGTTAACGTGTGGTACGTTAAAGTTATCGGTCTAGTTTTCGGTAAAATAAATAAGCTGCTGTTAGCAGGTTATTTAATATATGTGTTATATGTGTGTAAATTTAGAAAAGTCACTGAATTATTATGAAAAGGATAATTAGTAGGATTCCATAAATTTGTATCTACAATAGAGATCTTGAAAATTCTTATAAGACATCTATAAATGGAACAAACTCATTCGAAATATGAATGTAATATTTCCTTAAACAATGGAATTTTCCTCGAAGGTTCTATCTGAAGGAAAACATCAAAAACAACAGGTACAGTCGTGTACTAAAACAAATGGGATTCAATTTTTATCCGTCCCGTAACGTAGGAGCGTATTACATCTAAATTTTACAATACGACGGGCTTTCACAAACAAATTCTAGCCATTCGCGAACAATTTCACGCCCTATTTTATTCCTACGAAATTTCACAATTGAAAATCGACCGTAAAACTGTCAAGGCTTTTGTATTTTGAATTTTATTGCGGACTGGTTGAGTTTCTAGTTGGTATTGATTTGATATACGATCATTATATCACTTTTTATTGTTGGTTTGATAGTTTGCATTTAATATTTCATTTTAATTTGGAACGGCAAATTCTTTAATAACAATCGAAAGTTGCAATATTTGCGAAGCCATTCTTAATTTAAATTAATCTTCGTAAAGCTTATTTAACAAGAATTATACGGTATTGAACTCAGTGTAAGTTTTTATATAATACTAGCTTTCCGCCCGCGGCTTCGCCCACGTGTGATTTGGTTAAGTATATAGCGTTTCTTAATGATCTCGACTTTCTTTCACGGGCTAAAACTTGTTACAATTGGAATTATATATAATTATGTGTTACTCAGGGATGATGTAGCTTTACAGGATCCGATGATTCAGGGAAATCGAGATAAATTTCAAATTAACTTACAGGCAATTACTTTTCTGCAAATTTTATATTCTGATAGTGATCTTCTTATGTGGATGAGCTGACGATAGAAGGTAAAACTCCTCAGCGTTAAAAGAAAATTCTTACGAAGTTATGAGTACGACATACGTACTTGTAAGGTTATTAGTTTGACCGAATAATAAAAGGTAAACCTCATTAGATTAAGGATGTAGGTAGATAAATGGATGCGGACAAATGACAAACGTCTTTTCACTCGTTTCCTTTTACTTGTTTGTTTGCGTAGTGTTAACTCAAAATAATCATAGGGTAAAACGTTAATGAAAGTTTGAACTGCATGGTAGTCATTACACAATGGAGCATCGAAATACCGCGATCTATTGACTATATTTGGCCTAAGTAGAAATTCTTTAAAAAAAAAACTAAGACGCAACCTCGCACACTCACTTACACAGCAACACCATTGCACACACAAATACACACACTCACACTTAAATGCTCGTACTTCACATAATATACTCCACTTGTTCATGTATATATATATATATATATATATATTTTTTTTTCTTTTCGTGTTTTTTTTTTGTTATTGTTTATTCTGATCTTCGATTATATTCACCTGTCACCTGTCACCTGTCACCTGTCACCTGTCACCTGTCACCTGTCACCTGTCACCTGTCACCTGTCACCTGTCACCTGTCACCTGTCACCTGTCACCTGTCACCTGTCACCTGTCACCTGTCACCTGTCACCTGTCACCTGTCACCTGTCACCTGTCACCTGTCACCTGTCACCTGTCACCTGTCACCTGTCACCTGTCACCTGTCACCTGTCACCTGTCACCTGTCACCTGTCACCTGTCACCTGTCACCTGTCACCTGTCACCTGTCACCTGTCACCTGTCACCTGTCACCTGTCACCTGTCACCTGTCACCTGTCACCTGTCACCTGTCACCTGTCACCTGTCACCTGTCACCTGTCACCTGTCACCTGTCACCTGTCACCTGTCACCTGTCACCTGTCACCTGTCACCTGTCACCTGTCACCTGTCACCTGTCACCTGTCACCTGTCACCTGTCACCTGTCACCTGTCACCTGTCACCTGTCACCTGTCACCTGTCACCTGTCACCTGTCACCTGTCACCTGTCACCTGTCACCTGTCACCTGTCACCTGTCACCTGTCACATGTCACCTGTCACCTGTCACCTGTCATCTGTCACCTGTCACCTGTCACCTGTCACCTGTCACCTGTCACCTGTCACCTGTCACCTGTCACCTGTCACCTGTCACCTGTCACCTGTCACCTGTCACCTGTCACCTGTCACCCGTCACCTGTCACCTGTCACATGTCACCTGTCACCTGTCACCTGTCACCTGTCATCTGTCATCTGTCATCTGTCACCTGTCATCTGTCATCTGTCATCTGTCACCTGTCATCTGTCATCTGTCACCTGTCACCTGTCACCTGTCACCTGTCACCTGTCACCTGTCACCTGTCACCTGTCATCTGTCACCTGTCACCTGTCACCTGTCACCTGTCACCTGTCACCTGTCATCTGTCACCTGTCACCTGTCACCTGTCACCTGTCACCTGTCACCTGTCACCTGTCACCTGTCACCTGTCACCTGTCACCTGTCACCTGTCATCTGTCATCTGTCATCTGTCATCTGTCATCTGTCATCTGTCATCTGTCATCTGTCATCTGTCATCTGTCATCTGTCATCTGTCATCTGTCATCTGTCATCTGTCATCTGTCATCTGTCATCTGTCATCTGTCATCTGTCATCTGTCATCTGTCATCTGTCATCTGTCATCTGTCATCTGTCATCTGTCATCTGTCATCTGTCATCTGTCATCTGTCATCTGTCACCTGTCATCTGTCATCTGTCATCTGTCATCTGTCATCTGTCATCTGTCATCTGTCATCTGTCATCTGTCATCTGTCATCTGTCATCTGTCATCTGTCATCTGTCATCTGTCATCTGTCATCTGTCATCTGTCTCTTGTAATAAGTTAAAGCGTTTCTAAGTCGGCTTAAGTTCATATAAAAACTTTGTTGCTTCTTAGCCATCGTATAGACTAATGTTGAAAAACGTTTCTTTTTTACAAAGATGTATTTTAATTACATAAAAAAGGAGGGATAATGACTATTTTTTTAGTCCCGTAGTCAGGATCCGATGATTCAGGGAAATCGAAGGCAACTTTAAAATTAACTTACAGGCAATTATTTTCCTGACAATTTTATATTCTGATAGTCATCTTCTTATGTGGATGAGCTGATGATAGAAGGTAAAACTCCTCAGCGTTAAAAGAAAATTCTTACGAAGTTATGAGTACGACATACGTACTTGTAAGGTTATTAGTTTGAAATAATCATAGGGTAAAACGTTAATGAAAGTTTGAACTGCATGGTAGTCATTACACAATGAAGCATCTTAATACCGCGATGGATATATTTGGCCTAAGTAGAAGTTCTTTAAAAAAAAAACTACTTACTCACACAGCAACACCATTGCACACACTGATTGATACACACTCACACACTAAAATGTTCGTACTACACATAGTTCCACTTGTTCATGTGTATATATATTTTTATTTATTTTTTTCTGTTCGTGTTCTTTTTTGTTATTATTTATTCTGACCTTAGATTCTATTTCCGGTTATATATTTTAACCTTATTTTGGCTTTATTTTTAATCTATTTTTATTGTGTAAACTTTTTTTGATAAGCTGTATAGGTTTGAGAAATAAAAAAATTAAATAAATCTAGGTTGATGACGAACTTTATCAACGCCATCTATCGAGCACATTGTTCAACACTTCAACGGCGCTCGCGCGCACTGCGTTATTTGTTATTTTTGTTACCTCTCATAAGTTTCAATGTTAAGATTAACTTATATTAGAACATATTTAACAATATATAACTAATCAATCAATATAAGTGTTTAAAATTTTTGAAGCAGTGGTTGAAGTAAATTTTCAATTGACCATAACTTCTCTTTCTCTTAACCGATTTTGACAAGATAAACTTTTGACAACGCTCCCAATTATATGTAATCCAACTGTGAAAACCGTGTTCAAATCCGTTTAGTAGTTTTCAAGTTATAACGTACCAGACAGACAGACAGACAGACAGACAGACAGACAGACAAGAATTCCAAAAATTGTTTTTTTGGTTTCTATGACTCTTCTTTTATTGCCTCCTTTCAGTTTTTTGGAAAAATATTTAATGTACAGTTTTTCGATTTTTACTGTCTTATTATTAGTATAGATGAATATAAATATTTTTATGATTACAAAGTATAATGATGATTGTTTTATCTTAAAATCAAAAAGTTAAAGAACAATTCCTTATTATGTTCATGCGAAATACAAAGAAATTAAGCGACTTCGTGAAAGTGCCTTTCTACCTAGTTAACAAGCTTAAGAAGTTTTCGCAAAAATTATTTTTTATAAAACGGAAAAATTAATCTATTTCGTCTTTTAAAAACTTTAAACTTCACGTCTCTTACAATTATTAAGATGAGGCAAAATAAATCGTTATTGAATGTCGAAAAAGTTATATCGGGATATTGCATTTTCTAGTTTTAAAGTTAAATATTTAATTATATTGAACTTTAAGTAATTTACGTACATTTACGTAATTTAAGGTGTATATTTACACTTTGTATATTATTTTAATGAATAATTATGATATTGTATGATATACAAGTATTATACATCAACAATACATGAAATACGATCATACATCACTTTTACCATTTACGATGGCTCAGTTGATCAACGATTAACAAATTGTTTATTTTATGAAGGCACAATACAAAAATACTAATACTAATAGACACAAAGACTAATCGCATTTAATAAACATCACGTCATGACCTTGACTAATTAATGTTTTCTATCACTTTGTGATACCAGTCTGCTATCCATGATACCAGTATACTTCCGAAACAATTTAATTATAAGTCCTTCCAGTACTTGACTTTGATAGCGATGACTTATATATTATGAACATGAAAAATATCAAATAGACACATAAATATACAACATTTAATTTATTTAGTCATTGATATAATACAGTTTGAAATAGTTCGTTTAACGAACACCGCAGGATGCCACTCAACTGCTAAGTGATTTTATTTGTGTACATTCCAATGTGTATCATATTACGTTGCCTTGTGACCAGCTGTTTGATCGATTGCCGAACTGTTGAAAGCAACGTATGAAGTAAAATAATTGTTTACGGTGAAATTAACTTATCACAATATTAAATAAAAAATTCGTATAACCCAGTATTTATTTATTTCGTTCTTGATGATTGTACGCATTAATCTTTTGTTTTCATATATTATTCTGTAAGTGAGACACGTAAATGATTGATTAAATCAATGATAAAGCATCACATTTCACAAAATACTGATTTGTACTTAATTTGGAGCAAAGGTTAAAAGTTGTGAACCTGAAGTGAGCCTATTAATTAATTTCATTTATTATGGTTTATAATCGAATAAAAAAATATCAATAATTACAAGCTAATTTGTAAAAGCTAGGAGTAATAGGGATTCGATATGAAATTCCCGGAATAAATAGGTCAAATTGACATAGAACCTTCATGTTTTGACATTTTTGCAAACTTATTAAAGTATGAGTATATGAGTACCATGGTATGAGATGACTATTTGAAGTTATTTCAATACATGAATATAAAACCATTAAAATATATAAAGCTTATTTGAAGTAGTCAGTTGTAAAAAGCAGCACGCACTCAAAAAGGGCCAAAAATCATTGACAATCGTATATCATGGTATCTAGAGGACGACATAAAACATAATTTTAAAACTGACCATACCTCATAATCCAGTGGACGTCTATGACGTCTAGTCTTTGGCTCTGATGAAGTAACGTTCGTTTCTAACGATTTCTACCTGAGTATGACCTGCCGCCAGGTCTTACTTAACTCCCTTCAACCTTCTTAAGAATGGAATCCTGATACACTTGTACCGTTATTCACAAAAATATGCCTCAGTCACTCCTTTATTTCTCCAACATAAGGATAATGCCCACGTTGTGCTTTGTTGACTAAAACGTTTCTTCACAGCTTACAGGAAATTTTTGTTTGTTTAAATTTTACTCAATTGTGTACAAAATCTCATCCGTAAACATTTTTTTTCTACGACCTCCCTTCGCTTTATTAACTTTAGCCATTCATTTTAAAATTATCAATTAATAAATGACAATGCGTCTTGCTTATAAAAGCTGCAAGCCTTCACCTTTAAAATACGCGACATGTATCTATATTCTCTTTTCATCTCCCGTGAAAAAAGCATTGCTTTCGCTGCATTTCTTCGAATTGTGCCCCTGCTTTGATCGCCTTTTTGGGACAAACGCTACATGTATGGCCAGTTGGTTTTTTTGGCCAACGAAAGGTTACATTATAAATTTTATTAATACAAAGCAGTTAATTACACCTATTTAGATCTAATCTATGAAAAAATGAAAATCTATGAAATCATTTTCGTGTAAAAAACTTCATTACACGAAAATGATTGCATTTTAATATTGATAATTTTACTTACACAGACGTCGCGCGTCGTTTCAAAAATATCACAGAAGTCAGATTACGTTGTTACAGCGCACAAATAGAGTTTCTTAATCTGATTGTATGCTGTATGAGTTGAATATGAACAAGAATGTCTATGACATTCATGATGAAATGTCTATGAATAAATTTAGTAAAACTGCGTCTTTTTATCAAAAGCAAGTAGTTTAAGTTTAGGTTACTTAACGACAAACAGAAATAGCTTCTTTTTACTTCAAACGGGTTAATTTGTAAAATTTATAAAAGTTTTTGTAAAACAAGATATGTTAACAAAAGCTGAACATAACAACGCGAAACTTATCACAAATTTTTAAGTTGCATCTTCGACATTCTTAAATTGAAAAAGAATATATAAGAAATCATTTATTAGAATTCTTATTTTTCATTGGATAAAAATCATTTTTAGGAGTAAAATTGATGTTTAATTACAAAATAGAATCTATTGAACTGCTCCAGAGCTTCCGACATTCCAATTGTCTGACACCAAACTCAACCGTTATTTTATACATCGGTGTATTTTGTGAATCTAAACTCTATTAAATAAGATTGTACCGTTGAAGCGAGCCATTTGTACAGATCTCTATTCAGTATTCCATATGCAAATCTTCGAACGTCTCCGCAAACCTTATCTTGAAATGTCACTCTCAGCTGCAATCGATTTGAGTGTCAGGATGTGTATTGAGACTGACAAGCGGTGTACATCGCCAAGAGTGTAACATTAAGCAATTTCTACTATGAGTTAATCTTCTTTCTTCGTCTTCAACACCCAAGATACACATATGAATATATGTACCTCTTTATTTAGTTTTGGAGAACATAGGACTCAATTACGTATATCTAAATATAATTAAAGTTGCTTGCTTAAACGAATCACAGTGTAGGTACAATATTTGAAAAATAGACACGTTATAGTTTACGAAAAGTTAAATGTTTACACGCGTTGACCAGCAATGGTGAGGGCCTCCAAAGAAAATCCTTGGAGTGCGGAAATCCATTTCGCCTGTTCAAATTTTATTGTGTGTAAATGCGTCCGTTAATGAACGCCTACTATCTAATGACATTTTATAACATGTTATTTTACCTATGTTAGAACATACCTTACCTTGATCTTAACCCTGCTAGTATAACCTTTAGCATTTCACATTTTTCTTTGCTTAATGTTATGTGATTAATTCTAAAATAGTATTATCTAAAAGAAATCTTTTCGGCGATCATCTGTTAATTGACATGAATGACATCCAAATTTCTGAGTACAGTAACCAAACAGCAATACGAAACGAAATACACCACTACAACGAAGAACTTTGTATAATATTTTTAGATATTAATCGCATTTTTTTTATATATTCAATATCGTATCAGCTATCACTTGTTTTATTTTATTCTTATATATAAGGCTACTAGGGTTCCTAAATAAAACGTTATTTGTCCCACAATAAACTCAGCCGGTTATGTATAATATCACAAGTATTTTATACGTAAATTGTAATTGTATTAATATTAAACCGAGTCTGTAAATCCCAATTCTTATGCATTTCACATGGTGCACACGGCACATGGTGATGGTTAATTCAGTAAGTTGGGTGGGCTCAAAACGACGACAGAATTATTGGGAATCGACCCATACATTGTCAGACATTTAATTGACTCTTGAAATGTTAATATTTTTGTACAATTGTTGTGTTTAAACCAAATTGGTTTTCAACTGGTTTTTGGCTCGTCTTTATTTTTCTGAGAACCCATTTATTTAAACGGACGCTTCGTAATTATGCTGAAATATTCGAGTGTTTATGCTATCAATACCATTAAATTAAGTTGTCTATATTTTTAACAATTATTTACTTCACCGATATGCCCATATAAAATTATGCTATATCTATCTATAAGATGAATAAATAAATATATGACATAAGAACAAAACAATCTAAGGTTAAGCTATTCAACTAAAAACTAGACCAGTTAACTCATATGTCATGTCAATGAGAGTTGTCATAAATTTTCTTGAATCGTTTGCCCCTTAAAAGGCAGAGTTACATAGAACACTTTCATAGTGCACCCAAGAGGCTAGATTTTAACTAGACATCCTACACTTCACGCAAAGCCTCCCTATGGAAAGCTAGATTCTGATTGGCTGTCCCACCCCCATACATAACACGTATGAAGTTTTACGACGTATTTACCTTTAGCTTGAATATTTTTATAATTTCATATTAAATATGTATACGCTCTTTGCTCGCGTTTGTGAATATTCATAAGGCAATTTAAAGTGTCTTAAATTACTGAGACGAGAAAAGGTTACAAAGAAAGTAACCAAAACATTTCTATCTCATCACATGTTTTTAATTTAATATAGTATATCACACAAAAAAAATGCATTTTTTATTTTTGTGTGTTGTGTATTTCATATACAAATAAGTGATAAGTTAATCTATAAAAATAACCACGTACACTCACGATGTTTAATTTAGGATATTTATTTAACTTTTGACTTAACATTACATTTCGTGTATAATATTCAATATTATAACTGTGTAATTGGCCTTTCCATACAATAACAGACATAATATTACCATTTCAGCACGACTTTGGTTATTAGTAACTAACCTGACATGCCCTCCAATGGTTCTGCTAACCACGAGAGCACATCCTCAGTGCTCTATAGGTAGGTAACGATAGAAGTTCTATCGCTAATGACTTTTTAATTATAATATTAAAAAGTTCCTTGAACCTTCGCATTTTGTATTATTTGCTAGGAATAATTTAATTTGATCGCTCCATTGCCAGCGGGTACACGCCAAAGTAACATTAGTACAGTGTCAGTACTATATCGTTGTACAATGTTTTTCATATTATATAAACTTTACTAGCAGTCAAATTAATTGTATGTTTTAACGTTGGTGTATATTAAGGACAATTGCAATTTGCACCAAAATACATTCCTACCTAACGTACCTGTATATTATATAATGTGATTTTTAGGGTATCTTCAGTTGCAGTACATTTTTATTGCTACATTGTTTGCACTAACAAATTCACCAAGTTAACTTATTAATGCTTGAACATTTACATTTTAAAACAGTTTTTTGAACTTTAATAAAAAATTTCATAGCTGAGTGTTCTAAAAATGTCTACATTTATAAATATCGAAATGAAATAAACTTTAAAAATAAATTATACCGAAGATTCGAAGACCGATAAATAAAAATACATTAGAACGACGCAATGTCTAAAAACTTGACATAAAACTGTAATATCGGTCGTTTCCAAAAAGTTTGCAACATTATAGCCTATTGTCATCGAGATTCGAATACCACACGGCGGCGTCTGGGGGAAACTATACGATCCGATAACGGTAAAGTTCTTTATACGGCGCGACTATACATTCTTTATTTCACACATCGCTCGTATATCAAGCCCCATTAATCAGTCCAATTGGAGTGCTCCAAAATTGTCTGTCTCATTTTATCAGAGAGTACGATGTGTACTCTTCTGACAGGAATGGAATATCAGTGCTTTAGTTTTAACAGCGAGGTCTATCTGAGTTTAAAACTACTAAAATAACTTAGTCTAACTCTTAGAAAATAATTAAATCATTGTACTTTTTATATCTGTTTTGACAATATAATACTGAGTCGGCGACAAACACTACTATAAAATATTTTTTTCAGTTTTACTTTAAGATATGACACTATCAAATAAAGCTACACTTATACCCAAACGGTGTAATATTTACTTCTTCAATTATTTCGTATTAATTTTAAATGAAATTGAAGATAAAATGATGACAGATATTATTGCCACAGTAGGTGTCACATATTTATGTCATTTGCGAGGAATCAATGCAAACAACAGAAATAGAAAACGACAATTAATATACCTCTCATAATATCAGATATTTGCTGCGGGCGTGAGAACCTCTTTAAAATCCTTGAACTCACTCCCAGTTCAGATATTTTTGCTAATCTATGGTCAAAACCAATTATTTAACTTCAAAAACCGTTAAAACAATTTTAATATAGGTAATTTTCAATAACTGTTGGCACACAACATTTAAATTTAAAATATTACACTTTAATTAACGGTCGTAAAATATCGTATCGTATTCGTGTCGTGACTATAAACGTTATCGCAAACGATCGGGGTGGATCGATCCTTGATTCGCCTCACGAAATTAAGGAAATCGCTCATGAGGATATTATTCTCATGATAACATCTGCTCTGGATAAAGAAGATTTACGCAGTGCTTTACGGGTGTTTTCTTTAACTTGGTTGGCCAAAGTTTCGTTAAGACTTTTGGTGTGGCGGTAAATTTGGACTGTCTGGCTAAAACTGCTCTTGCATTATGTCCTTTTATATCTTTGGCCCACTTTTTCATTGTTCTTGAGTATTTTTAAAATTAAAGACAACTAAATGTATTTTATTATTTTTAATTAATTAGCTTTTATATGAGTTGTGGTATGGAATACCAATTATTTTTAAGACTTATTTAGTTTACGATTATTTTTCTTTATATTCATTTAATATTATGATTTAGATCATAGTAATAAATATAGGCATATGAACTAAGTTAATAATTAAAAAAAATCACAAATTAAACTTTAAAAGATGTTTAATAAATTGGTATAATTAGACACATTTAACAAACTAAGTAAATACAATGGAATCATTCGTATGTATCATTTCTACAACAGAAATCCTCATTAAAAACCTGACAAATTTTAAAGCGAGTTATCAATATTTATAAAGGATACAGTATTTTAACTTGACAGCTCGTTGACAAGCCAACCCGGGTGGTCCGCTAATTGCCGCCTACCTTTGGTGACAAATCGTTCTATCATAGACAAGATTGCTTATTAAACAGCCTCCGAGGTGAATGGCTTTTGATATATTTTTTATTCAGAGAGCCCAAATCTACATAAGTCAAACTTGCCATACTAAATAAAAATACGTTTTGTTATCAGAGATTTTGGAAATGTCCAAATATCCTCATCTGAAGTAAGTTAAACTTTGCCTTTTGACGTGTAATTAAAAGCTATCTCTGAATAAGTAAAGTAATAGTTTACTTAGTTCCGGGTTTGAGCTTACTAGTTGAAAAGTCTCTTTGCAGATTTATATTCCTAAATAAGACTTTTCATATAAAGTATAGTGAACAATAACAAATAAAACATTCCTCAGCTCCCTGTTTCATCGCCTTATATGAGATATAAGTCTGAGAGCCCGTCAACCCCGTCTGCTCACATTATGAAAGTTGGGGACTTTCGACGAACAGATACTGATCATGACTTTAATTGTACGTGGCGCTAACGTAACGTTTCATCCACAAGTGTTGTTAAGATGGGGATACATGGCGCGAAAAAAGATATTCTCTAAAGGCCAGCAACGCATTTGTCCTCTGGTATTGCCGATGTTAATGCGATTACTAAAAATATATAGTCTGTAGATAAATTACATTATAAATCTTTAAGACGAAAAAGTTTTTATAGATTTTCAACTACGATTAAAAACTTCAAATACTATTCTAACTAGAGTTAAATCGAAATAAAGCATGATATTAGACCAACGTCAGCTTATAATATTGTAAATCTATTAGTTACTTATGTTTAAAGGTTGTTATTAAAAAAACTTGAACTTTTTTTATACAGGAGAGGGCCAAAGAGCGGGAGGCACACTATAAATGTGAAGTCGCCGCCCATAGACTTTCGCGTGGCTGGGGACTCGTGAGTGCGTTGCCAACCTGACTAATAGATTCTCAATTTTAAACATATAACGACATTGGGCTTTTCAATTAAAACAATAATTTAATTAAACATATGATTATATTATTATTTTTACAAATTTATTGACAAAAAAAGTTTCAAACATAAACAATTTTAACCCTTTCTCAAGTATAATGGAGATAAATGTTTCTAGATAAACACAACTTTCGTTACTTCACAATCGATTGTTTAAAGTTACGGCCTATTTAACAGACAGTTGAAAAGGGGTGCGACGAAAATAATTGAAATAGTCCATTAAAATTATTAATTGAATGTACCTGGATAAAAGTAACGTTATTTATATGAATAATTATGCCATCATTAACTGGTTGGTTAGTCATTTGTCAGTGATGTGAGAAAACATTAAAACAAGTTTTTGTATTTGATGATAATTAATCATTATAATAATAAACATATTGAACTACAACATTTAAATAAATTCAAAAAGTTTGGTCCTTGTGGCAGAATACCCATAATGCTGGCGGCATTTTCGCACTGTATCGCGATGTTGATTCGTTGAGCGAGAAAAGCACCAGCTCTTGGGTCACCGGTACTGACTACCAGGTGCCTACCCAATTAATAATCGCCTGTACACTTATACTCCATGGTCCAAAAGTCATATCATACAATAATATGTAAAAAAATAAATAAATGTACCAGTGCCAGTGTACTGCAAACTTAAAGACCGATACTTGGAAGATCGTCAGCATTATCCAAAAATTGTGGCCACTTATGCAGTAATAAGGTGCTTTCTATTTCATTAACATTTTAAGTAACAAATACAAATTATAAGTTAACATAAAAAATATAATTATCGAAGTTATTTTATCTTATTCGGTTTTGTGAAATACAATTAATTTTGTGTATTACATTTGTTTTTCTAATAGTCATTTAAAACTAACTCGTATGAGACCAAACGACGTCACTAGCGGCATGTAAGCCATCCATTCCTTGCGTCTAATTTAGGCCAAGTTGATTTTGTCGTTTTCTCATTACCGAATGCCCGGGTGGCCACCACTTGACAAGAGGAAATTGTCCTCAGTGATGAATAAAATTTCATTAGTTTCAAATTGTTTCGCATTAATATGCTTTATGTCGCACTTAAGTTTGCTTCTTAGAATTGGCGTTTGAAGTTCCAGTGCTGCCATTGAAGTAAACAACACAAGGAACGAATTAAAAAAAAAACATTTCGTTACCGAGATGATACCATTTATAATCTTAATTATTTTGTCTCATATCCTCTTTAAAACTTAATCGTGACAATACTATTTTAAATCTTTAAATATTTTTATTATTTCCTTTTTCGTGTACAGCTCGCTTGTGGAAAATCGCTTGTTATTTACGAGTTTATTTGGCAAAGCTTAAAGTAGTTAAGTGGTGGCAGATAAGCTTTATACCTGTATATAATGAATATCTTCAGTAATATAAAAGTTTATTGCAATTAATAATATTACAATAACAATTCTACCGTTACAGCAATTACTAATAAGGTTGGCATTAAACAAATACACTTAAACATACATATATATATTAAGTTATTAAGGTAGGGAAAAATGAGGACTTTTGAATTTAAGTTCGCGTGTTATAAAGCGAATAAACCAATATTTTATTATCATGCCATGTTTCTTTGTTACACAATAGATAGAGCAAAACATGCTAAATGTGTCAGTATCGTAGTATCAAAGTCCGTAATTGTTTTAGACAAGAAGATTAAGGGTTTCGTCCATTTCATATAATGAAATGAGTTTAAAACTTTATTATGAATACAATTGTAAAATTCAATGAAAGTTAATTTGGTATTGGTTATGCATGGCAACACAGAGCATTAATACACGTATTATTTTTGGCAGCCATTTTGCGGACGCAATAATAAACGCTTAATGAGTGACTGTGTGGGAATTGAGATTCAGACAGTATTCATGTTTAATTTAATATATGCATTTAATATATGCATGCGTACCTTAATTTCTATAAAAAAATATTTTTATTTGTTGAAAAGAGTAAAGAGATAGTTTTGTGACGACAAAGAACGAGGCCTAACTTTCAAATCAATTTTTTTTTTTTACTAATAACTTAAGCGAAACATATTAAGCATATGTTGCATATGCAAACTGTACACATGTTTATATTCTTTAATATACTGTTCTATATTAAGTATTAAAACATCCTATTATTTTTATATAAAGGCAGTTATTCTTCGTTTCAAACTTTTATCAAAAAAGGACAATGAACGTGCTGAAAAAGGAAATTCCTTAATTTGCCTACTAGTATTTAGTTCTATTCTTTTTGTCTTTAATATCTGACGCGAATGTAGGCAATTAAATTAAAAAGCTATAACATTACTACGGTATTTAATTCAATATCAATTATAACATCATTTCTACTCTGTGAATAAAATATATATAAAATATTTTTGATTTAAATTCCCATATTTTTATCCACAGGCTAATTTATATAAATTCTTTCTTGCGTCTGTAAATTGTACTTCAAATAATATCCGAAATAGAAAATACTTCTGCATTTCTTTTAGTTATATCACTACTGGATTTAGTGTTAGCAAACACAATATATCAACTCTTACAACGTGTGGTTGTCAAGATACTCTGACCGGCGCTTATCTCCGTGCGCTGGTCGTTATTCAATAAAATGTCGCCCCCATATACTCTACCATAACCCCTATTTCCGCAAGCCGTGGGACAATTGTACTTAAAATACACAATTTATTGACGTTAAAATGTCAACCGACTAATGTTAAAATGGTTTCAAAATAAATCATTTCCTCCAATTCTACGTTAATAAAGATACACAAATAAAATGTACGATGTAAGAGTAGAAGCAAAGCTTTTTAGCTTTCGTTAATTGGGCTTTATTTTACTTTTTTAGTTCTAACACAGAATGGAAGCTTAAAACAAAATAAAGCACAACCGCAACAGATGTTACATACATACACCAATTACATTAGAAACATGAAATTAAAAAAATATATATTAAGAAATAATTATAAAGTATACTAAACTGACCTAACCTAAACCCCATTTAGAGTATTATATACTCTAAGACGGAATCTATTTGTAATCTATACTTATAATAGGACAGTAAAAATCGAATGTCTGTACATTAAATATTTTTCCAAAAAACTGAAAGGAGGCAATTAAAGAAGAGTCATAGAAGCCAAAAAAACATTTTTTGGATTCTTGTCTGTCTGTCTGTCTGTCTGGTACGTTATAACTTCAAAACTACTAAACGCGGTTTTCACAGTTGGATTACATATAATTGGGAGCGTTGTAAAAGATTATTTCGTCAAAATCGGTTTAGGAAAAAAGGAGTTATGGTCAATTGAAAATTTACTTCAACCACTGCTTCAAAATTTTTAAACACTTATATTGATTGATTATATAAGTTAATCTTATTATTAAAACTTACGTGAGGTAACAAAAATAACAAATAACGAAGTGCGCGCGGGCGCGGTTGAAGTGTTGAACAATGTGCTCGATAGATGGCGTTGATAAAATTCGTCGTCAACCTAGATTGCGGTATTAAGATGCTCCATTGTGTAATGATTACCATGTAGTTCAAATTTCATTAAAGTTTTACCCTATGAATATTTTGAGTTAACATTACAATACAAACGACGATACAAACAAGTATCGTAGTTATCGTTTGTCCGCATCAATTTTTCACCTATGTCCTTAACGTTAATGAGGTTTACCTTTTACTTTATTTTATTTATATTATATAATAAGTAATAACCTCACAAATACGTATTTCGTACTCATAACTTCGTAAGAATTTTCTTTCAACTCTTAACCGCTGAGGAGTTTTACCTTCCATATCAGACTATCAGAATATAAAATTGTCAGAATAGTAATTGCCTGTATGTTAATTTGAAAGTTGCCCTCGATTTCCCTGAATCATCGGATCCTGTAAAGCTTTATCATCTCTGAGTAACACAGGCTATATATAATTCCAATTGTAACAATATTTTAGCCTGTGAAAGAAAGCCCTGTCGAGATCATTAAAAAACGCTATATACTTAACCAAATTACACGTGGGCGAAGCCGCGGGCGGAAAGCTAGTATTGCAAAATATATCTTTAATCTAAGTCAATTAAAAAATCCATGACGAGAATCAAGTATAACACCCGCACTTTGTCGGTAGCTTACTTCTACTAGTTACTAACTAGTAGTTAGACCCTTAACTATTGAACTTTATGATTTACAATTATAACTACTGAACTACTTATAGTTCATTAATTGTAAATCATAAACAAAGATTTTCTTTATTTTTTCATACAAGCAATGTTATTTAGGTAATACCTGCACATTAACTCCTTACTTTCAATTTATAAACGAAACTCATTCTCTTAAATAAACTTCTCCTTTGTATCTTTTAGCTTAATAAAATGTATGCTATGTAGAAATTGGACACAGACAATAGTTACTGTACAGTGTAACTAGAGAGACTGTTAATCCGAGTTCCCTTTTATTGTATTAATCTCGTCCATTACCAAACGTAATATTTTTTTTGTAAAGGATATTTTATAAGTATTAAAGTATGTACAAATCTAATGAAGTTGAACATGTTCCTTGAATTATTTAACAGAGTTAGTTGTAGTTGCTATCTAACCACACCTGCAATATTTATAAGATTGTTTTCCAATCCACGATAAATTGTTACAGATAACAGTGCCGGTTAAGTTAAAGCTTTTGAAACATCGGATTAGTGCGTTTCGAAAATCTGTACCTAGAATGAGATTGTACATTGGTGTACGTACATATATTATTAGGTAATATTTTCACAGAAGCGTTGCAGCTTACAAGCTTTATGTATGCTGTGATGACGTTGTGTTTATAAGCAGTTATTTATTTCGAATGTACACTGTAAAAATCGTTATATAAACTATTATAAATATAAAATTACAATAATGTATAAATTTATATTTTGTGAAATTTTCTTTGTCCACAGGCGAAGTGGTGAGCTGAAGTTAGTCGATACATAAAGTTCTCAATAGTTAGAGACAATTCAACCTGTTTCGAGTTTGCGTACATTTGCGCATATTGGGATCCTTTAATTTATTCCTTTCTAGATCAAGGAATAAATGAATTTTGCACTAGGAATTGGCTGGAAGTTAACTTTATAGAACAATATCGTATAATAGAAATATACTTTTTTTTTAACTTTAACTAAGACTGTCATACAATCAAGATTCGTGTTACTTTGTTATATATGTATGTGTACGGCACACTTGATAGTGCGAGAAAAAGGATTTCGTTGGGAGAATAGAAAGTTATATGTAATAATGAGACACATAAGCCGCTCTCGGAATTCGATTAGACTGTGATTGATTGAAGCGAGTTGTCTTTTGCGACGTGCATTTTATGATCCGTTCTACTTCTTCAATCACTACTCTAATAATATAGTATATGAAACAATTGCTATTGTATTTTCTTAATGGTATTTTAAAATAAACTAGGTTTATTCTAAACGCATACTTTTGTATCAAAAAGATAGATTTATTCATTTATTTATACCTATAGAAAAAGTAATACAATTAATTAACTATGCTACGACTAATTATGAATTACATCGAGATTATTATAAAAAAACATGTATTTTTTATACATTGACTATACTACAGATTTTTTAGCTAGCCGGTGATCTAAATTCAAAACATTCTGAACGGCTTACCCTCTAAATCTTTTTATTTCAGTAGTGTATTTAATATAATAAATTACGTGTTTTGTTGTTTCATCTGAAAAAATGTCTTTTACTACACCATAGCCACGTGAAGCTTAATGCAATTTGCGGTAATGTATCTCACGAAGCGGCTTCGCGCGCCTCCACTGCACACGTCACTACAATTTTGTACTTCGAAAACATTGAAATTGAACTTCCAATACTTCAATAATATTCGCTCGCTACCTATACGCAAGTGAAACTATATGAATGAATATAGATTATGTTTATTATACAGGGATATCTTATAGAGGAATCTGTTATATCAAGTCCGTCGACAACCTCTGAGCGTTTTGTGACAATTGTTACGCACATTCTGGGCTAGATTTCCGAATCAGTACGACTAAGGATCTATCAAGGAGTAATGCTCTTTGTAAGAATAAAAAACCCGGTTGGTTAGAGATTATGAGACCAAATCCAGGTACCAAGTTTAAACCTAATGGTTTTTACCTTATTGTTTTGCTGGGAATATAGCCCATATGCTATCAATAGTAAGTCACACAGGTAATAATTGCTCAATAATCAAACTGATCATTTGTTTTTACATGAAGAATCAAGTGGTATATATTATTGTATATTTCATAAATCTTGGAAGAGCTCAAAAGTTTCCTCTGTTGCCATATTTGTATAATAAAACTGTAGAATCATTTATGAAAAATGTAAGGTAAAATTCCACAATAAATTGAACATAAGAAGGATTTGTAGATACAGAAATATTTTTATATTCATCCCATTGAGTTTACGATCTCCTAATGCGAGTCTTATTGCTTTTATTGCTCTATTATATTTTTGATTTAAATAATTTTATTTCAGTAGAGCGGTGATGGCTGATGGGCGTCACTCTTTAGTCGTAAATCCGACAAATCTGTCAGTTTAGTGTAACTTGTATGCATTTTGTATTTTTATGATACAATACAACATTTAAAAATTAAGACTAAAGTTTAATATGTTACTCATTGCCAATACTCATCTCGGTAACTTCTGCTTATAAATTTGTATATTTTAAGAAATATGTTCCTACACATTACGCATGTTAATTAGCAATACAAGGACATACAAAGTAGAGATATATCAATAACTTGCAAACTAAAAATAATATTAAGCATAAATATAAATAAGTATTAGAATGTAACTAGCTCAAGCCGACGAACATAAGGGGCGGGTATAAAAATATGATAAAGATTTCGTCAGATTTTACAACGTTGTAAATTCGATATAATCTATCTTATAAATGTTACGATTCATCGTTTAATGAAAGGTCAATCCTCTATGCGACATAGTTATATCTGTCCAATTACAATTGTACTATTTTTACCCATAGTTTGATTCGGAGCCGTCCAGATTTATGTGTAGGGCATTTTTCCACAAAAGCACGCGAGGTCAGCTTAAGAGGGAGGAAACGACTTTGGCCTAATCCGCTGACTTTTATTTATTCAGTGAATTAATCTCGACTGGGGACATGGACCCTTACTACCTGATATTTAGTACTACGAGTTCTCGATTCTCACATCAAATAAAACTATAATGACTCACAAAATTGTGTAATATTTCAGACTATTTTTATGAGGTTTCGAAATGTAAATTATGGATTTGAATTATAACTGGAGATTTGCATTTTAATGTTATGACTTTCTCTCTCCGTCAGGTCCTACTGAGTTGAAAATTATCATAAACTGTGATCCATACATCTAACAGTATGGTGTTAAGATAATAAAAAATAAACTTTATGATTTCTCGAAACTATCAATAATTGATGTCCGAAGCACGTACTCCTACAACTAAGATAGTGTAAGCAGTGGTTGATAGAGAGATTTACAATATATCCCAAATATGCTTAAATAGTAGCCAACTGCTTAAAGCAATTACATCAGAAACACAAGGAGGAAAACATTGCGTGGGCACTGAAATTCATACACCACGCAATAGGAATTATATTTAGCTGTAAATATTTTATTTCATTAACATTTAATTGTATTAGTGTTGATTTTTACGAGTAGTTTAATATTTTCAAATAATCTTTATAATAGAGGCAAACAGAAAACTTTATAAATTCTACCCCAGTCTGTACTAACTAGTTTTTACAATGAATTTAAAATATAATTTGTATCACGTGATGGTTCTTGTGATTACCGTAGAAGCTCTAATTGTAATAATATAAGAAAGCTGCAATTTCAATCTTTTGTTGTTTCATCTCTTTCGGTAATTGTGTTTACGCCGGTCTAATATAGAGATGGTAAACATTTAGACGAGAAGCTTCAAATATAACATTTCTTATTTTGTTCATAACACTTATGCCGTAAATATTATCAAGCGGCTAATCACCATTAAGTGGCTATTCGCATCGGGACTATAAAGTATTAGAGATGAAATCTTTTTACTTGATAAACAAAACACATTAGCCATTTAATCTGTTGAATATTTACTATGTACATACATTTCGAGTCATAACAGATTTAGAAGTATATTTGTTCCAACTGCTGTTTTAAAATATTGTTTACAAACTGGGTTAACGTCTAAAATAAAAATTCTACGAAACGCTTGTAAAAGAGAATGGATTGTTGTTGTTGATATATTTATTAACGCAACAGAATCGAAATCTATTTCTGAAAACAAATTTCGTTGGTTTGTTAATGAGAACCGTGTACGTCATTTAGATTTTGACTGAGATGAAAGTGTGGTATTTAGATATTTAACGATTACGGTGATCAACCTAGGCTTCTGGAGTTTTAGAAGGAATTGGCCTGATTGAAACGATTCCGTATAATTAC
The DNA here is from genome assembly GCA_951799465.1 of Leptophobia aripa. Taxonomy (NCBI): domain Eukaryota; kingdom Metazoa; phylum Arthropoda; class Insecta; order Lepidoptera; family Pieridae; genus Leptophobia; species Leptophobia aripa. The sequence goes on along the minus strand of OX637267.1, from coordinate 5,449,515 downwards.
GACAAAAAAGGAACCTTTCAATAAGTACAATAAGGCAGACTTTTCATTCGGATTTCGAATGTCTGTAATATGTCGGAGGAAAGCAATTGATTGAATGTTCATTATCTACACATACTACAAATATTAATGCTGTTTTATTCTATTTGATTAGTCTGTACATAAATATTTAATAGTTTAATACATGTGGGGTCTGGGTGCCCTCTTTTGGTGACGGTGTGTTCGGGTTCTGTTTTTAGGCACATAGTGCATATCATGATACCCAATAATCCCGTTAAGAACTATGATAGATGTCCCCGTCTATCTCCTTTGCTGAGAATAGAAAACTCGACCTCGCTTAACAATTCGAATGTTTGGTCAGTACCAGATACTAAATTACTTAATTAATGTGCATTGATTTGTCTTAATCCCATATTTTGTATACATATGCTTTTATACAATTTAGGTAAATGAACTTTTAGCACATTCGTTTATCGCGTGAAGTGAAATTACTTTTTAAATGTAAGAATAATATACTAAACTTTATCGCGTTAAGATAAAATTATATAAGGACAGCACCTGGCAGCATCCAGCAATAAAATCTTGTATGAAAATCGCTAAAGAAGAAGAAAGTTAGCCTTATTTTTACCAACAACTATTCAAGGAAATCCTACCCTTATACATAAAAACATTCTGTTTACATTCCTTGAACTGTTGCCCCTTTTTGACAAATTGTATTTACACTGTGATAGAAAGAGACAAATTAATAGAGCAAAAAGATAAAAGAGAACTTTTATATGCAAAGAAGACACATATTAAAGACCTGCAATTGTTTTAGTAGTAGGTACAATCAATATGTTAGCAAAATTTAAATCACGAACGAAAACACTTATTAAAGTAATTTTCATAAACATTTTTTTATTATTTCTCCCATACATTAACATCCTTGAGTAATGAAGAAAACCTTTTTGTAATAAAATTATTATTTTCTAAAATTACATTTCAAATATTTTTTTCAAAATTAAATTATTCGACATATGGTGTTTACAGAACTAAGTCTACAAAAGTAAGCAAAATATGTGAATTGACTGGAGCTGTTTGTGAAAAAAATTATCTAGTTGCTTAAATTAATATGGGTTTTAAGTTACACGAAAGTTAAAGCAATAAACTATCGCAAAGTATTTCATGATAATTTGGACCGGTTACGTAAATTCACGAATTCGTTTAACGATAATGGCTGTCGCATTTCGTGCAGATAACGAACATTGCCTATAAAGTTGCAGATTTATGACGTTCGTCCTAAATAAAGGTAAAGATCGCGCTGCATTTAAGCATGTGTTTCAATCGTATTTGAAAATGGAAACAAACTTTTGCAATTAAAATGAATATGCGCAGCAAAATGCAAATAAAGTTAATGAAACCTTAAAAAGTTATTCTTAAACTAGATTCAAGGAAACAGTTTAGCGTGAGTCCCAAAGAAGCCGATTAACAACCCGAGATAGTCAAAAGTTTCCCTTGGCTCGGACGCTTGCAACGAGCAAAGAGAGTTTCGTTATGTATTGATTTCAAAACAAATAAGCAATTATTATAACGTACATTTTTTTGTCTGTGGTTATTTTCAAACACCTGTACTTCCTTTTATGACCGCAGACCAGTAAATTTTGCTGCCAACAAGTGACCTCACCACAGGATATGCTTTTAAGTACTATCACAACAAGGAACACCTGCGAATTATAATTTTTAAGTACAATAATTTTCTTTAAATACCGTCCAATATTTTTTTTTGAATTAATAATAAATAGGTCAATATATTAAGACGAACATTAAGTAAATTGTTCAGAATACATTATCCTCTATTTTACAAAGGTTCCATGAAGAGAGGAACTTTTGTTTTATTATAATATGCAATAGACAGACTATTAAGATTAGTGTTGTTAAATAAATCAATAAAGATAAATGTTATTCACCTTTTTCATAAGACACAAACAGACACTAAAAAGGTACATTGCCAGCCCTTACAGATGGAGCTTTTTTTAAAACTTAAGTCGTATCTACTGGGGAAGATATTAGTGGAAGCCGTTTCCACGTCCTCTCTTATGTTAAACTATTTTAAGATGTTTAATTTTCTGTTTTGTTTACTTGATATAATATATAATTAATCTACATAAAAGTTTTTATAACCTAACTTGGGACATTAACGACGATTGTTTTCTGAAAGTCCTACCTCATTTGCATATTAAAATCGTTCGAGAAATCTTCAAATAAAACTTAACCGCGAAATTTATTTTGAATGTTACTACAAAAACAGGAACTTGTACCAGTGGGAAATGGGACAAGCAATGTTTATATATCACATGGCATTTGGTGTAAGGTAGTTCTTATAATGATCATTCAGTGGCGATTCAAAACTAAATAGGTGTAGAGTTGCTGTTTCATAGTTAAAACACAGAAAAGTAGATTTGTACTGTAGATTTTTTTTTAATGTTTTGCTTGATAACCCTGGTAATGTGCGAGTGCGACCCCAGGGCCCTTTCAATGCGGACTTATACCCGCGATTTAGTGAGTATTATCCACCCTGTGTCAGAAAAAACAGAGACGACAGCGTGGGTTGAGTCCTACATGTCATTACCCCTTTGGGACCAGGAAATGCGGACATATATTTTCGCCTCCGTTCGGTCTAGTTTTCGGAAAAACTAAAATAACGAAAAATAAGAAAGAACCACAATTCACACAAAGGGATTCAAACGCACGAACTCCAGGTATAAACGTTCAATCAACTCGCAAACTTAAGCCAATTTTTTAATAAGACAAATTTAAAAATACTAACAGGCTTGCATAACGAAATGTGTTGCAGCATTTTCATATTTAAATTCGTAAGATAATTTTACAACCATATCTGACTAGACTGGTTTTATACAATTATTTTATGTAAAAAGATCATGAACAATACGAAATTAATTTCAATAACAAATGGGTCACTTGGCGATGAACTATCAAAATATGCTTCAAAGCCAACTGAATTGAATAAACACTGTGTAATTTAATTTAAAATCCCACTCATGCGTGGGTGATCGCCAATAAACAGGATTTTATGGCGTTTTTATTATGATGCATAAGCTTTAATATGGGAACTGAGGGAAACATGCAAGATGGATGATTTTTAATTCGCGTCTTAAATAGCACATTGGAAAATATCAAATAGCATATATTTTTATCTGAATACGTTACAAAATTACAAACTAAACATAATATATATTATATACTATAATATAATATATATATTATAAACTAAAATGAAACTGTAAAATTGAAGCAACGTGTATGAACACAACATGAAAACTATGAGGCAATTAAAAACATATACAAAATTTTACACACATTTTTATTATTCTTAAGCTTCATGCTTCTACACTAACATGTCCCTGTCTGTAGCCCTGTCAAAATTTGTCACATTTTGGTGCATGATAAATAAATTTTAAAATACAAATTTAAGGACAATCTCGCAAAATCCATACTAAAACTAGCGAGCAATTAAAATTTAAATTGAAGCAGCCACTTTGCATCTTGAGTTTGGTTAAGAAATCTATATCACTTTGACTTTGACATTTACATCTGACCTTTGCAAACTTTCTTAAACAGAGTTTGTCATTCGAAACACGTACCCCCAAAATGTCGCATACGCCGATAAACAGTATAAAATAATGCTGACTGATAAAACTTTCACATAACGGAATCAATATAATCGATTATATAATTACATGTTATATACAGGTTGAAACCAGCCACGACCAAAACCGTCTAGCCACTTATGGTATGTGAGAAATATAATAATTTACCGTTTGACAAGCGTAGTTCGCAATCTCTCCTTTTTATATCCTTTTTAGTTGTACATTCACTACGTACCTATTATAGTATTGGTAATACGAAAATTATCCATGCAATTTTCCGTTTATAGGCATTAGTGTAATAATATTCTTGGACCTCTTGCACCAGTCCAAACGTATTATAGGTATTCTTTTACTTTGTGGATTGCCTGGAAGAGATCGCTTATTAGCTATAAGGCCGTCCGTTGATTTACCAATATCTATAAACATTTTAAGTGAAATAAAGCGTGAATAAATAAATAATCTCCTTAGAACCATGATGGTCAGATCAAATATGTTTCATTAACTAATTTTTCCCATGTAACAGGCACACATACCATGTATTTACGTTAATAATTTTCTTTAGAAAATTGATATGCACTAATGTTGTAAGAAATCGCATTGTTTAATAACTAATAATAAATTTGTAGTAAAAGCTGCATCGAGATGCAGGTAGAAGCTAGTTAGGAGCTATAACTCAAAGCAACATTACAATGCTGGCACCATTTATCTTAATTCGAATTGTTATACTTACCATTTCTGCGATTAAGGAAGTACATTTATAATGACCTAGAATAAAGGAATTGCCACAATTGCAATTTTACAGTTTGCTTTTTAAGAAACATAGTGATAACATTACAAGATGTTTATATATCTGATCTTTTTATAATAATATATCTCATGATAGCGTATATACTTAACCTAAAAGTACATTGCAGTCCTTATTAAATTCAAATAATAATTTTATGAAGTTTATGATGCACTTAAATAAAAGTAAAACTTATGTATCTTGGTCTCCAGAATACTACTCCACTGACCTCGATCCTCGGCGACACGCATTAAGTGTTAACTATCTCATCATTCTTCGACGGCGCCATCCACCTATCCTTGGCTCTATACATCACACCGTTGTGGCCATTCTAAGTACAATGGAGCTTCATCCTTCCTTTTCTCTATGAAGAGTTGAGAGGTATTCACCTGTATTATTTATCGCGTTACATTATTGCCTGCACATACCCTAGATGGGTATCGTGTGTACACGCCGAACTGAGGTGCACGCGCTTCGAGTAACGATACTAATCGTGTTTGTTTCCTTTGTATATACATCACCGCGTCCTTGTATTAATAATATTTATTATATTAAAACAATAAAACACCAAACAAATATAACTAAGAATAATCAAATATTTAAGTACTTTTCTCTCCGTGACGGGAAGGAGTATGAAGAGTCCTGTACCAACAAACCGAATTCAATTGAATTAACATTTTTATTAAATAATATAACATTTATGATACGTATTTGAAGCTTGTTTTCTTTATATGGTAAACGCCGTTCATAATAACAGAATGGAAACGCACACATTTGAACTTCTCACACTCATAATTCTTTTGTCGGAGCAATTATATTTAAAAATATTGATTTCATCTCCTCGTAATAAACTTTTATTGGGTTTCTAGAAAGCTGTGTTTTATCTACTCACGTATAGCTAACCTGATAGAAATCATTTCTTACTAGAAAATTATAATAATATAAAATATTATTGAATTTTTGTAAGGTAAATCTAGGATAAATAACTATAAATGAATTTGACATTGATAATTAATTAAATTGTTAATTAGTAACACTATTGCTTAAGAGAACTCGAGGGACGTTAATTAACATTTTAGCCAACTTCAAAAAACGTGAACGAGGTTAATACCCAGATGTGAAAGAACTGGATAAATATCTATTAAAACAAACAAAATCATATAAATGCAAATTTACCAACCCTCATCTACCAATTTTCCTCAAAGTGAACTTTAGTTCACAGTTCAATATGATTGACGACTGATTAAAAGATAAATCCTTAATAAAACATTGCACACTGAAAAGGAACAAGTGAATCTACTCTAAAATATACTCGCAAAGGTTTTGACCCATAAAACTACACAATCAGTATAAAATTCACTTAAGTCGTAATATGTCTCAAATATAATCTATTTAGCATCAAAATATCCTAATGTAGTCACGTAATCCTCCTTCAGTCATTCCAACGGAATTCCAATCGGGTTGTGATTGATTGGAACGAGTGCCCGTCTCGATTGATTTTAAAGTAGTCCCCAAGAAAAAGATTTAGGCTTAGATACCAAGCCGCGTTTGCAATATCATAGGTTTTAATTGCTTGAAGGTGTCTCTTTTATTTCAATAGATGATAAACTTCGATAACAATTATGTGTTAAAAAAAAATTTAAAAATATTTATTACTTGTGTTTGGAGAACACTCTCACTCTTTGATTCCAGATTATCAATTTATAAAATACAAAAAAGAAATAAACAAATAAAATAAAAACAAAAAACAATGCAATAAAAATAACAAGAGAACCAATTAATTTAAACTCATTTTACACTTATATTCTTAACCTTGAGGACAGATTACGTTAAACTAATATATTGACAAATTATAAATTAATAATCTAAAACATACTACTTGGAAGGTATATTTCCGCAATTATAAATTTATTATTAATTTAATTAATTAAATTATTAATTTATTAAAACCTCAGCAAGATCGTAGATAGACAGCCTTAATAAATTGAGCAATTCGATACAAAGTCAAAAAGAGATGAAAGTAGGGATCTGAAAGAAATACGATTAAGGATTTGTGAGTTCGTCAAATTACGAATTCAGTAAATGTATGAAAGATGTTTTCAGATTCAAAATGAATTTATTTTTAATTTTATTAGATTAGAATTAAGTAAAAGCGGTTCTTGTGGCTAAGTGTATTATTTAATTTTTTGTACAGCTTTAGTTTAGATTTAACATCGTTGTAATCTTAGTCTTGCCATAAATAAAAATACAATGTATTTTTTTTATTGTACGTAATTAAATGTTCGTCTTAATACTTTTGTGACGAAGTTTTTGGTAGTTTTTCACAATAATATGTGACTCCTTCATACCAAATCTTTTGAGTAGTGCCTCTCTGAAGAGCTTTTATCATAAATTCAGTCAATTTTTTGGTTAAAATATTGCTTAATTTTAAAATTGTCTCATGCCTATACAAAGTTTTCCTCTGACCTCTCTATGCATACTACTGTTGTTTTGATTTTACCACCCTCACTGCGCAACTATTCAAGGGCCATTACACGGTCCACAATGTTTGACTAAGAGCGTATGGATTTAAAATCTATATTTGAATCCATGTTTACTATAAGTATCTCTTTTTCACCCCACTAAAACAAATATGGTATAATAATTTATAATATATTTTGTTACATATATTTTGTCTATTAGTTGTACTATTCTCCATATGAAATAACTATTTAGTACTTATATATCTCATTGCATCATTATATATTTTGCTTAATTATCTATTGTCAGAATTATAATACATATATAATTTGCAATATCAACCAAACACAGTAATCATTGTCATAACAGTTATATTTACTAAAAGTAACTGTCTAATAATAATTTTACAAAAGTACAATCAAGGAATAACACTTACGTTTATCTCGTTTGCCAATCGGACCCAGAATAGCCACTTACCACCGAAATAACAAAAGCTATCGAACATTATTCAAAAATGCTTCTAATCAAATCATTTAACAAAAAAGAGGTTCTAATGAATTTATTTTACAAAAGAGGTTTTAACAAATTCATGTATAATCATATATTTAATTGTCTTACTGTATGTAACATCAGTATATTAATGGTATACATTAATATACTGAACACAATGAACTAAAATGTAATACGACAGATTACAAATTTAGAAACCACATTTATAAAGTAAGAATATGAAAATTGTAATAACATTAATTTACCCATGAGCTACATTAGACCACAAACAATAAGGTAGAACCGGAATTAACGGAAATACAAACCTCTGTCACCAAGGAAGTTACGCACAAACCAATGAACTAAAATATATTGAAGCGCTAGAACTTTAAGACATATACGGGCTCTATGCCGAACAACCGGAAATCATTAGGTTGACTTCCGGTTGTTACCCAAGATACTCGTGTACTAGTACTCGCACCCGTACGCGTACTCGTAATAGTTGACACATTGACATATATTAAATATTAATAATTATAATATTAAATTCTTAAAGAATGTATTCATTAGTTAGTCTACTTTAATTTATGCATAGTTTGTTTGCTTGTGGGGTGTGATTTTGGATAAGTCGGCGTGCGTTTAGTACTATGTCATTTAATATTGTATCTGGTACAAGGAAGTCACTTCTAGTAATATATGGTGAACGTAACAACCCTGTAATTACACATATCGTGGGGTTCCAAGCAAAACCGCATGTACGCATAGTAAATAGTGGGGATAAGGGCTAAATTAAGGTGCCCTCGAAAATCCTTGAATTCGTTTGTAAATTTATATTTAAAGGAACGTCAGATCTCATAAGTGCACTGCTGCATCACTGTTTAAAATATACTGTTTAGTTATCTACGCTTATCTTAATACCAATTATCCGTCTAAGTAGACTAGTACGAAGACCAGAGAATAGAATAGTACGAATTAAAATCGTTTAAGTTTTTTTGGAGTGATTTGTCTTTTATGAGACTAGTCAATCATTTTAGTTTAAATGCTAAAGCATTTATTGTTATGTTTTTTATAGTTTATTGATTTGGTGTGACGATATTTATCTTCTTCGGAACGTGGTCGTTCGGTTCGTGGGACCGTGCAGTCTCGGTGGACTGGGACGCGCCTTACAATGATACGTCATTTCTATACGACGATGTAATCATGTAAAAATACCAAATTATACGATAAGCATTAATTGAATATAATTCGGTTTTGTCCTATAAGACGTTCAATTTATTAAAAAAAAATTTGTCATGCCCTAGCATTGATTAAATTTCAAACACTTTAATATTTAACCGAACAATACATTATTTATTCATTTACCCAAACAAACAACCAAAGTTATGGGCTAACCGAAGCAAACTAAACAAAATATTCAATGAAGCGGCAATAATTTCAGCTACACTGTATTATTAATAACTATAAGACTAAGGTACTGCATACACGAGTTGCTAAACATAGCCACTACTATATATATAATTTTAACTCGTTTAAATTATATACATATCCAATGGTCATGATTTAGCATACCTTCTTATCTTATGATTTTCTACTATTTTTATCGAAGTTAACTCGAATAATTAATTGCTCTGCTCACGCTTACAAATCACATTCAATTGACGCTATTTCATGTATTGGAAACGTTAACAAAACATTATCGATCAAAACTGGGCATCGTAAGATTCTTTGTTGCAAATTAGGCTGACATAGCGAGCTTGTGTGCACAGAGCTTAATGCTAACGCAGACACAACAGTTTTAGCTATAACGCTAGAAAATTTACATACTGCAGTACAAGCGCAAAATACCGTTATGTGGTACAGGGAATTTTATTACCTTGTCTTTAGTGTCATGCAATTCTAAAAGGAGTTCCAATTATATAAATACTACTGGTAATTAAGTTTTGATAATTGTATTAAGAATTAGAATTAAAGAATAATATTCTTTATTTAGACATTATGTAAGAAGGCTTCTAGTTTAAAATATATGTGTAAGTTAAATTATTTAAATGTTAATTTTAAATTAGATAAAGCATCGCGACTTGAAAATTTATATTATATCAATAATACAAAATTACCGAGTATGTCTACAAAGTCGTACAAATTCACAATTCCCTGAATCTAGCACGCACAAACAAAGTAATGTTTTCAAGGGAACTCTCAAGATACTCATCCATCTAGTGTATCATAACAAACTCTGAGTGTATTATGAAGATGTAAATTAAGCCAATAAATAATCCATAAATAGTACTGTAATATATTTTTATTATGTAAACAATGCTGGTACAGTGCGCCCCACGAGTTTGCGGTAGATATTGTATTATAGGGACAACCCTAAAGCCACGTGCGTGTTAAATGATCCAAAACAGGAAGCAATAAAGCAATATTTTGTTAGCGTTTATCAATACTTAACAGAGGAATGAACAATAGCTGGAATTTTATTGAAATTTAATGTTTGCATTTTTGCGAACAAAAATCTATGGTGTTAATTCTAGACATACTGCGTAGTTTTATAAAATATGTGATAATGGAATAGATTTTTGATGGTTGCCAGTTTAAACTACTATGGAATTCCCAAATTTAGGTTGTATCTACGCTTTTTAGTTTTTTATTAATTTAATTTCAATTGACATTAATATTACCATACAGAACCAGTGGCTAAATTTAGTGATTTAAACCCTTAATTGTTCAAATAAAAATAAAAGTTTTTATATACTTAGCTATTTACCATATAGCATGGTAGCACCCGATGAAAAATAAAATAAACGACTCTGATTGGCCAACAATTCAACCCCTTCTGAATATCAAGTTGCAGACATTGAGCCTAAGTATCTGTTACCAAGATGGCGGCCATGTCACCGTGACAGGTTTGGTAAATCTGTCAAACTCGATTTGTTTCAACGCCGTGGTGTTGCCAGTGAAACTCAATATTTGATACTGAATCATACTTGTGAATTAATTCAGTATCAAGATATGAACCCGAATTAATCGAACGCGATTATAATCGAGGTGGTTAAATTTTAAAAAGCAAGTTTAATACAGACCACTTGATTTATTGGAGATAAATTAACTTTCTGAAATTATTTAATGTATATAGGTATAATGAGTTTGAAAAACATTATATATCTAAATTAATTGTAGTAAAAGTTTTAATTATTATAACTCGGTTCCTCGAAGACCTAATTAACATGAATAATTTCATGGTGTATTATACGGCACACAAAACATGAGACGAATAGTAATTTCGTTATGTCTCAATAGGCAGGACCTAAGGGGAAGGCTAGACTAAAACAATGTGGAAGTAAAGGGAGCTTCCAACCAATGGGAAAGTCAGGGTCTGAAGAGTGCTTTATTATAATAGCACTACGCGGGATTAGTTTTTAAGTAGTGATTCTAAACAATGCCAGGAAAGGGGAGTTGAACGCCATATTTAAAAGTGCAGTAAAAATGTTTTGTGCGACCATTTATTTCATTTATGTATATATGGTTTTAGATTAAGTGTCATGTAAGTTTTGGATATTAATTAATTTTCTTAAACTTCTTTACCACGCCATTTAAGAAATTAGTTCTTAATATACTCTGCGTCTATATATTTATCAATATATTGATACACGTTTGAATTGTCTTCAGTTCTAGATGTTTTTGATTTAAAAAATAGGATTCGGTAATACCTTACCGATTGAATCCATTAGGCATAAATATTACGGACACTGTGTATTAAAATACTAACAAAGCCGGTATATAACAGATAAAAGGGACAGATACTATATTAAATAATAAACAATTGAAATATTTTTGTAACAATCTTCCTTTCATGTCCAAAATCAAATCGTATATTGCTTTAGATGTATTATTATGCGGCACACGATTCTAAATAACAAAAGATTTGGAATTTTGCCAAAGAAAAATGAATTCCACCTGACATAGTTTACGGGTCTCAAAAATTCTGGGACAAATACATAAGAAAACAAGATTTTAAATTAAATTTTCGAAATACTCAAGTTACTTGCTTATCTGCTAAATAATGCTCAAGATGAATCCCTCTAGATATAATTATTATGAGAAACAAACAACTTTCTGCGGGATTGTAAAAGATAATCTTTCAGGGCATGATTCTATCTTAGTTTTCAAATATTTTAAATACTGTTATTTTTGTTACTTACAGAAAATTTATTATTTTACTGTGGTAATTACACTGTACACATAGTTTTTTGTCTTATTGTTTTACCTATAATAAAACATTTATAATTTTAAGTTAAAATCAATCTAAACATTAATCGTATAAATATATCAATAGAAATCAATGAAATTTACATTATTTCAACAAATGAATGATAATAAAAATAGCAGACAATTATATATAAATTAAACATAATTTTATATGTATTGTATTGATTATATATGTATAAAATTTTAAACAAAAACAACTTACGAAGTTAATAGAAGTACATTCGACTTTATCTAAAAATGAAGACTTTTAAATTTATATCAGTGAAATATGTAGGCTTTCACACACACTAAACCACACCATATGTACTTAAAAAAACCTATTGCTACGCAACGGTCCTAATTGAATAATGGTTTTTTAATTTTGAATTTATATTAGTTACAGTTCCAACATCACTATTATTAATAATTCATTTATATTTTCTTCGATATATTATCATGTATTTATTCCCTGATTATATCAAGTACGTACATTCTACGTTCAATATAATGTTTCTGTATGGCAAAAATTCATATTTTGTAAATGCCCTATCTAAAAACCACTTCAAAGTGAAGTGAGCGATTAGTATCTCCGTATGCAAGAATAAATTTGTCGTCAGCTGGTGACTGTTTGATGAACAGATTAAAAAGTCGAGCCAAATGGTGCATTCTGAGTTAGCACTTTCGAAGTTAGTTTTTGCTGCAGTGAAATTTTGAGATAGATTTTCGAGATATAGCTTCATTTTAGGATCAAAGATTCAATACCGCATATCTGTTCACTAAATTTAAAAGCTGTTTAGTTTTTCGTTCTCGATAAAGCTGAGAGCTGAGATGCTGCACACTTAAAAAGTTGTCTGTAGCATTCATAAAACAAAAAAAATAATTGTTTATGATAAATAAACATAAAGTGAGTTATTATAAAATAACATACATAACAACTCGCCATATACGGTATACCCCACTACTAAACCAGTAAAAATTAAAGGTGTTGGTTCGCTACTAACTATTACATAAAACAAAATACTATTTTTTTACCGCAGCGTATTAAAAAGTGCAGATTTTGTGAGATTACATCATGAAAATGTATAAGATAATTTTGAATGCCAAATCCGAGTAATGTAGGTAACCCGGTTTTTAAATCTTGTGCGAAAGGAAAATTCTTAATCCACATATGTAGGTTAGAGGAGACATACATTTTATTTGGGTTACGTGCAATACTTGATTTTTCTAATATATAAGGTATTTTGTGACATAACTATTATAGTGTTTAACGGGGCTTGAGACAGCTATTAATAATATATTGTTATTTCTAAAATAAACCATTATTATCTACAACAGCTTAGATAAAATATTTTATAACGATATGAAACGCATAGTTTCAAAGCATCATACATCGTCATGAAAAACCTTCTCCTCTGGCACACGTCCATCATTCGATATCTGGAAAATCTCGACTGGGACAGATTGACAGGGGAAAACATCGGCTGCATACTATAAATAATATAGCTATAAAAATCATAAAATCTCTATGACCAACCAGTGAAAGCTGATTAATGTGTGGGCGATCGTCTCGATGAAAAAGTAATCTTTTAACTCATAGATAGGCTCCAGTTTCTGTGCCGATAGGCTCACTTTTTATTATTGTGTGATGAACGTATATGTTAGCACTTCAAGGCTATATTTATATGTATAAAAATACATAGATAGTGGCAATAGATTTCAGGTGCTCGCGGTGTAAATATTTTGTCTATATTTACATTTTGAAATACATAATTCTCAAACATCAAAATTCTAAAGTTTGAACACCAATTTTAACCCAAGGCATCTTATTATGCAAACTAAAGCTACCCATATCCGACGGAGAGCGTAATAAGTAGTATTACTACACTTATTTAATTGTACCAAAGCTGTAAACCACATCAGAGGCTCTTAACCGTTTGAGGGATAATAAACTCTCGTATATATGTCCTGGCGTACCTTAGAGTCCAATTTTCCCTGGCAACTGGTGATTAAGCGAAACACAGGGTACAATATGCAAATTATTTTGCCTTTAGCAAACCATAAGAGCTGTAATGCCTCTACTGTGCAGTATCCTTTGAATTTTAATGCAGTAAGTGGCTATTGGACATAGCAATTTTTGTTTGTAAGGGTGCATGATAGAACTAATTACGGAACGTATCCTGTTATAAATTGTTTTGTGTGTTAGAAACGAACTTGTACTTAATTTTAATTGAATTAATCATAAGTGCAAACAATATTTAATGTTTCTACGTTAATAAGCTTAAATAATATTGTTTCGTGAAACTCGCTTATAAGTATCAGAGGACAGATTAATTTCTATTCCTTATAGAAAGATTAAGACCGTAGAGTGTTCACAGTTAAGACGATTACGCTTTTGTTAAGTCCTTGTGAATAAACAATGGGTTGACAAATAATCTCTTTTTGTTAAGATAACGTTACAAGAAATACAAATGTATGCTCTATTTAAACTTGATGTTGTAAAGTTTGTTTTTAATGATTTTAAGGTTTTTATTGACTTTAATGAAGTCTTTATTTTATTTATCTTAAACAATTTACACTTTTGATTTATGATTAAAAAAATATTTTAAATCTTCTTTTCTTTAAGTACCCACTCCCAACGAGTTGGTGCAATGGTCATATTGTATCTATTAAATAGAGGATCGATTCCCGGTATATGATTAGAACATTTGTATCTGGGTTATATATATGTAGTATATAATGGATATGTAAAACTATTTACCGCCTTGCCTTAAAGGTAAGTGATCGTGTGTAATTAATTATTTTGTTTTAATAAATAAATACTGTTATAGTATATATCTTAATATTTTCGTGATGGTATATGCCTGCCCTGGATAGATCCACGTCACATAGCTTTCGGATGTTAGGCCTATCGCTATGTAATCTAATGTTTGTAGTGTAAAGAAAAGCTTTGGATTAGTTAAGGTAATGAACTTTTAGGTCTTGAAATTTAAATGCCAGTAATAATTTTTGTTTAATTCAACTGTTACCGTATGTAATAGGAATGCTAGGGAATGTATGTAATAACATACGCCATTTAACATTACATGCAAACATAATTTCGCTTGGGCGTGGCGAGTGATTTAAGTGACCATTTCACATTTACGGCTTTTATTACGCTTATATTTTGTTAATTGTGCCATTTCGATCTGTTGCCATAATATATTGTTGAGAAATTACCACTGTATTGGTAACCAAATAGTTGTGAATCTTTATGTGTAATTGTGTTTTAATTTAATTGTTCTCTTTTAAAATCGGCTATAATCTAAAATAGTTTATTTGTGTTAATAAATTTCGCTTGTTTGTGTCAAACTATGTCATAAACATTGTGATATAGTTATTTTAAGAGGGGTCAAACGAGCAGGCGGAGTCATAAAGAATAAGTCGCCCATAGTCACTCACGTAGCTGGGAGCTCGTGAGTGAGTGAGCTGGTTTCATAACGTCGATGAGCGTGGAAAGAAATGTCAAACAGTACTAAAATGTAGCAAAGCTTTAAATAATTTAATATATTCATATATATATCATTTTATTCTTTATATATTTTTTGTTCTATTTCTTTCTGACGCGACTTTATTTTGAAGTATTAGAGTTCTATTCATATTGAAATACAGATTTTGAGTAAATTACTCAACCAATCAGCGAGGTATGAAACAAAAGGGAATTCATCGGTGAATCGCCACAGAGCGTGAAATTGCCAAAAAAATCGAAATCCATCACGAATCAAATGACACTTTGAAATTGTAAAGCTAAAGAACAAATTGGACCCCGAAAACAATTAACGGTAGCGGGCGATGCGAAAAATTGGGAATAATAAACGGATAGTGTGAATAACGTTAAAATTTTAATACATGTAATTTTTATAACACGCCTGACACTTGAACGGATTTTCCATTGACAACACACTTTTTGTAAACAATGTAACGATGGCCATTTTTATGCTCTCCTTCCGTTATTGACGAGGTTAAAACAAAGTGATCAATGCGATACAGTGTGTTTACATAACAAAATTACGTTTAAAAAAAATATCTCACTCGTGCACTCCCACAGCAAGACTGTTACACACTAACATTAAATTTCTTACGTAAAATACTTCACTTGGTCATATTTTTGTTATTATTGTCGATATTCTTATACTTATTGGCTTTCTTTTTTACTTAATGTTTTAACCCTATTTTCGCTTTATTTTTATCTTATCATTAATATGTTATCCGTGTTAATGTGCTGTATGGCTTTGAGAAAACAAAAAACCTAACCAAAACGACTTATTTATTTATTGTACATTATACAACTGATTTTTTGCTCAAAAATTAAAACATGTTTTATTATTATATGAAGGTAAAATGGAAGGATTGTTCCGTGTGTGGTAAATTTGTGTTATAATATAAATAGCACAAGAAAAATTAAATGCAATTAAAACTTGTTAAAAAAAAACTATGATCGAATCAATTCTTCAATCAATGTCTAGCTGCAAGGCATAAACTCTGCTCCTAATGAGGCTTCCCGCTCCGACGGGCTCAAATAAATCCCTCGATATCAAATTATAATGGTCCATTGCTTTTTTCAACATCACTAGTATTCATAATTAATGTCCATGTAATTGCCTAAGCTGACCCAGAGCTGGATTAACGAGTAATATTGATAAACCCACATGAAATCCATTGAAAATTGTTTTATCATACACGCCAATATGTCAAATTCTGTATCGTTATATCATAACTATTGTTCATCTATTCACGTAACTTTAATTTGCTAAAACAGTAAAGATATAAAAACTTTTTGCCACTGAATATTTGAAATCCATTTTAAATCTGTATATATTAAGTAAGGAACTACAATATCAGCTTTTCAATATGTACAAATAAAAAAATTGCCTCATAGACAGGACTACAGATCAGACAGTGGGCCCCACCCTGGCTTATCCCAAAACTAAGCAGACCGTTGATGCTAAAGGCTGGACATCCAGGAAATTGAGCATAGCGCTCTCATTAATATTTCAACAAGTTCCTGGCGATTAAAATCTTTAATTGCGACAATCTAGTTTGCAGTCTATCACTATCACAATATGGTTTAATTTCGAGATAAATTTACATGTGTATACCGTGACGCATTTCGCGCACCCCAACTTTCGGGCATTTTAATACCCGGAATTAGCGAGCTCCATACCTATCGGAAGCCGGATTTACTTATATTGTTTCACGAACGGTTAATTTATAATTAATAAAGCTATTTAAAACGAATTGAATATCAAAGAAATGATAATTATATTGTTAACATTTTCTTGCCAAGCCTTCATCTAGTTTCATAGTAAAGTATACTACGATTATATTATACGTGACACGTCACAATTGCATGTTTTTTATATAAGTATGTAATCTTTTTTATTAAAGTTAAGCTTTTTAGATTGCCTTTATATATGGAATCTCCAAAATTACTTCATGAAGGAAGTTTATGGGTTTTCACCGATTTGTATGAGAATCATTTTTTTTTTAAAGAAGAAAAAATTTCGCTTGCAGGATGTTTATAGTAGGTAAAGGTTCATTTAATAACCTTTACGATGGAACCGTACAAGTGTGGTATAACTGGGTTTTATTTATATTGTGTGACAGGGTTGCATTTTTAGTATCGACACTACATCGCTACTATATGGACAATCATACGACTGTATTTTACACTATAGTAGCATCATATAAACGTATTATATTATTGTAACACATGACAGATATCACCAACGCGTTTTTAAGTGTAAATAGCCATAATAACATTAAACACGATCTTTGTTTCAAATTAATTATTTCTTAAGCACTTAAAAGCTAATTAAAGCGGTCGTAGTCAAACAAAGAACGTTGTTCAAAACTAGCAAGTCAACTAGAACTTGACCAAGTTAATTATAAACTGACTGATCAAGTCCCGAGCACAATCAAAAACTTGAATCGTGTTGGTGTTGGTTTAAGGACGTTTATGTAGTTAAAAAAAAATGTAATACAACTTATTATGTTAAAACTGAAAACGAAACGGCGAAGTATTCTTATTTATTAAATACCAATAATCATATATGAGTGTAAAAATATAACAATATATTTACTTGTAAATGTACTATGCTGAAAAATATACTATTCAAGATAATGAATTGGTAGAAGACAATTACGACAAACCTACAATATCTTAAAATAGCATAGGTAGTTGACGTATATCTGTATATTTCAAATAATAGACTTATTTGAAATAGCTATTTATATTCAGTATTAAGTAGTATCATAATAAAAGGTACGCTTCTTAATAATTATTGTACGTAAATCTGTATTTTCCATTATTATTTTGGAAGGATACAATGATGATAAGCCTTTTTAATGCGCGGCTTAGTGATACACTCAGCGAAGGAAATTAGTATATGATATCATGTGTACCATAAACGTCAGTTGTCAAGATAAGCAAAATAATTTCACGTACATTGTAGTAAGACGTCCTCGAAATAAAATTGCGTCCTCCAACTGACAGATGGAGGAACATTTTTTAAAACGCCCCGAGCTAAGGTTCTGTGAAGCAATTTTCTTGAGTAAATAAAGACTGTTTTACTAAAGCAAGTTTCAATTTTCTTATTTATATCAAATTATATAAAGAGATATTTTTAATGGTTTAATTTTAAATATGTATTTTACGACTTCATGTATATAAAATTATGCTTGAACCTCACGCGCTAGATAAAATTTGATTCAAATGGAAGATTCGACTACATAGTCCATAATGCAGTATCGGGTTTAAATCTCAACTTTTTTTAAAATGGTAGTCATGGTAGTGGTTATCTTCTTCGTAACGCTCTTGGCCCGTCATCTTCGCTTCGCTCCCATTATCGAGCTCTCACATACCGGCCGCCCCACCGCGGACCAGATCTATTTGGTCCAGCGCCTGGGTGATCTGCCCCGCGGCCTGGTACCTACTTTCCCTTAACTTTTCCTTACAAGGCGTTCAATGGACTAGTTTCCTCGCATTTCAAGATGTCTGAAAAAAAGTGAGAATGCGTGATTCTACTGTGTTAGATAGACTTATATATTACTCAATGCCGATATCCTGAAGTATATAATAATCCATTGGGACATAATATAAAATTAATAATAATGAAAAGCCATTGGGTGCGCTTTTTTACATATATCATAAATCAGTGTTGTCTAGGTCCAATAGGTGTCCAATATAATGAGTAACAATGCGCAGTAAGATCTTAAATGTTTGTTATCACATACATATATTTTAAATCTTTCTTATAACTATACCATGTAAACTCTGATGAGGCTTTAATCTTAATAATAATATACACATAACACAAACACACAACTTCTTTAATTTGAACGTAGATGAGCAAAATAGGACAGACATTATATGTACAAATCTCAAGGAACAGAATGTTATGTTAAAAGTTTAAAATGTCGACCCACTTTCAACATGATGTTTTGGGCGCACAATACCCTCAGTTTGTCCAGGTGCTCGGTACTTTTAAATTTTGCTTCTAAATTTTTAGCGTGAGCTCTTGTGCTTTTAAAACGTTTTTAAACACAATAGCGGCGTTGCAAACGCTTTTGATGCCTTTTTGGGTGTTTTATTGCTTTCGAATCTTTAATTGGGAAAATACTTTTTTATTAAAACATTTACTCATAACGTTTAATCATACCGATTTTTTAATTATTTTATAAAAAACCAATTAATTGGCCACCTTGCACGCGCAAAAGGAAAAATAATTTTTAACAGTCGCTATTTGTAAATTACAATTAAGAGGATTGAACTATTTATTCTTAGTGGCGGTGATAATTTCAAAGATTTTCTATTTTTATTCCGATTTTGTTTTTTCAATGATACGCTGGTTATAGATTACGTTAAGCATTAATACTTTCTTTCCTGCAAGAAAAAGGCATAGAGTACAAATCAAGCTTTGTATTTAAGGTAATGTTTTACCTCACAGTACGAACAGGAACAGAACGATAAATGGTCGCTTAGCTAGTCCCGTCGGAATAGCGCTAATGAAGTTTGAGTAACAGGTGAACGTGCTTTGAAAATAGCTTAACGCTTTAAGTGCGCATCTTATCACTTGTAGTTAAACTTATAATGCATCTTTAATTGTATTCGGTTAAAAATGATGAAGCGCATGGTCTGAAAAACATCCATGTCTTCTGATTTGGTAATTTACGTCATCATACGGCACAATAATTATTTCCTCACACCTCCTGATTGTAAACGCTATTTACTGTGCTTTAATAGTAACTATAAGTATATAAATAAACTATTTATTAATTTTATCTATGACATACTAAAATTCCCCTGAGACGGATCGAGAGATTCTCATAAAATTTTGTGTGTCTATCGGCTAGGTCTGAGAATCGGTCAATATCTATTTTTCATACCTATTATTGTAAAGGACCCGTATTGGTCCATAATTTTTTCAGTTTATGTATTTTAAGCTTCTAGCCCTATTTTTTATATTTATGTACATGGCAAAGCAACATTCTTAGTAAATATCATACAATTTCAACAAAAACGGGTTAACTAAGGCCGTTATCATGTAAACTCTCTAAAAAATACACTCACATTTTAAATACCATTTAAATTTACGCGCATCTGTAAATGCGAACCACTTACACTGTTATTCTGAAATTGAAAAAAAGAAGCTATAATTAGTAGACTTTTTTTACCCCAGCAAAAATAAAGGGAATAATTTTTGACGTTTATCATTTACATCAAAAGGATGGAGTGCCTTTGAGATTAAACAAACGGGAGCTATTTTTTATTCCTCATGAAAGTGGATTGTACTTGTGTACACAAATCCGTCGGTTCGTCTGCTTTGACGTCCAAATGACCGGCCCTCGACCGAGAGCTCTTCAGACCCCGCCGCTCGATATTACACAGACGCTGGCTTCACCTGAATATTAACTTGCTGTAATCTATATAGTAAATAGTTTTCGTAATAAGAACTTACATCATTTTTAACCACAAATAAATTAATACCAGTGAACGCTAAAAGGCGTAGTCATAAACAAATGGCATAGACATGAAATATGTGATTTTTCTTTACTTGTTTGTTTTAAATGTTACAATCAGGAATCCATTCATGGTACACTTGTGCACACGCTCCTGTGAGGTCGATGGTACCTTGGTACTTACAAAAATGCGGGTACATTGTAATACCTAAACTAGATTATCATGTTTTTAGTAAAAACTTGCATTTTTTAAATACCTTTGTATTAGAAGGTTAGATGAAATATTAAAATCGGTTAAATGCAATTAATTTCGTTGATTAATATATAGTTTAATGTGCATATAATTTTAGAGTTAGATTACGGGCATTATTAATTTTATTTTAACACTATGAGGTGATATTAATTAACAAACTTGCTTTAATCCTGTATAAATTTAATTTACAAGTATGTGAACGTTTGCGCTAAGGAGCTTAAGTTTAATTCAGAGCGAAATTTAGTTTATAGTTACAATAGTAAAACAGAAAGTTATATATCTATAATTATCAAACAGAAAAATGTATACATTTATTTTTCAGTATATACTTAAGTTCCATAATTACTGTCAGTCAGAATACTTTATTTATTTCGTAAATTTTTAACAGAAGCATTCTAAGCACAGAAAAAAAACAACATTAATTTGCTTGTTATCTTGTTAATTTGCTTGTATGTGCATATATCATTACCCAATTTACAGTTCTAAAATCTATGCTTATTACAGCAAAACTTCTTCGACCGAAATGTAGTTCCACCAGTAGCGTTGCGTTCTGCGCATTGCAGTGCCTTAAACCCGAAACTGACTATTATTAATAAATAGCTGAAAAAGATTCATTAAACAGTAACAACTGTACTCCTTTGTCCTATTGACTTTGATTGATTGTCAGTCGGCATGTGCTAAACGAGTTGTGCCAAATAAAAGCAAATGTTCACAACCCCTGTCGTCATCTGTCACGTACACGAATCGTTTTATTGAACGCTTCAAACATTATTAACTTTAGGTGACATGGTTTCGATACACTTGGGTTGACTATCCCTGTCAATATAAAAGTATCTCAGACGTATTGGAGATATACTGATCACTTATTCCTAGATACGTGATTTACGTCAACGAAATAATCACTCGTAAGTAATTTTATTATAATTCTTTCCAGTTAATCGTATTTACTATTAAAAATATGGTTTTCAGTTGTTTTATTATAACCATAACAATCATTTTATTACACATTCGTTTCGCGGATCTGAAACTATCACGCCATATACGATTTAAGGTTTTATTCAATAAAAATATGTTACTCACCCCTGTCTGTACACTTCAATATAAACTCGAAACGAGTGCAACTATAACAATCGTGATGAAAATAATCGTAGAGAAGAGGGCTTCACTTTTAAAGCACAAAATGGAGGGTTCAATATGTGAAGGATTGTACAGATTAAGAACGGATATAAGCCTTCAAAACGTATGTTTGTCCAGTTATAGAGCTTATCTAGTAGCTTAAAACCCATGAGAACCAAAAACAAAATTTCGTTAATCGTTACATTTGGTAAAAAAATACAAGATGTCAGGGCAGAAGCGGTCATAGGCATAATGATGTAGATATGATCGTATATAATAAATAAAAACTGCTGACTAACGAATGTTGTGATGGCATAGAAACTAGTAATTCTCAAATGGGGTTTCAGGACCTCGGTTAGGCAGTTATTAAAAATATTGGTAATTGGTCTTTGAATGCCTTGCTCCCTACGATTTAACGTGGCTAAGAAAAATCCTTACCATTTTTATCATTATCCGAGGTAGCTCTTTGTGCATTTAAAAAATAAGTGCGTTCTTAGCGTAAGATAACGAGCATTGTTGGGCGTCTTCAGACCCTTTCACGCTTTGACAAGTCACCCGTGAAGATTGCTTAGATCCCCAGCCCTTAACTTGAAACAGCGTTATCCGAGATAGGATTAATTGAGGAAATACCGTAGATAACAATAAAGTTACCTAAGTTCGAGACGCTTGAGGTTCGCGATTTCTGATAGTAATCAGGAGTAATTATTTCTGTTCCTATTCTTCAGAACCAGCATGGTAAATGACCTCTAAACTAAGAAGACTTCGTAAATAAACTTACATTTATATAAAATTCTTCAAAACTAATATAAACGAGATGTACGGTGACTGTAAAAATACCTATAAAAAATACCAAAATACCTATTCAAATTTATTAGTTTGAAATAAAGAAACACAAATCTTACACGTTATAATTGACGTAAGTTCTAACATTTCGGTAAAACAGTCGCTAAATTATTCAGCACAGAAATTCCGTTGAAGTATGGGTAGAATGACGGAGTAACAATTTGCATCGCTGATTGCCGGCCCAATCAAGGATATTTAACAAAATTAAGTAATTGAGCGAGCGCCCCTTGATAAATTGACTAAACAAAGCAACGTATTGAGCAAATCTAATAAGTATACGGCTATTCTGTGGGCCCGTCGGTATTAATTAGGTTTTAATGCAAACGCATTTCAATTTTCGTAGGAACCGGTAGCTTTTAAAACCGATATTAATCCGATATCTTGATACTTTTTTAAGTTTCTTATTTTTATATTAAAGTGGGAAATCATTCAAGTGTTATATAATCGTCTGCTCAAAGGTATCAAATACTTATTCAAACATACAAATAATTATTTATCTATATCATAATATATATGAAGACTTTCATAAACGGTATGATAGTCCATAGGTAAGTTAAAACACACACACATAAATAAAAATACCAAACAGTATTAATATGAAACACATATGTACTGTAGCGTGAATCAAATCAGGGAATGTGTTGTTTCATATATATATGACGTAAATACTAAGTATATATATATATATATATATATATAATTCATAACTCTCATAAATACGAAAACCACGGTGTACCGGTATTCGGTATACACCGGTAAATATGTTAACGAAATTTGTTTTCCTTTGGAAAAGTGGTGAATTGTAGGTCTAATTAAATTATTCCACACAGTTTCGTTACCTACCTATGTTATTATGTGGGTTTATTGCCATGTATATTTAATCAAAGGGGAACTGAATTATTTATCCTTATTTTACCTGATTTTGAACAATACATATTACAAAAATTTAATTAATAAAAATGTTTCAAATTTTAAAAAGTATATATTATTATTAGTATTTTCAAGATTAATAAGAGAGAGCGTGTTCTCCAAAAACAAATAGATTGTTATTTAAATGGAGGCACTATCCTGATATAGTCAAAAACGAACTGAAAAGCAATAAATATATTATATTTAATCGTAACGGTTCCAATCAACAATGCGAATTTAAGTTCTTTTTTTGAATCCATTGTATTTTTAATCGTGTATGTTTTAATGTTTTATTCTTTCACGATGACATTTTGTTTGTTTTGTAATTAATTTATAAAAAGTATTTTCTTAAAGTTAATCCTGACAGATCGCTGTGTTCTATTCCTTGCGGTAGATTCTTATAACGACATTACAGCGTCTAGACTCTCTAAACCTGGTTTTCTACGAGAACGTTGACTTGGTCAAGCTTTCAATATAAGCCATTTGTTTGAATTGAGTACATTACTTTTTGTGGATTCTGTTCGGTCTCTCATCACTATTTTTCTAAGCCAAAGTATGCATTAAAAAATAGAGACAAATGTTTCTTTTAAAGATCTACTAATCTACTAAAAACTTTGTGGACTATTTTTATTATGTTTTTTATGTGTTAAGTTTGTTGTTTTGATCACACTATTCTTAGCTATTCTTCTATACCATATCCTACTTAAGCTATATAATTATAAGTTAGCCTAAATATTAATCTATATATAATAAAAACATATCGAGTCTGTACCCCTCACGCTGAGTGATAGATGCTTGACCACAAAATAATATATAAAAAAATATTTGATTATACATTCGGAAAAAAATAACAAATAGTTATAATTCAATGGTAATTTTCATTATAGTTCCTATTTCGTATCAAACTTGTTAGTAGTTGTATGGCCTTAGAAGCTCATAACTTAGTTAACAGCTAGTAACGGTCATTAAATTTTGATTGGTCTCATGTGTAAAGTCTTCTGTAACATTATATTCATATGAACCTTGGTAAGACCTTTTAAACAAGGCTTACTTACTTGCTATTTATTAGTGTCTTAGGGCCCCACATCGGGGCAGATCATTAAAATGTCATATCTGCCATTTCTCGATTCTTCTGTTTGAAGACTCTAATTTCACACCAAGTCAGACCAATGTTTTGGCTTCCTCGACCATAGATCACCACCAGGACTGCTTGGGTCGGCCTTGCTTAAACAAAACAAATGTATTTTATAAATATAATCATTGCAGTACTATGTTGATATGCTCATATGAAAAACCTTATTTGAACAAAAGCAATTTAAAACTAACCTGCCTTTACAATATGTTTGTATCCCATGCACTGTAATGTGAACGGAAAGACAAAATATTTATATTTAATTGTGACTTGTAACGCGTCATTGAAATAAAGCTTAACGCGATGTAATTGTGTCCGTTTGTCTAAACACAATCAAACGCTTTTTTGACGGTCGTTTTATATTCCCACCCTCGGGATCTACTTATCTCTTGAGTCTTGACATTTAAGAAAATCAAAGCAACGCCTGAGGGCTGTACAGTGAGTGACATTGGCTACTTTTGATGTTCAGAACCTTCTATAGGGCATATTATCTCTGTGTTTGTAAACATTTTGTAGAAATTGTAATCGCCATGGATTAAGTAGCTCCTTAGCGTAAACAGGCACTTAAAGTACTGTTACTATGTGTAAATTAAATTGTTATGTGAATTTCAATTAGTGGTATTCAACAAGGTCGTGACTAAGACTATTTTAATTATTCCATTACTTTTAACCTGACATGGATTTTCAATTCTTCGATCATTATTTTCGATTTTTATTTACAAATACATTATACATTACATTGTATGAGAGTACCATGATTGCATGTTTGTACCATTTTTACAACACATGTAGTATTAGACGTAACGGAATTTCATGCATCATGCATATGCATGCATACATAAACCTTTTTTAATACAAGTATATAAAATTTGTATTTTTATTGTAATTTACCACTAATGTGCATATAAGTTTATTACCTGGAACGTATTTAATTAAGTTATTTTACACAATCATATAACACCAAATGTGTCGAAACAGACAGAGACTTATTTCAGCTAGGGCTCATGCGTGAAAGCTGTACGCACACGGAATCTCAATAAAGCCTGTCAACTGAACGTTCACATATTGAACATTCGCTGTCCCGAAAATCGAAGGAGTAATATGTTCAAAGAACCAAGGCAGAGCTGAAAGTAGGTGCCAAATTTAAAAGTTCAGTTTGAATCAAATTAGAATATTCTATAAATATCAATTTTTCAAATTAAAACAAATTTAAAAAGTTTGGTTCTTGTATCGCGATGCTTATACGCTGAGCGAGAAAAACACCAGCTCTTGCATCACCGGTACTGACTACCAGGCGCCTACTTAATTCCTGCCTGTGCTTTTGTACCCCAAGGTCCGAAAGTCTCTAACCCAAAGAAAACAAAATCAAAGTTGAAGAAAAGAATATATGCAATATTTATATTTTATTTAAGAAATAAATACGATTATTTTTAAATTAGCTTATTTTTCCTGTTTTACTTAATTTAATGTATGTTGTGTTTTGTTTATGTTCTTCGCACCTTGCACAAGTCCAATTGTATTATAAGTATTCTATTATTTTGTGGGTGGCTGGAAGAGATCTCTTATTAGCCATAAGGCCGTCCGTAGTAGCTATTAAATCTACTAACATCTATTAACATTATCTACTTCTACTGTTTTAGTGCAACAAAGTGTGAAAAAATAAATAATAAAATATAGACAGAGATGTTTTTGGTTGTTTTTGGATGTTTTTTAATGTCTTAAAAAATCTTTACAAAAACATTCCTTTTTATCCATAAAGACATATCTTTTTTACTACTCCTATAGTTTAGCGAATAGCTTAGAAATAATACATACATATTCTAAAGAGCTTAACAAAAGAACTTTTAATCTATATCGTGCAAAAAAAAACATTTTCCAGCATTCCTAATTGAGATGCAGACAATAAGCTAGATTCCAATGACAAAGGCTGACTACAGCTTTATTTGCTCTGTGGAGCGTTTTGATGGTACTTTTTCTTTTTGTAATGCATAGCATGCGTTCCCCCGTACCACTGAATGAAACGTTTCATTCAGTTAAAAGGATCGATAAAAAAATTAATGGAATGCAGATTGAACGTTCGGAGAACTTGAGATGTCATTCGAAAATGTATTTAATAAATTAAGGTCTATTTTTAATAAAAAGTAACCGTTATTTTCTTACTGAACTTATTTTTTATTTTTATTTGTTTTCTAACCGTATTGAAAAATCCTAACACCCTGGTTGTGTGCGAAAATCCAAGGCCCTTTCAATGCGGTCTTGTAGGTCTACCCTAGGTGGTTTAAGTGGGTATTGCCCACTCCTTTGGGACCAGGGAATTGTATTTCCATCTCAAAAAAACAAGGTATTTTTAATACAATTTTTTTCCAAAAATGTCAGAACTGAATATTTTAATTAGGTCCATAATAGTCCCCAAATTATTTTAAATATCATCAAGGTAAAAAAAAATTACACTGCATAGTCGTCATGTTAAGTAATTGTTATCTTTGATCGCAGTCAATTTCCACACAACGCGACCTTTAAGAACAAAGTCAAGCGCACTCCAAGTAAACGTTGAATGGGAATAATGCAGGCTACTCAACCATTGGAAATAAGTGCTTATTTCTGTTTTTATATTTCATTATTGGCCCTCTCATCTCATATTGCACTCTATAGAGGCCGCTATAAAAGATTGAAACGTGAGAGGCTATTTGAATGGAGTAATTGCAAGTGCACCTTTTTTTTAATTCAATTCCTGTCGGCTTCGGTAAAGCCGAATGATATCGCTATAAAGTAATGAGTTTTTTTTTTAATTGTGCTGATTTTTTTTTTGGCGAACAAATGTACAAGAACAAAAGTGTGGCGTGTTATTGAAGAGCTAAAAATCTCACCCTTTAGGAATATTACTCAAAATGTAAAACCGGTTTTAATTAGTTTAAATGTTTACGAGTCGACTTATACGTGAATAAAATGTTATAGACGCAAAACGTTAGACCAGTTTTAAATATTACAATAAAGGCAAGTTTGTTATAGGTAGGTTACATATGCAAACGACCCACCAAGCAATTTCTAGCCAGCGCGTCAGGGTTAGAATATAAATTTTATATTTTTTAAAGAAAAACAAAATAAGACAACTTCATATCTATTAACAATTTAACTTAGATTTCAGCGAGTCCCCCTTTACTTTACTTCTTATTTTGAGATGCTCTCTCTACGTATCACATCTATCGAAGCTATTAATAATTTATAATTGTATTGTTTATTTTCAAACGCTATATAGTCGTTAAGCGTATATATTGTTAATTAATCCCGTTAACAAATAGCAATATAATTTAATATAAAACCATTCCATCCCTCGGATTTGGTACTAATTATAGGATCAATGCGATATTAAACAATCGACGTATTGTGCTCAAATTGAAATTATTAACGGTGTACGATCTGATTGATTTCGTTCGTGAATTGGGCCAATGTGAATTCAATAAGTTTCACATCACTAAACATTGTAATTGATGCTCAAATGAAAGATCTTTGTACGTTTGCGTTGGAAATTTTATTCGTAGTAAAATATTTTCAGCGTTTGTAGTTAAAGGAAAATGTATGGAATTATATTAATATGTTACGACGTAATATGACTTACTTAATTGACGTCATGTGCCCCTCTTTAGAGTAAAATACGCACATTAACACCATAGCCTTCTATATGAAGTTTCGCGTTTTGTCTCGCTCCAAGTTTTTTTGACTCTCTTTGCCTCAGCAGCCCTGACTTACGGCCTGCTCAATAGAAAAGAAGATATTTTTGCACTTATTAAGAGTTGAAAACAGGAATTTTAATTATAATTGATACGTTTTAAATCAAAATTCAATAATTAGTTCAAACATTTGTTTAGAATTGAACGTTTTATTTAATTCATTTTATTGACCAATCAGTGCAGAGATATCGCTTAGAGCTCTTTGAGTAGATTCCATCCAAGGCTCCATCTAGTTGTTGGGACAGTGTGTTCGGTATTCTAAGGTGAGTCTTTTGAAAACCATTGTACAACACGTTTGACCGTGTTGGGTCGTAGACACATTTGCTCTTCATAATGGTGTAAATGATTACTATTGTATAACACTGCTCACATTTTGGTTGTTCTAGGTCATATATATTTTTAAATGTCTTCTAGTAAAGTATTATTTTTGGTATAACTTCATTAATATAAAAACAATTATTGTAGTGCTAATTTACCAACACGTTTTCCTACCGAAAGAAAATAACCAATTACAAGACGTCGGCATCTCGAGTTTCGCTAATATAATTTAGAATCTACGTAATGAACATAAAAATACATGGAGTAGCCACGCAGTTTATTTTTATAACACTGCTTCTAAGAATTGTTACTGTAAGCAGTAGTTTATAATCAATAAATATTTAAGCGTAATGCTAGATTTTTGGCTCATATAGTTTGTCCTATATTTGATAAAATATTATACCTAGAGTTCTAAATAATAATATATTTTTAGTATTAAGTCGCTCAATACCATTCCTGTCCGCGTTTATATCACCAGCTAGGACGACTAGGAATCAGACGGTCGGAAAATTATCCTTAAATACAATTAAAGCGTAACGCAATTCGTTTTAATTTTACTCCCTTACTCTTGATTCTCCATGCGTTAAAAATGAGAATGGCTTACCGTCTAGCTAGTCAGTGTGGTTAATTCTCACGTATAGTTATAAATAAAATACTTTTGAGTTTTGTCTATTGTTTGCGACTTTAAAACTAAAAACTCATTCATAATAATTCTTCACTGTCATGTTTTAGAGTCGACGGCATATTTTTTACTTGTGCCTTGCCACACAACTCAAACAAAAAACCAGCGGCAAACACAGAGGCGTTGTTTAAAAAAAAGCAGGTCCATAACAGCAGTCTGTGTTTAAGTATTAATATCAAATCAATCTCGTATCAAATTCTATGTAAAAAGTCAACGTATGGCCGGATATAAGTAAAGGTTACGGAAACCTCAAAAGTGGTCTAGAGGTCGCAGGGCATATCATATTTCTAAAAATAGGTTTTGACTAAGCGCGTGATTAGCTTCCGGATGCAACGCGGTATGCCAATTTTATACTGCGGTAAAAAACAAAAGTGTGTCAGGTGAAACAAAATAGGTGAAATATTTTTTGTATCCGCACAGAATTGGACAATCTACGAGCGACACGATTTCCTAATTGTCATGTTACACGTGTCAGTATTTTTACGATTATTTATTACGTATGAAAAACTTCAAAAAACATAAAAACGAGAATATAAAGACGTACGTTATCAATTAGGATAGGATTAATTTTCATTAAACTATTCTAATGTTAAATTCCCTATTTCAATTTCTACACTCACCATTCGACACTTAGTAGAATGATTGATCTTTACTCATTCGGGTCGCTAAATTCAAATTCATTCATCATACATAGCATTGATTGATTAATGTATTAATTAAAAATGATTGCAAATTGTAATCCGGCACAGACATTTCAAGAATAAGTTGTTTAAAGCTATTCAAATTTAGGAAATTTTTATATTAGTTATGTTAAGGAAATGCTGTTTTGTAAAACTAATCAATTAATAATAATTAAAATTAATCATAATTAACTAATTAATTATAATTAAATTATTAGTATATCTTCTTCAATCTATAATAGACCTGATTAATAGACCTGTGAACTTAAGTATTAGTTTTTACGAAGACTAGTTTCTAATATATATATATATGATTTGTATTTAACATTCGACTTTTATATATATTCAAGTAGGACACATATTATTACAAAATAACAAAAAATACATATTGTACAAAACATTATTGTTTATGGTTTTTCAGTATTTCAACAAGTTTAAGCCGAATAAACCAAATAATTAGCGAAGTAAAATTTAAATCGATTTTCTATTATGTAAATTCAAAAAGAAGAATGAATTCCCCGTTTTATCACAATGAAGGTAAGTAATTGCCTTCGCATTGACCTTTTTTCTATTCAAGATATTAAGCTGTAAAAAACCTAAAAACATTTTGTTTTACATACAATACATTTCTCATCTAATAAAATCGTAACTAATAAAATTCCCTGAATAAAACATAAAATATTCATAATAAAGCTTCTAAATTCTCTTTTGAGATTATCATTAGCAAATAATTGCTTTGCGAAATATTAATTTATTCTTAAGTAGAAAGTTCCAGTTATCTTTGTTTGATATGCAAATATACATTTATATTTTACTTTGTTAATTAAGCTGAAATGTCTTTTAATTTATATGAATTATTAATACGATTATAATAAGCAAGAGGTCGTCGTCCAACCACTACGTGTCAAACGAAGGACGATGTCCATATAAGGATTTGTATTTGTTTTGATTTTAACTTAAGTCAAGTCAAAGTCAAAATATCTTTATTCAAAAGGGTATTTAAGACCATTTTGAAACGTCTTAAATCTAAGTGATTCAACGGCTGTAATCGTACGTGACCAAGTTGAGAAGAGGCAGGCAAGAAACTCAGCCGGTTAATTTTTTTTTTTGGTAAAGATCCCAGTACACTTTTCTAGCAAGGCTAAGGTGGAGCTAATTCATTCTCAACTTAAGACTATCCCATTTCATTTGTAACTATCGGGACTAGTTTCCCTCCGATAAGCGATATAAAGAAGTATAATATATTTTTGTGGATTATATTTTGACACGAATGAGTTTAATACGTAATAACTATGATTGTTATTATAACTGGTCATTATGTAATTACGTAAACAAATTAAAGGTTAAAGCGAAAATATAATATCTGCAGTATAGTGCAGTACAATCAACCTTAATTGCCTTTGCGTATCAATATCAGTAAAACCATTGTCTGTGAATTGGCTTAAACGTATATTTGCTTTAAATTAAACGACATTCGCTCAACAACGATACATTTTAAGTGGAAATTTATTTAAACGTAATTTTACAATATGTACGTAAAATGTTTTGGTAGTTGGTCGATTTTACTAAACCATAACTAACCAGTGTGTTTGATTCGTATTGTTCCCCCCTTCTTAACGATCCCCCTTGTGAACGATTTTACAAGTTCAAAGACGTCCTGAATCTAATTTCACTTTTACGTGTCCTTCTATTGTATATGTAGACTTTGATTAACAGTAATGCTAACAGTGCTAGTGCAGATAATTGTGTCTACAAGAAGCTCGTTAATAGGTTATTGGCTCGATGGTTTTTGAATTAGAGTAACAAATTCCAGCTTATATAACAATATTATTTCAGTTCGTCCTTCATAATTGTACAAAAACATAGACGTTAGTTTAATCAAGACTCGAATTGCTTCTGAGCCTGAATAAACCACAACGCTTACATTAATTTCGGTAAATCAACAACATTTCCAATAATTGTTTTTAGGGGTAATCATTTAATTGGTGCGGTTGATAAAATTCACTTTTATTCACAAGAACCCTTACTCTGATTCCCAAAATTCGGAAAATCTAGATATATAATAATATTAATAGTTATATTTAAATATATCAAAACGATTAAATAAAAATTATCAATGGAATAACAAAGAACAGTGGAAAGTTTTCACACGTTCATATACTCAAACTCAAAATATCTTTATTAAAGTAAGTCTTTATCTTAATAAACTTTTGAATCGTCAATCTGTACACTACCACCGGTTCTGAAGTTATATACCAAGAAGAACCGGTAAAAAACTCGATAGCTGCTATTTTAAAATAAACATTTCATACAAAATTATGTTACATGAGCAATTCAAATAGTTATGACTTAATACAACTTGTATATATTGTATTTGGCTTAGGCTTTATATTATAAACCCTATTTTGGGGTGATTTTTCTTCTTAAGCATATAATTTGTGTTATTGTG
Source organism: Leptophobia aripa (assembly GCA_951799465.1). Taxonomy (NCBI): domain Eukaryota; kingdom Metazoa; phylum Arthropoda; class Insecta; order Lepidoptera; family Pieridae; genus Leptophobia; species Leptophobia aripa. The sequence goes on along the minus strand of OX637267.1, from coordinate 5,416,786 downwards.
CTGTATGGGTTATAGAAATAAAATAAAATAAAAATTGTTAGCTGATAATACTGAATACTGACTTAAGAAAATCCTCTTAATTGCGGCGAAGCAAGAAGAATTACGTGCGTGAAGATTAGCGGGTGGTTGTACTAATGTCACCCACAACAATATTTATTATTATTACAAACAATATGATACTTATAAAAAAGGATACAATAGTTTTGATCACAAACTTACATTTACACACAAATTGACATCAGAATAGGGTCACTTAATGTTTCAGAGCAGCTTTAAAGCTCCATTTAGGAATATTGACAAACTATCAATAGGCTATCGAAGCCCGATCCTCTTAATCATATTAACAAATACCTACTGATTCCCACAAATACATTGCAAAGCTTATATTGTGCAAAGCGCATCAGTAACCCGTCATCACAATTGATCAAAACATACATCTAAGAATATTTTGATATGAAATTATTTTCATTTTTTTTTATATATGATCATAAATCTCTTGCTCGAATGATCTTACTATTTAACTACAGTTATTTTTATCTGTGTTTTTCATGGAAACACATACGACAATATTTTTAATTACTTTTATTTTTATTAAGAAAGTTAAGATTTTTTTACTTTTTACATAGGTTCTTGATTAATGCCAATTATAAGTTTTACCATTTACTTACGTTACTTACTGAATTTTACGTTCTAACTACTGATCGTAGTGAAATGTTATAGAGTCTATAATCAAGATAACAATAATTGAAAACCCTTCGGTATTTGAATTTTTTGACTTATTATATATATATATATTATATATATTATTTGTATATGTTAAATCGGCATAAAAGCCGTGTGAAGCCACAATGTAATGTTTGTAGTTGATATATTATTGATTATAAAATTAATAACAAAAAGAACGTAATTTTTATGTATACGGATACGTATAAATCATTAAACATGCTATAGTTTTTAGATGCCATGACATGTGCTATATACTTTCTATGCCAATAACATAACATGTATAACTTTAATTAAGTGGATTTAGTGGATAAGTAAGTATCACAAATCGATATAATAATACAGGAATCGAGTATGATTTCATAACTCGTTGTAACTGTCCATTATACAAAATGGAAGCGCAGGATTTCAAGTTCATTAGACCCGCATCTCGTTAGCGCATAGTCGAGTGCTTTTCCAATATTGGTCTTCTGGACAATCCCAATAGGGCTGCCAATAAAAAATTCAACGCCGTCCTTGTATTGATCGTTTTAAATATAAGGTTTTTGAGTCTATCGTATATAATTGTGTTACAATTAAAAAACGTGCAACGATTGCCTACATTTAGGTCAAGTTTGCTAAACCACATATTGGTTCTCATATCAAATGAAACACTTTTTATTTCACTACATTTGTCTTCAATGATTATTTTATATACTTTTATTACTAAGAACTAATTAACCTACTAAATAATAATGTGTTATATACATCAAGCTAGTTTCAGGTAAAGCTAGGTATTAAATGATATAAAAAAATCGGTAGGCCATGAGTCGTGTACCTGAGTTGTGTCTATTTAAATATATTATTGTATTTGAGTACATTGCTCATTAGTAATATATTGAAATTAATAAGTCCTATTGATGTACGAGTGTATGATTAGTGTAATGTTTTTTTGCTATCATTTTTCTCTTTTCTCGCTCAGCTATGGGCGCTCAGTGTAACTATGTCAATTTAGTGACCATTACACTTATTTGAAATAAAAATAGACTTTTGATAACTTACACGCAACTAATTCGTCAGCTCCTTATTATAAGTTCGAAGATTCAAGGTGGCAGGGCAATAAAATATAGAATTATTTATTTCTCTGCCAAAGTTAAATGTTTTATTTTCACGGAATTAAAACATACCACAAACATACATAAACATACATAAACATATAACTTCAATTACCATTATGTACGTACTCTCTTTAAAAATATGTGTAAAATTCTAAAAAAAATAAACACTTAAATTGGTCGAGGCTTTCTAGTACACCAAAAATTTCAACATGAAATATGCTTTTATCGCAAAAATAACAGGAGCGAGCAAACGTAATAACAATGATAAAATTCAGCTACAATTACCTACGCAGTTAATTTACGAGGTAAGGTTAACCGCGTTTTCCTTCAATTATTTAATGTAAGATGAAATGTGCTCGTCGCGTTGATGAATAATATATCTTTTTCACAGTTATGCATAAACAGGGTAAGAGAAAATCCTTTGAGATTTATCTATTATTAATTAACCTTTACAAGCCCGAATAGATTCGTATTTGAATACCTTTAAAGCGTTGATGACGCCATTTTCTAATTAAAGAAAAATTTTCGTTTACATTTTAAACATGCTGGTTTGTCGTACTGGCTGGTTGGTTTCAAAAATGTATATTCAAAAGAAAATATAATTTGTGTACAGGAATTCATACAAATAAATACACTCGTTATCGTCGTCTCTGACATAGCAAGAGCCATACAAAAGAATTTCAAATCATGGGAAAATATTCGAGTAATTATAAGAAAAACGTTAACGATCAATTATATTATGATTCAATTTTCTTATAAAAATATTCATACAAGACGCCGCCGTGGGCACTTTCATTTTTATACGCAAAAATTGTTCTTATCTACGCATTATGTTAAATACGCCTCAATTGTGGCTCCTTCTAAGAAAATTTTGTGCCCATTTCTTTTATGTTTATAAGAATCCAAATATTGACGGTGGCTGTCCGTAATATTTGGTTAGATTTTATAATGGATTTTAATTGTCTAGTTTGAAAGGTTTGTTGTCATTATTTGTTTAGTAATATTTCTAATGAGGTAAATGATTAAAATAAAGGATTATATGTATACACGAGAGATCTTCAACAAAAGGCATCAGACAGAGAGGAATGAAGAATAGGCCCAGAATTGGGATACTCACTAGTAACAAAAAATATTAAACGTGGAATTTACTTGACCTGACTGAAGATCCTATGTTCCCTCGATGGGGCAGAGGGTATACACAGTAATACTCTATAGCGTATATCCAACGCCGCTTCACCTTTAACCGCGCTTTACGTAAGTAATATATTTGCTTGGTACATTAAAAAAAATATTGATTTTGTCAAAATAAAATACTATTATGGGTAATATAAGATTTACGTCAAACATTCATAGTAAATAGTATCTTTTAGTTTGAATAGTAGTTGCATTTATTAAGCGGTCTTTGACATACTACAACCAATCTTTGCTAGTCGAATTACAAAAGAAAGGTAGCATTTCTTAAATTTCAATTAGGACCCTGAAGGACGGTGAAGAGTGCCCAGACGGTTCATAATGCGGTACTTGACGTGAGTGCCTGACCGTGGCTACTTCGACAGCTTAGCGTTTTATAGTACAAGCGATGAAAGGACGACTAAGTAATAAAAGTTGTAGTAGTAGTAGACTAGTAGAAAGTTACAGAAAAATTACGTGATTATGTGTGTATCGTTGTTTATACAGGTTGCTTTTTGTGTCTCAGCTGTGCTGTACTAAACCCTAAAGGCGCATTCTACATTTGTGATTTAACGGTGAAGACAAAAACTCGTAAGAATTACGGTATAAAACCCCAAGAAAATGACGCGTGTGTAAGGCACAAACGATTTGTTATTAAGAAATAAACTCTTAGTATGGTACACATGTAAAGAATATAATGCATAAGCGCAAGCGTTTATGCAATTGAACCAAACCCCAAGTTTTACCCATTCTACAGGGCACTGAATGAAAAGTCATTTAGAGTCGAAATGGCCTTTTAAAATGTATTTTATGTTCTTTTTGTGGTAACAGGTAAATTTTACTCTTAATGACACTCCAATATTGTTCGTTTTAACTAATTACCTCTCCGAAGTTATCCTTTTTCGAACTTGCGGAGATATCTTCACGAATGATTCCAGTGTCGCAAACATATAAAGAAGACAATATTCGTATAGCAGCTTAAAGAACCTAAACTTTAACCCAATTAGTACAAGCTCGTAACCTTCATAATAACTCATAAGACCCGAATCTTGATATACTAAGATACAATTACCACTTAATCCTTCAGTGTCCCCTCTATTCATATGCTAATTCTGACCTATTAAACGTCATAATCTTGGGACATTTGAAATGATAATGAAGCGATGACAAATTAACACAAACGTTGAGATGATTTATAAAGTAAATGATACCATTAAATTACTTAAGAAGTGCCTATTACAGAGATTCTAAACAGATATAAAAGATTGCATAGGTTAAATAATTACTTTTTTAAATAATAAATTTTTAAAAAGTAATTTTTTTAAACCATTTCAATACAACACATGTAAAAAAATTATATCTAATACATAACATTTTCATGTCACAATGTTAATTACCGTACATCTCCGAATCGGCTTGACCGATTTTTACCAAATCTTATGAGCGTCTTCAGTAGGTCTGAGAATCGGCTATTATCTATTCCCCAACTGTATACTTTGATCAAAGCCAAGGATACTATATCTCGAGTATTTTATAGAATTTACTTCAGATAAATTATGTTTCAGTGTTTAATGTATCATCTACTACGGATGAATTTCAAAAGCGTTATAACGTTTGTATGTCTTTATAGTCAATACAGTACATATTTGATGTTGGACGAATTTTTCATCAAAAAATAGAATTCTAAAAGGGAACAAATTCTAATACAGCTTCGCCGCAGGCACAAATCCTAGTGAAACTGTATGTCAAAATGTGTATTTTAAGTAACAAAACGTCGTTTATGCTTTGCCGAGGGGAAATCATCATAATACGTAATACTCGTTTTGGCACATATTTCTTATATGTTTCTCAGAATTTATGTATATTTAATAATACATTATATATGTATATTTGAAACTTTTAAAACGCACGACGACCAACATAACGATTTTAGAGTTAAAACATTTTTTTAAAACAATCGGACTATATGAAATCTAATGAATACCCCTTTAAAATTCAAGTACTGTATCCTGATTTGAAGAACCGACCATAATGACTAGAACAATAAAACTCCACCCCTCTAGAAAAAACATGGCGGAATCTCTAGAGGCCAGCTTAGAAACATGGATGGTAAGTACATCATTGTAAATTCTCACCCTTTTATTAAAAACGATTTACATAAGGGAATTCTTGACTATTAATAGGACAACCGTGCTTTGCAATTATGGCTGTGTCCTTAGTTATTCTTTTATCTTCGTATAATTGCTATTGATTGCTGGCTGTTCGTGCTATGTTTAAAATGGGCCACAGTAAATCAGGCAGATATTCAAAAAATATTGAGTTTATGAAAATGTACTATAAGTTCATTTAAAGAGACTGGTTTGTACACAGTTAAAATGTATAAAATAAAAATAAACCTGCTGTCCCCATTAGCAGTCTCCATAATATCATTTCATTTAAAGGTCAGTGTTTGTGTTTTTATAACTTACAACCGAGTACTATTCAAGACTTTTCAATTAATAAATTTAAACGGAAAATATTTGAGAAAGCTTATTAAGATAAAAATGGTTATATCAAGGCTGCTCGGAACTGAATTGTTTTGGTTCAAAAAAATATTTCTAACTGATGTTAATCACTCTGTAATATAAAAACGACCACCTTACGATGACAACGAAATGAGTTTCTTATGGGTTCTTCTCAGCTGAGAACAGTGAATCCGTGTAAACTAAGTATCTGTTAATAATCCTAATTTAGATAAAGACTTTGACTTTGATAAGATTTTCGTTCAAATTTGAATAATACTCTTTTAACGTGTAAAGCGCGTATTTAATAAAGTAATAACGTGTCGAGGGCTCTACGTGAATAGAATCTACCTCATTAACATGACAGATATTAATAGTTCATACAGATGAGTTCTGTTTAATTCTGTAATTTTTAGGTAAACTCGCGTAAAACGAAGCGTGAACTTTAAAATTTATATATTTATTATATAAAAAAAGAATATCCGACCTGTATAGATATATATATATTTACAAGTATACAGGTCCGATATTTATTTTTTATCTAAAGGTTTCTCAGACGGGAATAATTCGACGCGTTAGATTAACTCTATGTAGGATATGGAAATAATAGAAAAATAAAAAATTAAAGCTTAATATAACTTGGATACTAATTACGATGCCAGCTGCATCATACAAGATTCACCCTATTGTCTGAAGGGTCGTCTCAAGTGACGTGTTTTTTATCGCTTATTCTTTGAACTGTGACACCGCGCATGATCGTATTGGCTTTGCAAATCAAAAGAAAGCAAATTTCAAGTTGTGTTTTCGGAGCTTGGCAATTTTTAAACAGGATTTTTGGTGTAATCGACAGTTAGCCCATAGGAAGATGATTTGAAGTAATTTAGCTGGATTATTCTATCGGAAACCAACTTACAATATTGACAGTACAATTACAGTAGAATTAAGACTCCAATTTATAATTACTAACTAAACACTGTCAAATATTTCAAATTTGAGATTAGATTTAATTTGTCGGAGCGTTATAAAATACAAGTCATTATCTCTTGTATTACGGTGCAATCTTGCGTGATTATTATACGTAGTAAATTCCAAATCTCTCATTATTGCATGAATGTTTCATGCAACTAAAAGTACACAATGCAATAAATATTATTAATATTAATAACATTTAAAGTCTTTTTAGAAATACAATATTATAATCATATACACAATATAGCGAGTGATATCAGAACTCTAGTTTGAAAGTGGCAACGCTTTCGCACCAGTTGAAGTGTTATGGTATAGGGTGCGCATTAGCCCTATATGATAAACTACTTGATGTAACTTAGTTGAAGCAAATTTTGCCTTTATACTATTAGTTAATAAACAATTTAACGTAAAAAGCCACATAAATGTGTAAATTATATACTCAGCTTATCTTTCGTGTATATATAAGCAGAATATATATTTTATTTTATTACATCTGTCCCCAAACGTCTTATGTGCTAAATATATTTAAAAAACAATAAACTTATAAGATAGTAAAACAAGGTATACATATAAACAATTATATGGGAACTTGAAGATATTACAATATGTATTACATCTATACTAATAATTACTGTCTTATTATTAGTATAGATAAGACAGTAAAAATCGAATGTCTGTACATTAAATATTTTTCCAAAAAACTGAAAGGAGGCAATTAAAGAGGAGTCATAGAAACCAAAAAAACAATTTTTGGAATTCTTGTCTGTCTGTCTGGTACATTACAACTTCAGAACTACTGAACGGATTTGAACGCGGTTTCACAGTTGGATTACATAAAATTGGGAGCGTTGTCAAAAGTTTATTTCGTCAAAATCCGTTAAGGAAAAAATAGGTTATGGTCAATTGAAAATTTACTTCAATCACTGCTTCAAAACTTTTAAACACTTATATTGATTGATAAGTTATATATTGTTAAATATGTTCTAATATAAGTTAATCTTAATATTAAAACTTATGAGAGATAACAAAAACAACAAATAAAGCAGTGCGCGCGGCGCGGTTGAAGTGTTGAACAATGTGCTCGATAGATGGCGTTGATAAAATTCTTCATCAACCTAGATTTATTTTATTTTTTTATTTCTTAAACCTATACAGCTTATCAAAAAAAGTTTACACAATAAAAATAGATTAAAAATAAAGCCAAAATAAGGTTAAAATATAGAACCGGAAATAGAATTTCTGATCTTAGAGAAAAAAGAATAACAAAAAAAAACACGAACAGAAAATAATAAATATATATATATACACATGAACAAGTGGAGTATATTATGTGAAGTACGAGCATTTAAGTGTGAGTGTGTGTATTTGTGTGTGCAATGGTGTTGCTGTGTAAGTGAGTGTGCGAGGTTGAGTCTTAGTTTTTTTTAAAGAACTTCTACTTAGGCCAAATATATCCAATATATCGCGGTTTTAAGATGCTCCATTGGGTAATGACTACCATGCAGTTCAAACTTTCATTAACGTTTTACCCTATAATTATTTTGAGTTAACACTACCCATAAAAACAAGTAAAAGGAAACGAGTGAAGAGACGTTTGTCATTTGTCCGCCTCCATTTTTCCACCTACATCCTTAATGTAATGAGGTTTACATTGTATTATTTGGTCAAACTAATAACCTCACATGTACGTATAACTTCGTTAGAATTTTCTTTCAACTCTTAACCGCTGAGGAGGTTTACCTTCCATCATCAGCTCATCCACATAAGAAGATGACTATCAGAATATAAAATTGTCAGGAACCCCCTACTGAACAAAAAATAGTCATAATGACTCCTTTTTTATCTAATTAAAATACATCTTTGTAAAAAAGAAACGTTTTTCAACATTGGTCTATTCGATGCCTAAGAAGCAACAAAGTTTTTATATGAACTTAAGCCGACTTAGAAACGCTTTAACTTATGACAAGAGACAGATGACAGATGACAGATGACAGGAGACAAATGACATATGACAGATGACAAGAGACAGATGACAGGAGACAATTGACAGCTGACAGGAGACAGATGACAGCAGACAAATGACAGTGACAGGAGACAGATGACAGATGACAGGAGACAAATAACAGATGACAGGAGACAAATGACAGCCAACAGGAGACAGTTGACAGATGACAGGAGACAGATGACAGCAGTCAAATGACAGCCGACATGAGACAAATGACAGCCAACAGGAGACAGATGACTGGAGACAGATGACAGGAGACAGATGACAGATGACAGCAGACAAATGACAGCCAACAGGAGACAGATGACAGATGACAGGAGACAAATGACAGGAGACAAATGACATATGACAGATGACAGATGACAGATGACAGGAGACAAATGACAGGAGACAAATGACATATGACAGATGACAGGAGACAGATGACAGGAGACAGATGACAGGAGACAGATGACAGGAGACAGATGACAGAAGACAGATGACAGATGACAGATGACAGATGACAGATGACAGATGACAGATGACAGATGACAGATGACAGAAGATAGATGACAGATGACAGATGACAGATGACAGATGACAGATGACAGATGACAGATGACAGATGACAGATGACAGATGACAGATGACAGATGACAGATGACAGATGACAGATGACAGATGACAGATGACAGATGACAGATGACAGATGACAGATGACAGATGACAGATGACAGATGACAGATGACAGATGACAGATGACAGTTGACAGATGACAGATGACAGATGACAGATGACAGATGACAGATGACATATGACAGATGACAGATGACAGATGACAGATGACAGTTGACAGATGACAGGAGACAAATGACAGATGACAGATGACAGATGACAGATGACAGATGACAGATGACAGATGACAGATGACAGATGACAGATGACAGATGACAGATGACAGATGACAGATGACAGATGACAGATGACAGATGACAGATGACAGATGACAGATGACAGATGACAGTTGACAGATGACAGGAGACAAATGACAGCCAACAGGAGACAGATGACAGCAGACAAATGACAGTGACAGGAGACAGATGACAGATGACAGGAGACAAATAACAGATGACAGGAGACAAATGACAGCCAACAGGAGACAGTTGACAGATGACAGGAGACAGATGACAGCAGTCAAATGACAGCCGACATGAGACAAATGACAGCCAACAGGAGACAGATGACTGGAGACAGATGACAGGAGACAGATGACAGATGACAGCAGACAAATGACAGCCAACAGGAGACAGATGACAGATGACAGATGACAGGAGACAAATGACAGGAGACAAATGACATATGACAGATGACAGATGACAGATGACAGGAGACAAATGACAGGAGACAAATGACATATGACAGATGACAGGAGACAGATGACAGGAGACAGATGACAGGAGACAGATGACAGAAGACAGATGACAGATGACAGATGACAGATGACAGATGACAGATGACAGATGACAGATGACAGATGACAGAAGACAGATGACAGATGACAGATGACAGATGACAGATGACAGATGACAGATGACAGATGACAGATGACAGATGACAGATGACAGATGACAGATGACAGATGACAGATGACAGATGACAGATGACAGATGACAGATGACAGATGACAGATGACAGATGACAGATGACAGATGACAGATGACAGATGACAGATGACAGTTGACAGATGACAGATGACAGATGACAGATGACAGATGACATATGACAGATGACAGATGACAGATGACAGTTGACAGATGACAGGAGACAAATGACAGATGACAGATGACAGATGACAGATGACAGATGACAGATGACAGATGACAGATGACAGATGACAGATGACAGATGACAGATGACAGATGACAGATGACAGATGACAGATGACAGATGACAGATGACAGATGACAGATGACAGATGACAGATGACAGATGACAGATGACAGTTGACAGATGACAGGAGACAAATGACAGCCAACAGGAGACAGATGACAGATGACAGGAGACAAATGACAGATGACATGAGACAAGTGACAGGAGACAAATGTCAGGAGACAGATGACACATGACAGGAGACAAATGTCAGGAGACAGATGACACATGACAGGAGACAGATGACAGGAGACAGATGACAGGAGACAAATGACAGCCAACAGGAGACAAATGACAGCCGACATGAGATAAATGACAGCCAACAGGAGACAGATGACAGGAGACAGATGACAGGAGACAGATGACAAATGACAGCCGACATGGGACAAATGACAGCCAACAGGAGACAGATGACAGATGACAGATGACAGATGACAGATGACAGATGACAGATGACAGATGACAGATGACAGATGACAGATGACAGATGACAGATGACAGATGACAGATGACAGATGACAGATGACAGATGACATATGACAGATGACAGATGACAGATGACAGATGACAGTTGACAGATGACAGGAGACAAATGACAGATGACAGATGACAGATGACAGATGACAGATGACAGATGACAGATGACAGATGACAGATGACAGATGACAGATGACAGATGACAGATGACAGATGACAGATGACAGATGACAGATGACAGATGACAGATGACAGATGACAGATGACAGATGACAGATGACAGATGACAGATGACAGTTGACAGATGACAGGAGACAAATGACAGCCAACAGGAGACAGATGACAGATGACAGGAGACAAATGACAGATGACATGAGACAAGTGACAGGAGACAAATGTCAGGAGACAGATGACACATGACAGGAGACAAATGTCAGGAGACAGATGACACATGACAGGAGACAGATGACAGGAGACAGATGACAGGAGACAAATGACAGCCAACAGGAGACAAATGACAGCCGACATGAGATAAATGACAGCCAACAGGAGACAGATGACAGGAGACAGATGACAGGAGACAGATGACAAATGACAGCCGACATGGGACAAATGACAGCCAACAGGAGACAGATGACAGATGACAGATGACAGATGACAGATGACAGATGACAGATGACAGATGACAGATGACAGATGACAGATGACAGATGACAGATGACAGATGACAGATGACAGATGACAGATGACAGATGACAGATGACAGATGACAGATGACAGATGACAGATGACAGATGACAGATAACAGATGACAGATGACAGATGACAGATGACAGATGACAGATGACAGGAGACAGATGACAGGAGACAGATGACAGGAGACAGATGACAGGAGACAGATGACAGGAGACAGATGACAGGAGACAGATGACAGGAGACAGATGACAGGAGACAGATGACAGGAGACAGATGACAGGAGACAGATGACAGGAGACAGATGACAGGAGACAGATGACAGGAGACAGATGACAGGAGACAGATGACAGGAGACAGCCAACAGGAGACAGATGACATGTGACAAATGCAGCCAACAGATGACAGATGACAGATGACAGATGACAGATGACAGATGACAGTTGACAGATGACAGGAGACAAATGACAGCCAACAGGAGACAGTTGACAGATGACAGGAGACAAATGACAGATGACATGAGACAAGTGACAGGAGACAGATGACAGGAGACAGATGACAGTTGACAGATGACAGGAGACAAATGACAGCCAACAGGAGACAGTTGACAGATGACAGATGACAGATGACAGATGACAGATGACAGGAGACAGATGACAGAAGACAGATGACAGATGACAGATGACAGATGACAGATGACAGATGACAGGAGACAGATGACAGGAGACAGATGACAGGAGACAGATGACAGGAGACAGATGACAGGAGACAAATGACAGCCAACAGGAGACAGATGACAGCCGACATGAGATAAATGACAGCCAACAGGAGACAGATGACAGGAGACAGATGACAAATGACAGCCGACATGGGACAAATGACAGCCAACAGGAGACAGATGAGAGATGACAAATGACAGTCGACATGGGACAAATGACAGCCAACAGGAGACAGATGACATGTGACAAATGCAGCCGACATGAGACAAATGACAGCCGACATGAGATAAATGACAGCCAACAGGAGACAGATGACAGATGACAGATGACAGATGACAGATGACAGATGACAGATGACAGATGACAGATGACAGATGACAGATGACAGATGACAGATGACAGATGACAGATGACAGATGACAGATGACAGATGACAGATGACAGATGACAGATGACAGATGACAGATGACAGATGACAGATGACAGATGACAGATGACAGATGACAGATGACAGATGACAGATGACAGATGACAGATGACAGATGACAGATGACAGATGACAGATGACAGATGACAGATGACAAATGACAGATGACAGATGACAGATGACAAATGACAGATGACAGATGACAGATGACAGTTGACAGATGACAGGAGACAAATGACAGACAACTGTGTGGTACAATATACAATACTTATTTTATTTTTTTATAGAATGTTCCTAAACATTACACAAGATACTAAAGAAAATTACAAAAAAGAGACATTTACATGTATAACAATAACTTAGGAACTAAATTAACGATAAAACACATACTATACGGCTTACATAGGACACTCATGCAAAATTTAAAAAAATAATACGTATTTAGAAAAGAATATAATATTTCAGGGCGAATTTTGAGGAGGCCGCAGTAAATAATAAATATATGATCTTACAATTGTTAGTGTCCCATTAATAACAGTAGTGACATATGAAACGCATATGTAAATTATGACAAAAAGTCATGATTCAGATTGACCTGGTCATGATATTAAAGTACTGAAATAATAAAACTGCGGCGGTATTTTTCAATTTTCGATTTAAACCTGTATTTGATTTTAAAGCTTCGAGCTAGAGAAAACTTTTACTTGGTTTCATAAGGTTTTAAATTTCAATTTCACCGGATTTTCTACGGACGGCCGCGAACAATGGCAGTATGTTAGAAAAAAATCGTCAGGTAAACAGACGGACGTATAATCTTTGTGTATTGCGTTGAAGATTTATATGTATTCCTGTTTTTTTATATTCATGAGCCGATGTCTTTATTTTCATAAGTCGCATACGCGAATTCAAAATTGTCTTTCGTGTTTTAAACAAACAATCATATGAGTAAAAGAAAACATTAATTTCAAAATAAAAAGTGTTATTTTAAAAAAAAACGAAGGGATGCATTCTTATTGTATATACGGTAGGACAACAATTTTTCGTGTCTGGTTGAATCTGCGCGTGGTTCACAACCGTGGTATAGCTTTATACAAGCTGAGCTGAGAATTGTTCAGTCTTCGTAAGCTTTTTGTTAAGGGTTGGAATTATAATATTTCTAAAATTTAAAAATGTTATTCTATAATTTTTTTTCTAAAAGCGAATTATAAGAACTACATATCCTGATATTGTATTCTTCTAGGATGCATATGCATCCTAAAGAATTATCGATATCTATATAGGATAATTATACGGGGACGAACATTGTGACACGAGAATTTTATATATTACATTTAAAGTTTCTAACTGTCTGTAAATGGAACATTACAATTAGTTTGTTAGTGATTTTTCTTATTACAGTAATTAACATTTGTACCAATCGCACGTCATATCATGACTGAATACAATAACAGCATAAACAACACGAGTAGAAATATATTAATACATTTCATAATAAACTATGACATAATCCATTTTATATTAAAATAACAAGGTGAACTATTTAAATGTGACTGTTTGTTTAAAAACTCACTAAGCCATTTGAAATTTTATCATCGTGGATTAAAATGATAATCCCTTTGATGTATGTGTATTCTTTATTTTAAATAAATAAAGACAAATCAACAGCCACATACCAAGTGACATAGTCACGTGACAGAGTTAAAAATCCACATACAAATATGGTGTTTACATTGTATTGTTAATTTCATCGCGCCCATTTCACCTACAAAACAAAACTACATTGCAAAATTTATTAAAACGTACACGCGTAGCAAAAACAACGTAACAGAATTATTGAAAGTTTAATCCGTTTATTTTTGCCGAATAAAAGTTAAAAGTCCTCGGTAGCCTGTATTTGGTCAACAATTACATTCACTTTGTATATTTTATTTGAGCGTAAATTTTTTCATTCCAATCTCCCGAAACAATTTTCGTTTTCATCCGGCTTCATATATCCGGAACCGGTGTGTGAATATTTCATCTTTCGATGTTAACTTTTAGGAACTGTACTCATTTTTTATGTAAAGCTACCACACAATTTAATTATATTTATATCAGGCGCCTTTAAACACCTCCTAACTGGATGGTGATCTACTAAGCATACTGGGTGATATAAACCTGAAACTGAAAGTTTCACCTGAAATTTTTGTAGTGTTTCCAAAATGCGAACACGCCACCACGAATTATCGCTCATTAGTGCCAAATGAAGTTTAATACTACAAAAAATATCATATCAATATTTATAAGGCTATTTTTATAAAGTCTATGGATCGATCATTCAGACCGTTTCTCAAACAATGCTTTGGAGTTTTGACACACTAGAAATATGATGATATTTTATAGCACTTAACAGGATAAAAGTATGCTTGAAGTCATTAATAGCTACTTATATGCAAGCCTTCGAGCTGGGAGTAGAACTTCCCTGAACAGAAGCCAACTTTACCGTGTTGGCTAAAGAATGGTCCCATTATGCCACTGACTGATTTGTTATTTATTGGCCACTCGTGAGCCTTCATAAAGTTATTATGTAGTACCAAAGCTCAATTTTCATTTAATGTATGAAAACCTGTGAAAAATTTATAAGTAAACACATATAATTATTATAAATCGTATTATAACGATATGTTTTAATTAAAACCTTTTAGTTACACAAAAATAACATTACAAGAGCCTATAACTATAACATAATAACAACGTCATACATTAAATTTACAGAGTTCCATTAGATACCATAGCATAATTATTAAATTTCTTCCAATTAGTTGGGGCAGCTACTTTGATAGATAGTAGACAAAGGTCTGATGCAAGGCACTCAAACAACGTTTTATATATTAAATATTAAAAACTATATTTATGTGCGAAACAGTTAAACAAATTTAAACTGTATACCAACTTTAATAACTTTATGTCTGTATATTTAATGCACACAAAGTATTCATTTCGAGACAACAAGCTAAGTTTACTAAGAGAGCGTGATAAATTATATCGTTTGCTTCGTGTTCTTGTAGCACAATAATATATTTTTTACTTTCAGAATCAGAAGATAGATCGAAAATGTAAATGTTTGTGTATATTGTGTGTTTCCTTTCGGAATGTATAAATCTGACTCCATTAATTTTTATATATATTTAATTATTACATGAATTGTATATGAGATTATGGCATGACAGGAGAAAAATTGTAACAAAAGAAAATTATAAATGGCCAATGACAACACGAACAAAAAAAAAGAAATTCAAATAGTTTACACGTAAATAGGTTTTAGTCCTGTGACTGAACATTGTGTGTAAAACAGACTTTTAATCTTTACGGAATTTCATTGAATTTATTCGTGATGATTTTCATAGTAAGCAAGAAAAACAAATTGCATATGGTAATATAACAACGGGCACTGTAAAGTTTTGTTCTGGGATGACGAACAAAATACAATTTTAATTTTTAATAGGGGACTAATAAACTGTACTATTTCAATTAAATTCAACCTTTATGACTACGGTAGTTGGTCGTACTTTTAAAATTATGTCACTTTATATATTTGAAAGCATCGTCAAGGAATATTGTTAAAAATATATAATATTAGAAATGTAATATTTTTACTTATACCTTATTTCAATAAAGTAACTTTATTTATTATCTCTTTATTAAAGTAAAGAATATTTAAATATATGACCTTTAAGAAGTTATCTAAAAGTCGTTTTGTACATGCTAGTAGTACCGAACGCGTTGCTACTAATGTTAGCAAATGAATTTCTAAAGACGAAGTTCATGTTCACACAATTTCTACATATACCGAGGATACTCCTCAAATTTAGTTGATATCACGGATGAGATAATCCTAATTAATATTGTCTTGGTTATTACACAGTTAAAATTAACTCCTTCACGGATGAAATCGTTTTACAGCAATCTAGACAACGGAATGTAACATGGACCATATACGGTGACTTATTATCACATTCGAGAAACAAGTTCTACAATTAAAAACTGTTATGTAAACTGCACACGTAATATTGCAAGGGAAAACTACTAACCAACATCAATAGAACAAATTTCGTCTGTCTGTTAATTTTCATTTGTTATAGATAATATCCTAAGTCTGAAAAGATAAGCAAAATTATCGACAGCTGCTTTAGCTTTAAACCTCATGTTTGAAGACAGTAAGTTATTTCAAATATCTTATCATATTTAATAAAAAGACCATCGATTTTATAAAATATTTAGTATTAAACGATTTATTAATACGACATTTTTAATATTACAGTTTTGACACCCTTAAAAATGTATGCTTAACGAATATCAGTTTCCATTGGCTATATTGCTTTTGTGCAATGAATCGAAAGGTTTACTGGTATTGTATAGGGATTAAATGAAACAGCAATAGGCTTCATCACATTTTCAGATGAGGCAATCAATTTTAAAGTTGCTGATGAAATATTTTGGTATCGCTGGAAAATATCTATTTCATTGTTCACAATATGTACATCGGCTAATAACTAAGTCATATATATATATTTTAAGGCTTTCGTTGCGCCAAGATTTTCCACCAGTTTAAAAATTACACACTAATAAATCAGCTGTTAACATTTCGATGAAATGAAAAACATCACATTTCTTAACTGATTTACTTTTAGAACCATATTATAATGAAGCCTTAAAAAAGCCAACACTTCTTAAATATTATTAGAACGTAGAAGCCAAAACAAGGCTTGGCTTGGTATTATTTTGTCAGTGAAACGTCTGAATAAAAATATAACATTTTTCATACTAATTATTAATAGAATTACAAAAGTGTTATTAAAGTGGATTGTGTAAAATACTTTCCGTAAAAGGCTTATAAAAGTGTTATTAGCTATAAATTCGCTTTCAGTGTAATAAATAATACGGCGATTTTCGATAGCAGTAATGTTTTATTCAGACAGGCGTTAACGATCCCATCCGTAATTTATTAAAATTATACCATAGTGTATATTGTAAAAATCTTTTTTCATAGCGGAATAACCTTTATATTAATAATTCTTAAATAATAACTTGTGACAGTGATGTAAAAAAATCTCTCATAAATTTCACAAGGGACAGAGCAACTTACTAGAGGCCTAAGGCCTCACGGGATATAGGGTAGAGACAGAGCAACGCCTATATTATTCCAAATCAAGGCCATCGGCGTAGGAGATATAAAATATTCTGTTAAAAACAAAAGACTGTCATTTACAACTGCGTCGTACAATTATTACAGTTCCATTTCGAGTAACTACAAATGGTATATGAAACTGTATCTTATTGTATCCTAACTAAGGTCGAAATTTGTATGTCGTGAAATTTTTGTGGAAAAATCTCTGGCTCCTGTATTTACATTATCTAGATTCGGACAGCTCGCTTTCATCTCACGTTTAGGTTATTCGGAATACAATTTGCAATAGAAGATTATGTTTGGATCCGGTGTGCGGTTTTGTTCGTGTTTTGAAAGGAACCATAATTTGATCTAAATATGAAAAGAAATATTTTTCTAAATATGTACTAGCAGATAATAGACATAAATCTATGAAACAGTATTTCTAAGAAACCGTTAAGATAAAAAATATAATATCGCGAAGATTTTATTCATAAAGATTTGGTAACGAATTTCGTTTAACAACCAGGTTAATTTATTTAAATGGTTGTTTTAAACAATATTCATGATCAAAAAAGCTTGATTGTAGCTTGGGAATAAGAATGTTAATTCTTTGGTTACTTGAAGATAAGTAACTAAATAATAAACATGTACCAAGGATTCTGATGAATTTATAACCTTTTTTGTATTAAATCTTGTTTAAAATGTAATAAATTACGTCATCGCTAACATTATTAAATAAATAAATCTCCAATATCTATTGAAAAAAACCATATTGTAGATAAGCCCAGTCTTCTCATATTTTATACGAATTATTGGATTTTCGCCACGAAATAGAGCAATAAGTCATAGAGTGTAGAGCATTGTCGTTGTGACCTACTTTCTAGTAGTGACTTTAAAATTTAATAAAAACTCACAATTGGCGTAATTATACCGCTGAATGTTATTATATATTTATAGGTTTTTCTATTGCTATGTTATATATTATTATGACTTTTCTTTCAATGAAACAGTAACTTTAAATTTGTAATTAAAAGTAATTTTTATTTTATGTTTTGTGTATATGACGTGTCATATTGGACATTATATCTGCCCATGTCCCGACGTGGGGCCTTAGTACACTAGTAAGTAAGATGTTGACATCAACACAAGTAATGACTTTATAGTAGTCGTTGAAACATATTTTAAGTTATACAAAAATGTCGTTCTTTTTAAAGTTCAAAATTATTAATTTAATTATTTTAACTATTATGCCTATTTTTTGTTTAATAATAAATCTGTATAATTACAAATATAATTCTGTATTTTATAATATATAATTTAACTAATGTATAAATAAACTAATTTGAATAAAGACCACTGAGTAATCAAAAAAACAAATCGATTCGTATACTCGTAACGTAAAAACATAGTTTTAATATCGAAGATCTTTCTAAATAATATTATATTACTACAATGATTAATATTATTTAATAAGAATTCTGGCATACGCAGCACTATAATGTATTATAGGAAAAATATGGTCAACATAAAATTATCATATATGTATAGGGGAGAGTTAATTTTGTTAAAAGGCGAATACGCAACGCCTGATGAAATATTACGTGCACAGAATCAAACATGGATCTTTGCCCAACAAATTGATGTATTGTACATAAAAATAACCTATATATATTATTATCTTTACAAAATGGTATGTATATTTAATAGCAAAAAATTACCATAGAATCAATGGTCCAAAAAGTTACATATGTTTAGGCATATGAATAAGCGTTTTGTAATATATGTACACAAATCCAACAAAATGTGTACGTTGCCTTTTATAACTCCTTTTTCGCTCCGTTAAAATGTTATTAACCGATCTATTATACGCTTCATTGTCAGTAATTTTCACTGCATTTGCCACATTTCCTACGGAAAATACACTCAAGAACGACGCACCTGGTCTTTAAGCTTTAATTGAAAATTATTGAACATGTCACTATACAGTTTTATTTATAACTTAGAATTTTTCAAGCTACACGCCCAAAACTGAAATTAAGTTAAATGAAAACATGGCTGACCGAAATATACGCAATTGAGAGATATTAAACGTTTCAGGTCATTATATCTAATTAATTTAATATAATAAATAACATTTTGTTAATTGAATTTAATTAATAACTCAAATGTGGTAAAATGCACACCCCTAAAATACCTATAGTTCTGGGTATGATATGGACCGATCAGATCGGATAGACGACCAGAGCACAAGTGTTCGCGCATGTCGGTGAACAAGGGAGAAATGGCGGACACAGTGAGACGCGTCACATCAGCAATCGAAACTGAATAAAGCTAAAGATTATTCAGCCCTTTACGAAGAAGAATAAATTTCATTACATAATTATAATAGAATGGAATAATTATAATGGATTATATAGTCACTAACCCTTTCAATACGTATAAGTATGAAAACCTTTCTGTACAAAATTCTCGAGTACAAGCGAACAATGTTTCGAGACTTTATCGCTGATTTTACGATAAATAGCCCCATTCGCTTACCCATTACGTCTTGATGACAGGATTTCAGACACTTCACAGTAAGAGTCTATTTCATTGGACAAAATTTGTAGGTAAAAGAAAAGGAACGATTACAAGTTCACGGCATAATTTAATGTTTTTACATATTACAATAAAGTTGATCTTGAAAAAATCTATATATTGTATATTTATTTCGTAAATTGTAGAATATAAAACATGTATTTATCTGTAATACAAACATAATACTACTTTAAAATATCATAAAATGATAAAAATATTATTTGGTATAAAGTTAGTTGTTGACACATGGATAATTATGTATGTAAAACTGATTATAGATTATAGCTTATATATATAGCCTCTATTATAGCCCCTATATTATAGCCTCGTAAATCGTACATTTAATCTCGTAATATAAATATATCGCTAAGAAATGGTTACACATATATACGGATTTTTGTATCGTTTTAATTTTAACAGTTTTATCAAAATATTTACGGACCACCATCTAATTCTGGTATTTCTGCTTTAATCTAAGCAGAAATACCCATAATAGACCTATAATAACTGCGCACCAACTGGATATAGAGTGATTCGAACTCAGTAAATTGTCCTAGCTACTAAATCGACTCCAATTTATTCCCCGTCGCCTTTATCACGCTTTTCTGTGTTAATTGAGACATTTGCACAGAAATTACGGGCTGTTATAGGGTGAATGAAAGGTCAGTAGAATAGGGAAAAAATGTAACCACGATGCTTTATGTAATTTTGTTGTACGCTTGATATGCAAATTGGTCATGGCTTACACGAAACAAATTTTCACCAAGTGGATATTGCTTTTATATTTTGCAACTGTAATGGCCGATATTAAGAAAACACATGTTAAGGTTACATATATATTATTTTACACCAAATATGGTTTATAGTTATTAACTGACAATACAATTAAGAATTAGGCCGAGTATATGCCGTTGTCCGTGTGATACAATCATTCAAGTAACATCGCCCAGGTTTACCGCCCGCCCTGCGTTACATTCCACTAGATCTAACTTATCCGCTATAAATAAAACAAGAAATCCTATTATTCCAGTAAGGTGTTGGAACTAAGTAACCGTGGCATTCACAAGACAGCAATAAATTAGACAAATCCGATTTACACGTGCAGGGGCGGGTCGTTACGCCATTTTGGTGATCGCGTTTGTTTAGACAAAAGACAACATTTGTCCCGCCAATTCTCAATTTCAAATTGAATTCGTCTTGAAACAAAGGGGTCCAATTTATCTTCGGATAGATAATACAGTATATTTGTCTGTAGCACTTATTTGGAATTTCGAGAGTTTAGGCTTGTAATATTGTATTATTTGTTTTTGTAAACTAGAACCAAATTATATATTTCGTAAAAATTGATGATTACGCCTCCATGTCTTTATGTCCATGCCCAATTGCTGGGCCCTTACAGGCATGTTATAATTGCAATTCATTTGGATTTCATTCGTTATTTAGTAAGTTTTTTCATTGTCAATTTTTTGCTTAACATTATTTATTAATTGGTATTACTACAGCTAATTATAATACTAATTGCTCACACATTTATATTATAATGAACAGACGAATTGAAAGCTCGAAATTCAAAGTAATGGAGTTTTTGTTTATAGAATTAATTCTACATAACAATTGATGGCTTAAGGAACATTTAATTGGTCTAACTTGAAAGGTCGCGGAAACCGTACATCCGTAAATCCGAACTTAAATTGTAACCATATAATATCAACCCATTAAATCATATGTATAATTAAATATAAAAATATGATACGAGTACATAATGTATTTTATTAAAGCACCTAAATGATTTCGGCTCTATAAAAACGGAGAGGAAAAATACAGTAAATAAAAGCTATGCGGAACACGTTCTCAGCCGATTTCTGTGTCACGTACTAAAGGAACTTTTATAACTCCCGAGTAGCGTAATTGTTATGGAGAGCCATCCCTTATTACTCAACTCTGACCCAAACTAACATTAATGAAGTGACACATCATATTTTATTACATAGTTTCAGTTTTCTAAAGAATACGAGTAATCTAGTGACAAGTCTATAAAACTAGCCAATCAAATATAATAATTACATAAAATCTTATGTAAATCTAGTTGTTATGAGCGTTTTTAACTGACTAGGCCTAACTACGACTTCTGTGCATGGGCATACAGCTGCAAAAAGCTTGTAACTTTGTCTTGTTTTGAAAAATGATTTACATTTGAATAAAAGAACGAATTTAATACAGTAAAAGTTCATAACGTCGTCATGTTAAATACGTAATAATCACTGGTCTTACCGCTCAAATAAGTGCTGACTATTCATTACAATTTGAGTCACGCTTGACCTAACTCGAATTCTGATTGAGCAATTTTCTTCAACCACTCCAAATCCGATAAGACTATTAAATTAACACGTAGCTATTGTACACGCTAAGTATTTGGTGTGAATATGGTATACATATATTATGGCAAACTTGTTTTTCTCTTTCACAAACCCTTACACCATTACTTCTGTCTCACTCTCACACAGTTTCTATTCGATCCCAGGAATGATAAAATAATATAATGATTGGCTCAGCATCGGGACAGTTTAACGCTTGAGTAGCCTTACAATGCTTTGTTATTTGAATTGTAAGTAACATAATGTTATAATAATTGTTTATTTAAAAAGAGCAGCTATCGAGTTGCTTGTCGGTTCTTCTCGGTAGATGACTGCCTTCCGAACCGGTGGTAGTGTAAAAATTGACGATTCCAAAGTGTCTTTATAAAGACCTACTTGAATAAAGATATTTTGAGTTTGAGTTTGATATCTAAAAATATAACGTAATAACGTTAAGAACAAATCATTATTTTTAGGGCAAAAGTGGAGCTCTTTAGGAGAGGCCTTTGTCGACATTTATTTATTCACACTTTATTGCACAAAAACAGTAAATACATGTTAATAAATGTTAGTACATAGGCCCTATCGCTAATAAGCGATATCTTCCAGGCTATCGACATTTTTTCTTAGACTTTTTGTATTTTCGTTAAGAAACTCAATCAAATGTATGTAAATAGTATGTCAATCATTTAATAAAGGCTTTATTATGAAATCATCAAATTATCACATTTTTGTATCAGAATGGCGTTGAACACAACCAATGAAAATGTTGAATCTTTTAAGTCAACGTAACACGTATACGTAATTAACCTGACGCATGACAGGCGGTCCTAATGGTACCATACCAATTTGAATTCCTACATTCGGAAGCAAGAAAGCGAACTAACATCTGGTAAACTTTTCACGAATCCAATCACATGCACTTCAAGTACTACGCTATTCGTGGACAAACTTGCAAAGTTCAAACGTACCTTGCACTTCTGAATTCCCTGTGTGGACTAGAGAATTTCCGATAGTATTCCGACTTCGATTACTTTTATTTACATGTACAGAAGACGCTGTGCTTTATAAGCGGAGAATGGAAAGGCTGTTAAATGCTGGCCCACACCAGGAAATATCCTAGTGTGGGCGGACCACACGAGTCCACCTTATTTGTAACTATCTGGTATATAAAACTAGTATATAAGACATGGACACGCAGTCCCTTCATACCAGAATAAAAATCGAATAATAAAGTTTTCGATCGATGCTTTGTGTCCGTTATAAATCAATTCTTACGTAAGTAGAGTAATAAAGCTCTTTTTGCCATTTTAATGTACCAATAATTATTCAGTATTATAGAATTCTATTAATTAATTTATATTTTGAAACGATTTCTTACATTTATTTCCCATAAAATTATAACGGAACAGCCGTCACCAAGAGAAATGTTCCCAAAATGTATATAGAATTCCCTGAAAACGATAAAACAAAAGCCTTACATATAATACACAGAGAATTGTTAGTCGTTTCGAGTGTTTTAAAAAAAATGCACGAAATGTTGCAATTAAAGTCTTAAGCATTAATGCGTTTTATTTGGCGTCTGCAACACCACTTCAGACATCTTTTGGAGGTTCCAAAAAGTTTAAAAAAATGTTACCTGTCACATTTCAGAGAGACGGATCTCGAATGGGCAATGACCCGACGAGACATACTCTTTTACATTTTGTAATCTCGTACCTTAACTTCCTATTTTAAGACTAAACAGGATATTGTTAACATGTGAAAAGTTAACAGTATTCCATTGAAAACAAATATTTTTTCTTTATCTGAAATACTGATAGACGGGATTTTTATTAAGTCAGTTTTGTCAGTCAGTTGTTCTCCTTGTTCTTATGAAAAACGGTGTAATAACTAAGGCGACATTTTTAAATAATAATTGAACAATTAGACAAAATTACTGACATCGATTGACAGCAATCGTAGTTAACAAACCGAACAGCAAAGAATCAAATCTAGATAGATATAACTAAAATTCTTTTTCGATCATAAAGCCTTTTTAGACATGCTCAATCGTCGATTTTTGGCTTTTTAATAATCGATTATTGCCTAAAGGTATAAGATTACCATATCAAAGGAGCATGATCCCATGTTCAACGTCAATTTGGTAAAACATTGGCGCTCAAAAGCGAGACGTAAGCCCTTTATTCCGTTCGGAATGTCTTGGAAATACACTTTCCATTCGGAATATCGTGGAATACTTTTTCACTTTAAAAATCCTTTGTGATTGTGAGATATATTTCGTTACAGACAAGTGAATGTTTAACTGCGATAATATGTCTATTCAGTCAAATAGTATCTTTTGAAACTTCTGATAAACTTGTTCTATTTAAACATATTAAGACTTCTGAAATCGAAATCTTAGAAACTACTTTAAAGGTAGGTTACCGTAGTGAAATGAAGCATTATATTTTGAACAAGTAGTTTTCAAAAATCACGTTCAAGCATTTTGGAAAGGTTATGTATTATACCGTAATCTCAAAGGATTAGCCATAATGTATCCAAAATGGCGAAGTTACCGCATCCGGTTGTCGCTCAGAGGCTCAACAAAGGTTCACCTAACAAAATACATATTATATAATAGTTGACGATTTTATTCGAGAAAGATCCAACATCCAAAATTCTAAATAACCGATATTCTTAATGTTTCTCATATGCCGTAAATACCTTTTCACATTTAGTTTATTTAATTAGCATATTATTACTACCTACGTAAGAATCAAAATATATATTAAGTTACATCAATCCACAGAAATGAAACCACTTTTAAATTAAATTTATAATTCATATAGTATGCGGCAATACCCTTGCGGTGGAGGTAGCCGCAGAACATTAGGGATGCCTTTGAAAAACTCTTGTTTGATTAAAATATTCAATATTTCATACAATATTCAAAGGCCTTTGATATTTGCAAAGGACGCTGATCATCTACTTGCCTGTGAACTAATCATTGCAATGCAAATACCGGATCACACAGGACCGTCTCGTAAATAAAGTTTTGAAAACTAAACAAAAAGAAACTTTATTTGGTTTTATTACCCGAGAAATTTCTATTATATATTTATTGTAGAAGTGTTTTGTATTTCTCATTGTTTCATATGATCTACGATTAAGGCCTATTTTTTTAAAGGACACACGAACCCAGTCATTAAACAGGTGCGTAGTCAGTCCTTAAGAAAGACTCTTTTTCATAGATTTATATTTATATATACTTAGTCTGGCCATAAATACTGTTACTATTCAAAAAAAGAAAATATTACGTTTGAATTTGGAATCTGTCATTTTTATATGATTGCTTGATGTGTTTTCTTATTTTCGCGCCATTATATTGTTAAATATTTTGTTATATTAAAATGGAGTGGGGTGATAAAGAGAACCGAATCGCTGTGATTGCCTTACATAAAGTAGGTATGGAGAAAAGTGCAATTTTTAAAACCCTCCACCCGCTTGGTATTAGTCAAATGTTTGTTTACCCGGCTATTGATAGGTACAATGATACCTCCTCTGTTTGTGACAGAAAAAGATCTGGCCGTCCACGTACCGTTCGTGTGAAAAAGGTGATTAAAGCAGTTAGGGAAAGAATTCGAAGAAATCCTGTCCGTAAGCAAAAGATTTCATCTCGGGAGATGAAGATAGCTCCTAGAACCATGTCGCGTATATTAAAAGATGACTTAGGACTTGCAGCCTATAAGAGACGTACTGGTCACTTCTTAACTGATAATTTAAAGAAGAATAGGGTGGTAAAATCCAAACAACTACTTAAGCGGTACGCAAAGGGAGGTCACAAAAAAATTTTGTTTACGGATGAGAAATTTTTTACAATTGAGCAGTATTTTAATAAACAAAATGACCGTATTTATGCTGGAAGCTCTAAAGAAGCTTCGCAATTAGTAAACAGAGTACAACGTGGGCATTATCCCACTTCAGTGATGGTTTGGTGGGGTGTTAGCTATGAAGGGGTGACTGAGCCATATTTTTGTGAAAAAGGTATTAAAACGTCGGCACAAGTTTATCAAAATACCATTCTTGAGACGGTAGTTAAGCCTTTAACTAACACCATGTTCAATAACAAAGAATGGTGCTTTCAACAAGACTCGGCACCGGGTCATAGAGCTCGATCCACCCAATCTTGGTTGAAAACTAACGTTCCGGACTTTATCAGCACTGAAAACTGGCCGTCGTCAAGTCCTGACCTAAATCCATTGGATTATGATTTATGGTCAGTTTTAGAGAGTAAGGCTTGCTCTAAACGCCATGATAATTTGGAGTCCCTAAAACGATCCATTCGGTTGGCAGTGAAGAATTTTCCTCTAGAAAGAGTTCGTGCTGCTATTGATAACTGGCCTCAACGTTTAAAAGACTGTATTGCAGCCAATGGAGACCACTTCGAATAAACATTGTATATTTTTAATAGTTATATATTGATGTATTAAACTAACTCACTATGAAAGGAATAAATGTTACGTATAAAAAAAAAATCGTGCTTTTCTTTATAACAATATTTATGGCAAGACTAAGTATATACCCTATATACCCTTGTATTTCCGATTACTTACTTAATGATAAGCTATTGTTTAAAAGCTCGGATTTTATACACATTCACTTAATGTACTTATCATTCATATTATAATTACTTTTTAATAATATCTACTGTTTGATACTTGTAAACGAAAGAATTCATATTCAATGCTATTAAGGCCGCAAAAATTCTGAATATTATCAGGGGTGGCACCCCAACTCTCAGGTAATCGACTGACAAATGTCTTAGATATTTTACCAACTTCATTTTGTGAATGCCACAGATAATAGAGAACTCTTTACTTTATATTCTTTATGAAAAATATCACACATTTTTCGGGTGTGAGAAATTGGGACACTCCATTTTATATGTTTAGTAAAACTTTATTATTTCTTTATATGAAAACTCCGTGGATGAGTCACAGCACATGGTCCTGAGTTTATTCTAGTAGTCTGTAGTTAGTCGGTCTTATTTGCCTTGCCTTCTTATTGAAATTTCAGCGCAATTGATATTCTTGTTTGGAAGTCAAATCGTAAAAACCAATATTGTTTTTGTTGATTTAGGTTGATTCGATTTTTCACAAATATTAAAACATTTATTTGTAGTGGTTTATTTTTACATTATATAAATAAGAGTAAAAAGCAAATAATATACCGGTTCTATAATAAAAAATTCTATTTAAAATGCCATGTTGGTGAAAATTTCTTGCGAATTTTTATAAAAAACTTCCATTTTCTTACCGTTCCGACAATAAGGTGCGAAATTAGGAGAAGAATTAGACTCCTCCAACGGAGATCGTGCCTCGAATACATAAGGAGGGGTGCGGGGTGTAGAATCATTTACAACAGTGCGAAATATTTGAACCACCTCGACGCGTTATAAACAAATTTAAATACCCTGCATTAAATATATGATTATTGTAAGTTTTGATTTATACTTGATTTCAATCCAAAAATAATTAAAAAAAATAGTTTAAACTAGGACATGTCAAAATCATAAATACGTAATATGTCGCAATATGAAACGTTTAAAGTTAACGTTTTTCAATATAATCTCTTCAAATGACGTTCTTGGCAACGTTCCTACTGTTCTTTTCATTCTATGATAAAGGGGAACGAACTAAAACCCCTCTGTATATAACAGCACTATATTAAATTGGCTTATGACGCAAGTTTGTGGATATAAACGTTAGCGTAAATCAATCTAGTGAAGATTTATGTAACATTTAATAATAAATTTTTCTTCATTTTCTTTCGTCTTCTTGACTTCCCAAATACTGGGGTAAAACTTTATACACGTAATAACCGTAAAAATTTAGTATGTAAGGGTTGTTGAATACTACGAAACATTAGCAAGATAGTTTTGAGACATTTAATATCATGAAAGCTTACACCAGTTCAGTATTATTTATAAACGCATTCTAAAGAAATCGATGTCGTTATATATCTAACAAAAGCATACGTTATTTTTTGAATGGTCTCGGACATTCATTAGCACCTTATCCAACGTGTAGTTAATAGTTATAAGTTATTAAATAAAATAAGCTTAAAATAATAGCTATATAATAAAACCTACTTGTGGGAAATTTTAGTGGGAGCTTAACACAGATGAACTCAACAAAAATAATGTTTTTATTGCGTATTGTCATGACCAGTATATTGTTGGTACAAACCACTACATCGCATTGAGGCTCCGAATGTACTGCATCAACTACAGCTCGGCATCTTTATTAGTTCCAAATCAAAGATAAAAAAGTTCTTTATTAAAGGGAGTTTTTGTCCGTACAATGTTAGTGAGCACGTATTACTATTTCTCAATTCATAGATAAGAGCATAAACCATCAGACATGGACGGGATATAAGAAAGTTTGCGATAAATAAAAACATTTCAGCGTAGCCTTGTGTTTACTTGCCAGTATTTGCCATCGGGACACAGATGCCGCTCCCCATAATCCTGTCTTATTAGGGATTCTCCTCCGACACGACAATTTTTTGTTTTGTTATATTTAAGTTGCACGCGATTTCACCAGAATAATATTACTAGTGCAATGTTTAATTTCATAGTCTAAACCTAGACGTACTGTGCACAGTGCACGTTTACCCAACGAATCTTTTATACCTGTTTCAACTATACTGAGTTCACATACATGCTTTAACGCATTTCATTTTAAGAACATAGCCCAAAAATATTATTATAAAACCACTTTGTAAAGGAACACATTTGCTCAATTCAAATAGGTATGTAAAATACTTAGTCTTGCCATAAATATTGTTATAAAGAAAAGCACGATTTTTTTTTATACGTAACATTTATTCCTTTCATAGTGAGTTAGTTTAATACATCAATATATAACTATTAAAAATATACAATGTTTGTTCGAAGTGGTCTCCATTGGCTGCAATACAGTCTTTTAAACGTTGAGGCCAGTTATCACTAGCAGCACGAACTCTTTCTAGAGGAAAATTCTTCACTGCCAACCGAATGGATCGTTTTAGGGACTCCAAATTATCATGGCGTTTAGAGCAAGCCTTACTCTCTAAAACTGACCATAAATCATAATCCAATGGATTTAGGTCAGGACTTGACGACGGCCAGTTTTCAGTGCTGATAAAGTCCGGAACGTTAGTTTTCAACCAAGATTGGGTGGATCGAGCTCTATGACCCGGTGCCGAGTCTTGTTGAAAGCACCATTCTTTGTTATTGAACATGGTGTTAGTTAAAGGCTTAACTACCGTCTCAAGAATGGTATTTTGATAAACTTGTGCCGACGTTTTAATACCTTTTTCACAAAAATATGGCTCAGTCACCCCTTCATAGCTAACACCCCACCAAACCATCACTGAAGTGGGATAATGCCCACGTTGTACTCTGTTTACTAATTGCGAAGCTTCTTTAGAGCTTCCAGCATAAATACGGTCATTTTGTTTATTAAAATACTGCTCAATTGTAAAAATTTTCTCATCCGTAAACAAAATTTTTTTGTGACCTCCCTTTGCGTACCGCTTAAGTAGTTGTTTGGATTTTACCACCCTATTCTTCTTTAAATTATCAGTTAAGAAGTGACCAGTACGTCTCTTATAGGCTGCAAGTCCTAAGTCATCTTTTAATATACGCGACATGGTTCTAGGAGCTATCTTCATCTCCCGAGATAAAATCTTTTGCTTACGGACAGGATTTCTTCGAATTCTTTCCCTAACTGCTTTAATCACCTTTTTCACACGAACGGATCCAGACCAGATCTTTTTCTGTCACAAACAGAGGAGGTATCATTGTACCTATCAATAGCCCGGTAAACAAACATTTGACTAATACCAAGCGGGTGGAGGGTTTTAAAAATTGCACTTTTCTCCATACCTACTTTATGTAAGGCAATCACAGCGATTCGGTTCTCTTTATCACCCCACTCCATTTTAATATAACAAAATATTTAACAATATAATGGCGCGAAAATAAGAAAACACATCAAGCAATCATATAAAAATGACAGATTCCAAATTCAAACGTAATATTTTCTTTTTTTGAATAGTAACAGTATTTATGGCCAGACTAAGTATATGTGTAAATATATGTTTTATTCGTCTACGAGGACTCCGCATATTCCATTTTCCACTAATTAAACTACGTTAACTAATTAAATATAACGCATGTTAACAACTTATAAGAATAAAAACTTAAAACACAAATTAAATAGCTAAAAATAAGAACTAAAACACTAGAATAAAAAAGTTTGGTCCTGGTCGCAGATACACGATGTATCGAGTTGCTTATACGTTATAATTTGTACCTAAAGTTTCTACTCCAATAGGAACAAATTCAAAGTTGGAAATATTAGACTATATAAAAATATTAATTCGTTCTATTTTTTGCTTTTATATATAAGCTTATTTCATTAACACTTCAATTTTCTTTTAAGGGCCTTTGGCATCTTGGTTAGACAAAATTGTCTCATCAACATCTTTGTATAATCTTATTAGGTCCATAATAAAATATGACATGCATAAAACATGAAGCACCGAAAAAATGAGAATATATTTTACACCCGGTCAGGTGTCGTGGAAATCCTGAGGGAAATCTAACTTTCCCGGAGGCGCAGACAGAAATCGATTCTATTCAAATTTATGATAGAGAATAACGGTTTGAATACATCATATTGAGTTGTAATTATATTTATAAAGATGGCTAAAGCAAAAGACAGCGCAACACTACTAACGAATATTCTTTTACTACATTTTAAATTATTTCTTTTGGATTTTAAACATCCTTATAACTCAAAAAATGAAACACTATTAAAAAGTCTTAACTTTGTCTGCTCGTTATAAAAAAAACATTATTTTTGCAACTGGCAGTACATCTCCGTTTCATGGACGGTATGACAGCCTTAATAATATAAATAATACAAAATTATAGCAACATAGAACCATATACAAAATGCATGATATCCCTATGTCTATCTAATAATAAATATTATATAATCTGTCTATATAATATTAGGATTATATTAATATTTGGATAAGTTTTAACAGCTCCATATAAATACAACACGTGGAACCCTATCAATAGCTGTCTGCAACTGGCAGGTTCGGCGCCGACTTTTCACAAAAATTCGCGCCCTTATTTTATTGCCTCCTGTCCAAGATTAAACTTCGCTCCGCAATATAACCCTGTATTCGTAAGTAACAGATAACAATGAAAATACATAAAGGATCTTTTGTTAGCGTTTTCCCAAATAATGCACTACCATTACAATTATTGTCTTCGTTAATTAAAATGCAAACTACATTTTCAAACGTTTACAGTGAAAATATTCTGTGATAAATGTAATGTAATTATTTTACAATTTAAAGTTTTGTTTCGGTTTTGTATAGAATCTTCCAATTAATATTGTATTTACGCGACATTTAAATATTTGTTATGTTATACGTAATACATATTTAATATGAGAGCATTAAAATATAAGTTTACCACTGTATCACAAGACAATTAATGTCTTGAGGTAGAATAAATATTGTTTGGTAAATTATTAGCGTGTTTAATCACTATGAGCTTAGCTGACCCACTATTGAAGTTTATTTTATTCTCGTCATTGTATGATGTAATATTCTAGCTTGGCCTCGCTTAAAATATTTAATCTAGTTCGTTCGCTAATAAACTCGCAATAGTTTTTAAATAGCTTTTTTAAACTATAAAAAAGCATACAATTTATGTAAAATATTATTTCATTCTCCATTAAATCTTGACCTTTTCATGCCTTAATCCACGTAGCAATAATTAAGTTTACTCTCATAAATATTATTTCTAGTTAAGTGAATAAATTTTCAAAGTAACTAAAAGAATTATGAACAGCGCGCAACAAATCTTCATTCTAGCGGATTAACGCTCAACTGCTTTACAAGTTAGTGAACGTGGCATTGTTCGCATCGACATCATATTATTTTTTTTATCACTTGTCACGAATGTCACTGAACCGAATTTAATATGAAGAATCATATATACAAATACAAGGTGTTCCGTGTTCGAGTATACACTATGATATTTATTGGATTCTATATCCTAAAAACAATAATCATAATAGAATGTACCATAAGACAGTTTTGTTTTTAATTGCACTGACTATTACTAATTAAAATAATTGGCATAACAGCGTACTGTATCTATTTTAATGTCTATGGTAGACCCAAGCTAGGTATGTATGTCTATGAAGTGAATAAGTAAGTATAATGAAAAAATGCATAAAGCCGAAAGGATCGTAAAGAAGACTGAATACTTTACTGCTTTAGAGTTTCGCCTTAGATTGAAATTGAGGTCATCTTTCATGTCACCGTTGTAACTGAGATATTTAGTGCACTTTTGAATTCATTGTCGTACTAAATTGATTTTAAAGTTATAGAATTTTAGCCTAGTTAGAGATATTGCACATTTCATTTAACTGTGCTTATTTAAACAATGCTTTTGAAGTTAATAATGTTGATCTTTAGCTTGTATTTTTATTAACTTTTTTTATAGAAGAGTGGGCAAACGAGGTGTATAAAGGTGACGTCGCCGCCCATAGACACTCACGTGTCCGGGAGTTCGCCAGTGCGTTGCGTGCCCTTTTAGGAAATCGTACGCTCTTTTCTTGAAGGTCCCTAAATCGTATTATTTCAGAAATACCGTGGCTTGCAAGTACTACCATAACGTTGTAGTTCATGGTCGATGCTCATAATACGAGTATGTCATACGAAATGCTCAGAGGTATACGGGTGGAATTTCGTATGCCTAGATGTATAAAGATGAAATCCAGCTATTTTTAGAAAAGTTTGTATGTAGGTTACAAATGCTAGTTAAAATAAAAGCCAGAGCTTATATTCTTTGTACCAAATAGTCGATTAACTTTTATCAATCCCCTTATTTCAGGGCAAGCGTTGAGAAACACAGTTATTAGTTTACTCGTAGTAAGTGTCCCTCTAATATCAGCCTGCTGCTATTGATAACACGTGGTCCACGAATTCCAATACTTTGTTTGGCTGTAAGGGTTGTTGTGTTGTTAGGTATTAAGGCAACACGTTTAATATATATTTATATTTGGATATAATAAAATACAAGAGCTTTCCAGATTAAAAGCATTTTTATTCGGACCTTAGTTTCGCGATGATGATTTGTTTCTTCAAGAGATGTATTGATTATACAAAAAACTTATCAGCTAATAAAAGTATACACGCAAAACAATTATATAGGAGATGTATGTATTACGATGTATGTTTAAGTATCTACCAGTTCAGATTATATTTGATTTGAACAAAAGAACACTGCGCCATTAACATTGCGTACATACATTCACTCAATAATCTCAGTCAAGATTTGATATCAAGCTAATACCAAGCCGTACAACGCACAGCATCGACATAACAATATCTTATGGTGAATTTATTATAACTAATTTCCAAAACATACCCAATATTACCCGAGGGTAAAAGAAATTTTTAGACAACCGGTGCTCGGTTTAATGAAACCGAACCGCAATATGCCTCAGGGCACAGGGATTGTGGAAATTTTTGCCTTATATGAATATTTTAGGTACCTTATTTACCAATGGAGAGGCGAATTAACTATACTCTCGGAGAAGAAATAAAATCTTATTTATTTATAGTATACATTTTGTAGTGTTTGTTTGATTAATAATTACAGATAAATCCTATATAAGTTATTTCCTGAGATATCTCTGTCGTGGACATTAATTTATGCTATTGCTTCTTTAAGAAAAAAAAAATATTCACGGCCAAAGCAATACAAAGAAATATTTAACACAATACACTAAAATTATTCTTAAGCTACTAACATCTAACAACCACTTATCCCACTATTATTCTTATCCCTATCAAAAATATGTCACATTAAAAAAAACGATTAATTAAGGTTCTAGCTAGATCGTGAACGAACTTCAGTTAGCTACAGATGCCTCCTGAGCCGGAAAACATTATTATGCAATAGAAATAACATGTAGTCATAGATTTTAAAATCTTTAAAATATGCATTATTATTGATTATTCATAAAATGGTGCCAATTTAAATCCAGTACATACACTTTAATCTAGATTTTAATAACGAGTTTGACGAGTAAATCCAGCTTCAACGTTTTCCCATCGGGGAAAAATTTTCCACGGCCCACTGTACAACAAAAGAACTTAGAACATTAATAAAATATTGCATAGTATCGCGAAGGAAGCTTAATAGAGGAAGGTGAGCGTAGGAATTTGCAATAAGCCCCACCTTGCCTTCACCTTTGTCTCGGAAAGCGTTCCACCCCCTTTATTTCCCAAGTTCCTTGCATTTCATTCACTATGTACATAATAGCAACTAAACGTTTGCATACATTTCTTATTTCATTGTTATGTTTTGCGTAATGTCTATTGACAGCTTTCCAGTATTGGAATTGCTTCGTGTTCTATATCTCGTTGCTCGTGACTTACGTTTATTGTCTATGGCGTACGTATCTTAATTAAACATTCAAGAACAATTGACACACAATATTAATACAGAATATACGTTACAATTATACTTTTTTTAATTTCCTGAATTTTTATTAAAAAAAGTTATAATAATTTTATAACATTAAAAATAAATAAATATATGATTTAGCTTCAAGTTGCCTACTAGTTCTAGCTGTATCATACATAAATGCCTTTTATAAATACATATTCTAACACTCTGACCACAGCAAAAAAGTTCATAAAATATGTTGAACATATTTAGAATCGTACCCTGTGTTCGGCAGCCCGGTGTCGTAACTTAAAAAGTAAGTAACTTAAAAAATTATAATAATTTTATAACATTAAAAATAAATAAATATATGATTAAGCTTCAAGTTGCCTACTAGTTCTAGCTGTATCTTACATAAATGCCTTTTATAAATACATATTCTAACACTCCGACCACAGCAAATAAGTTCATAAAATATGTTGAACATACCTAGAATCGTACCCTGTGTTCGGCAGCCCGGTGACGTATCTATAGTGTCATCTGAGTCTAACATTGTTTTTTTACAAATGATTCAAAAATCGAACAAATGCAAAAATCTCTCAGTATTTTGACGTCATAAATGCAGTTCCACCTAAAAATAGCAAGTTCGCAAGTCATTATCCGCCTTTGTCCGTCGAGGTTTGGCTGGATCATTACTCCACGTTCTTCACGATTCGTTAGACATGTAAAAACTTTATTCCATCGGGATCAATATTGGGGAGTGATTAAACTTGGAATAAGGTGTATAGAAGCCCCGGAGTTAAAACTCATATTGGGCTTATCAAAAATCAGTCATCTGAGAGTTTAGATCAGGATTTCATATTAAAAATATCAGTAATTATTCATCGGAACATTACGTTTCATGGAGCGAATTGTAAAGGTTTCGTGGCTCGCGCACTGTAAATGTTGCTGACATGAAGGTTTTTTAATTATTCGGCCATTTCGCTAAACAATTGCGAACTTGCAATACAATGTTTTTAATAATCAGAATTACTTTCATTAGTTCTATTTCTCTATTCTATAAAATACACTAGTTCTCTCTTTAAATAAGACTAGATAAATCAACCTTAGGTTCACGGTTAAATTAAAGTTCTACGATATATTTTTAAATTTGTGAAATTAAAAAAAAAATCAAAAAAGTTATCATAAAGTTTAAATACAAATTGTGTTCAAATACCGAGTTGAGTTACACCAAACGGTTGAGGATTTAATATCGTGTTTGCCATTTATTTGAGCTTACAATATCGCTTTCCGATATAAATGGTAACATTGAGGTAAATCTTTTCAGGGTTTAGAAAAATAATTGGATCGGTTGAAGAGAAGCAATTACATCCGTTGAGAGCAATTTCGATTTACTCAGGATTGGTTTGGATAAACTTAAAACGACTAACCCTACGATATCGCCCATCTGTATTGCTTTTGTATTCATTGGGGTTCGAATTACAATTAATACTCTTATATTAATTAAGAAGGTTTTTAACGCGTCGCTCTTTCACTTGGGTCAACTAAAATAAATAGTACATTCAAGCCAAATAAAGGGAATATTGTAGTACATTCGAGCTTATAAGCTCAGATACATCCGTTGAACAGAGTTAAGTAAGTGTAGAATAATTGCATTATCAATAGTATATACTACTTACTAGGCCCCACATCGGGGCAAAAGGCCGATATCACATTTCTCCACTCTTCTCTGTCTGATGCCTTTCACCTGCAAAAGTATTTGTAATATATTTTTTTAATATACGAGTATATCTTTATTATAAATAACCAGGAAAAATAGTACTTAACCCAAATTAATTATATGAAGTGTTACATGTACAAACGCCTGTTACACAAAACTACGTGAACGAGTATTGGCAAAATTATGAACCTTCGATTGGAATTTTGAGAGGTTGCTGTGAAAAATTAAAAAGCAGTATTAACTGCGATTGGCGCTAATTGAATGTCTTGTTAAAAAAAATGTACTATACCATTTTAATATACACATTACATTAACATGCACAAGCTAAAAATTGTATACCTAACCGACCATGCTTGAATTGTGTCCCAATATTATATATATATATATATATATATATATATATATATATATATATATAATATATATAAATGATGTTTTTCCATTTAAAAATATTTGAAATAACGATAAAGAATATAGTATGGACATACATCGTTTTGATATCTTACAGAACCTGTTTTAATTAAAATTTTCTTATTAAAAATACCTATTGCAAATTTTACGCATAATGGACAACCTCCATGTTAGAAAGCCACCTAAAGATAGAAATTGTATTTGAAGCTTTACAGAAACTTGGCCTTAGCCGCAAACTTTCCTCTCGTAACGCACATAGCTGAGCTGGCACTAATGGAAGTTTCCCAAGTTAACAAGAAAAAGTCCTTTTAAGGAAAATACAATTAAAGTTACGGACTAACAGTGTGTTAGCACCGACGTGTTTACTACACCATTTCTTTATTTATATACATAATAAACATATTTATTTTATATTTGAGGCATGATGCCATTTGGAATAAATTGTCAACCTTACTTATAGTTTCAATGATAATACCAGGGTAAAGAAAACAACAAAGGTTGGATATTAAAATTATTTCTATACATAGATTCCAGAGTATTTTACTGTAAATACCAACAAACTAAAATAATATAAAACTACATTATGGACAGAGCAATAAAATTGAACTGTAAAGGTTGTTACAATATATTAAATTATTCTCAAGCGAGACAGTTTCTCCGCATCGGACGGTAAACAAATATTGGTTGGATCCTCACAAGCTGGGCATAAATTAAAGGATTTGTTTTGACTAACGTACGACGGACACACTGCATCGAGAGTCAGAGAGAATAGACCTTTTAATGAAAAATTAAGACTTTTTCATATTACATCATACAAAGGTTTCGGTTATCGGTAGACTTACGATGGGTCTATTGATGTCATTAAAATAACGAAAAACGTTATTTTAAGAACATTGTTGGTCTAAAAACATAGAATCAGTTTATCGTATAGTCATATATGTAACTATTTTATTACAAGTATCGTTTGTGTAATAGTTAATAAATAAGATAATATGGTACGTACAAAGTCATATTTTATCGTTACTATTGGTCTCTTTATTAAATTAGTTCTCCGCCTTACGGAAGATCTATGTTTGTCATACAGATGTAAACATATTTTTTTCAAGCCGCCTTTTGTCAACCTTCCTCTTTTCTCCTTTTATTATTAGTGTTCGTCTTTCAGTTATTATTGTTTGCTTATAGTGTCAATAAAGTGTTTATATGGAGTGAAATAAACATATAAGAATTTTGTTTCAAGTTCCCATTTGATTGTTTTATGTATATACCTAGTTTTATTATCTCATTTATTGCTATCTAAATATATTTACCACATAGATGTTTGGGGACAGATATAATAAAATAAAAATAATATATAAGAGCCTTAAATGCTGGCAACTCACTTGTAAGCCTCCTGGCGTCACAGGTGTCCATGGGCGTCGGCTAACACTTCACTCGAGGTAACCTACATGCTCATTTACCTTCTGTTACATAAAAAAAGTATAAAATAGTCAAAGTCAAAGATCATTACAAATTCTATACACTCCTGTGTTCATTACACAGCGTTAGTTAGTTATCTTGTCAACAGTACTATGACAATTTAAATACACAGGTCCCCGCATTCATTAAATTAGTCAAATGTCTTGTCTCGTTACAGCGATAAACTGTTAGACAACATTCTAACAGTATAAGTATCGTATTAAATATATAGACATTGTTTTTCATGTAGCCTTTTATTAGTATGAATACTTGTTTTAAGTTATTTGTGGTGGATGCATGTAATGGTTGGCAGCTCTTTACAACCGTTCTTTAAAACATACTTGGCGGTTTAAAGCGCGAGTATCTTGCCAGTTCTTCTCGTCCGCTCTACGCCCTTGATTTGTGGAGCTTGTGATTATAGACAAACTGCATGAGTGATGATGAATAAGGCTTATATATAAAATATAATGTGTTTAGACAACATTGTATATAGCTATATATATTCAGGGCTGTCGTTTTTGAAAAATATCAAATGAGTTACTAAACGATTGCAAGTTTTGATCGTGATTGTGATTCGTTCCAAATCAAAATGCATTCACTTTTCGTTTACGTAATTTTACAATTTCTAATATGATGTCGATGTTTTGTTTTATCAACAACGTAAATGATAATAACCATGCTATATACAACTTAACATTCGAATTCATGTTAATCTACGATTCTCCATTTAATATCTTATATTTTATACAAAACTTTTCAATTTCTATATAAAATAATTGAATATTTTTTTCTTCGTTTAATCCTTGCTGCCAGGATATAGAGGAAATTCGTAGACGACAATAAATATTTTGTTACCAACCGACCAACTTTACCCCTCACTGGAATCAAACTTTCTAGACAGCTCACAATTTTATGTTAGATACAGTTTGTACAATGGTTTCTTTTATTAGAAAAGTAGCTTCCGGTATGGCTTCCATTGGTTAAAGCTCGCATTTAGCCGGACACATAGCTTACTTAGTATGTCTCAATTGCTAAACAAGTACTTGTTAATTTGACCTAAAAAATACTAAATGTTAGGTTTTACAGGTTTTTATTCGTTTATATTTCGTCCAAATTTGCTAGTCATCATAAAAATCAATTGAGACCAAGCCGTTAAGAAATTGAATCCGACCCATATAAATATTTTCACGATATGATGTTATTTTTTACGTTGTAGGGAAGCTTTTGAATGTATTTTGTTGGAATTTATTTACGGTAATAATAACGATAAAAATATATGGGTAAAAAGTAATACTTTTTATCGATTTGTTTTAATATTATTATTTTTTGAATTTGTACTCTTACATATATATCTTATAAGTAACATCATTGTATGTTTTTAAGCGAATAAAGTCTTTATACCTATAAAAACAAAATTACCAAACACATTTGTTCAGAGAATATTTAGAACAGTTTCTCCATTGCATTTTAGATACCCATCTACTGACTAGCGTGTGTCCTATTTTAATAAAGGCCTCTAAACACATTACAAAATCTGAACTTCGACTTATTTCCCCTCTGTAACGAAAAATGTGAAAAGTTAAACGGTTCAAGTGAAACCATTACAGACCATCCATCACGCTGCCTACTCAATTGACACGCGTGTCACCACTTAACCCTCACGAAGCGACATACGACCTCAATCGCTTTCTCATATCTTAAATGAGTTTATACTGTGTTGATACATATTTGTGAAACAAAAATACAAGTTAAGTTAAGGTAGTCTTTAATGACAGACCGTGGACGGTGGAACTACTTCTGATACGACTACTAAAATACTACTTGACTCCCTAAATGGAGGGCAACGCACTCCCAGCTACGTGAGTGTCAGTGGGCGACTTCACCTTTATGGTGGGCCACCTGCTGGATCGCACCTATTTCTATAAAAAAAAAGGGCTAGGATAATAAATATTTCCTTGGTTATAATACTTATCATATTACAAAAAAAAAGAAAAATTGAGTTAATATAGAGCAATAATATCGATTTAATGAATAAGCAACTTAACCCTATTAATCTGAAAACTTGCATGTCTCGGTTGTGAAAAAATAATTTCCGTCATATAAACCGATTATTAGCGATGATTTATGAGCTTTCCACATCGTATGTCAAACTCTGACTCCTGCCAATTCACACATTTTCTATACACTTAAAACATGCCTCACATTATATTTTATTTTAATACCCGAACACCACTAGCAATCGTACGACATAACAATAATAGAGCAATAATTAAAAAAATATTTTAAAGATATTTCTTCCTTTAATGTTTCTTAACTTATTTTATTTACGAAATCTGTACATCGTTATTGTATTTTCTATTTCTGTATTGCGATAACAGATGGCGCTACATACCGCTATACAATTTCTAAATCGCGGTATAAGTATGATTTTGCCGTGGTTTATATAGTGTTAGCGATCTGAAGAAATCATACTTACCTGGCATAGGAGATACCGTGATCAATAAGGCGGTTCTCCCAGAGCGAGACTCATCCATTGCACTGCGGATGGGTTGACCTCTGCGATTATTCCTAATGTGAATAACTCGGATGCGTAATTTTTGGTAGTGGGGACTGCGTACGCGCCGTCCCCCTCTTTAATACATATATATATTTAATAAACGTTGTTAAGCTTATAAGCACTTGTTAGCCGATTCTCAGTCCTACTCTATATGGTCACAAAATATCGGTCAACCTGTTACGGAGGAGTAAGGGAACAAACATTGTGACACGAGAATTTTATATATTAGGTATCTTGTTGCACGAAAGATATCACTTTTTAGCGAAAAGTCCACTTTATATTCTGCTGCCCATGTTTTGACCTTGATTAAATATCGTATACATATATCAATTTGTTATATTAGTTGTTTTGCTGAGACAGAGATTTTAAATGTAATTTAAAACAATAGGAATGGTCAATTTAGTACAATTTATTTATAAAGGATTTAATTAATTTGTACTAACAGTACATATGTTATCCACATACAACTGTTAGCAAAAATTCTACAAGACATTAAAGCAGAAACTAGTTTAAAAGTTGATTAAAGCTAGAAATGTAGTCAAAAATTAAAAACAAATAATACACAGAGCTGTATAAATCGGGAGCGGACGGAGAAACGACTAACTTCACCATTCATTTACAAAGTAAACCCCAACTTGAACCCTCGAAACTCATTAAAAG
The DNA here is from genome assembly GCA_951799465.1 of Leptophobia aripa. Taxonomy (NCBI): domain Eukaryota; kingdom Metazoa; phylum Arthropoda; class Insecta; order Lepidoptera; family Pieridae; genus Leptophobia; species Leptophobia aripa. The sequence goes on along the minus strand of OX637267.1, from coordinate 5,374,700 downwards.
TAAATCCGGTGCATTTTCTAAAGACGTTGAATTAAAGCTTCTTTAAAGAAATTTTCTTGAACTGAAGGCGCTGCGGTACGCCTCATTTGCCACTATTGAACACTCTCCCTTGAATGCAACGCCATGAACCTAAGAAAGTCTATTTATGTTTGAAATTATCCTTAATTCAAACTCTAATTGGATTAGTACAATATTTTTGTTTACGCATAATAATTGGAATTGCGTTTGCTGCAAAGCATTTGAAAATAAGATTTGCTACAAACAAAGAATAATCTTATGTAGTTTCCATTTTTTTGACACACAAAGAATATATCATTTAAATATACAATCATCTAAAAATACATAAGATTACGGAAAGACAGCTTGAAGCAAACGATAAATCAATTATTTCCCGGTGATTTGCCTAAATCTGTGTGTGTAGTGGTGAAAAAATCATTTTAGGCTCATAGTTTAAATAGTTAAACCGACAAATTATGTTACTATGTGCCCAACACAATTAATTAATTTTGAATTATTCAAGTAGTTCAGTATTACAATAAGGGTTCTGGTCTCGTGTTTATATAATAATGTTGTGCCGTACTGATAAGGGATACAGACGAGAAATCTACATCAACTACACATAGCAGTATTGTTTCATTTAAATCACTTGCGACTGGTAGTTGTTGAAACAGTGAAATGTATATCCTAAACAATATTATTTAAAGAACAAAAGTAAGATTATTCATATAAGTATACATTTGTAAAGTGCACACATGATTCGTCAGTAATTTAAAAAAAATATTCATAAGGGGCCTAGAAAAAATGGCAAGAAACACACCGACATTCCTTTAAATCACCAAGTATGTTCTACAGAACGGTTGTAAGGAGATGTAACCATTACACAAATATCTGTATATACTTATAAAATAAAAAAAAACCCTTAACTAGTGAAATAGTAACAAACTTTATAGTGAGAACAACCCGCAAACACACAGTGCACCGGGATGAATCTAGATAAAAAAATATTAGCAGTTCAATACAAATTCAAGTACCCCACAAGTACCAGTTTACGACCCTGACGCATTGCCTTATTGCTTCAAAATTTCAAATTTTAATGTTTACTTTTAAAATGCTGATAAATATAATACCTTTGAAGATTTTCCAATCGTGTTCACACACAATTTAACATTGAACGCAATAAAAAATCCATTAATTTTGAAGATGGCCATTTTCTGCTAGGCTGAGCGTTGCTGATTCTTTGCGAGATCCATAAAACAATATTATGATATTCTAAACAAATGTTATATGTACAAAATTATGTATGTAATGAATTTTCATTGATTATATATTTTGTATAATATACAATATTACATATTTTTTAGTGTATATATTAAATGCTTACGTCTTATAACAATGTTTTTGTTAATTAAATTAATCATGTAGATAACATAATTGTATTTGAAATATTTGGTTACAATTCAATGGTGTCTTTCATGAAGACCTAAGTTCTTGAATTAAGATATTTTAAGTTTGAGTGGAGCAAACAATTTCCAATTTGTATAAAATATGAACCGGGTTCTTAAATAAATACATCTTTTTTTATGGTTAATGTTTCTTCTTCCATAAAAACGTCAAATACCATCTGCTTATATAATTCAACATAAGATATGTGACTTATAAAAATAACTACTGATGCCACTAACTATAATATTTCAAATCTACCATGGCTCATTTATATCCCCAATTACATTTAATATAAAACTGTTATAACAGTGAAAATAAAATTTTAAATTCTAAGAGCTTGAATTGGCTCGTTCCTGCAGTATAAAAGAGTAATGAAAAGAAAATTCGCGTTTCAGGACACATAGATTATTCTTACTGAGCTCTTTTGTACAAAATGTATGAGAATTTGGAAAAAGGAAATTTTATTCAGACTTAATTTCTCTAAGTAGCTTTAATTTTAAACGTCAAGCGGAAATTGTTCTAACGAGATAAAATATATAATCTTTTCATTATCATAACGTTTTATTCCAGACCGTAATTTATTATAAATCACAGCAATCTTTTTAATTGACACATCACACTTTTCAACGTGTCAATGTACAACTTGTACCAAAAACCCAATTTTGAAGGATACATTTATTTATCAAGTCGCTAATGAAGTATTTTGTACTTTCAATAAAGGAAATTTTGACGTACTGTTAAGGCATAATCATTAAAATTTAACAACCACTCGGGACAGTCTGAAAAATAATTAGGCCAGATTCCAATCACAGTTACTTTGTCTCACCACAATTTCATTTTCAAAGGCTTCATTACGGTCGTAATATTGTCTTCATCAATACAGTTTCCACTATCTTGTCAACAAACAAGTACCCTTGAAAGGGTTCGGGTGTCGGTTTCAAGTGGAAATAAAACGAAATGAGCTTTTCTATTGATCCCTTGCACGTTATCTGTCTTGTAAGATACTACATCAGCGGAACTATAGAGTATGTTTCTTATGAGCTTAGATATCTATGTGTTCTTGTAGCGTCTAACATTAATATGACGATAAACTGCAAATCATTATACGCTTGTTAGTTGTTGGTTACTATAATCTATCTATTTTCCATCAGAGACGACCAAAACAAAGTAATTATTAAACTAATATTTTATCATTTTTATTTTTATAATAATTGGTAGCACTGCAGTTTTATTAAAAGTGATAGTTTCAGATAACACTTTTTTGGCTAGAAGCATTGCCAGATTATATAATCAATGTCAAACGACTAGAAACGTATCAAATACTCATTTTAAATTCCCTAACTACGTGACTATTTACATAGTTCAATGAACCTCACATTGTGAATTTGCTATACGAAATTCCCCCTGGTTTTCGGCGCTCAAGGTGCGGTGCAAAAATGTGTAAACAAGGGAACGGTCGTAAATTCTTTTGACATGGTAATCCGGACTATATCGACGATATTTTCGTATGTAGATGGGTTACCAAAATGTTACATAAATATTTCTAGTAAACAAAGATTATTTCAATGATATTTTAATGACGAGGCAAAAACGTACAACTTATTATTGTAATAAAAAATAAATATATTGTTTCCAATATATGTTTGTACGTATTTAAAATATTATTTTTATTGCAAAAACGAAAATTTAAACATTTTAATAATTATTAACCTGCCGTCTACTCTATTATAGTAGAACTCTCAAGGTTTCTTTTTCTTTCAAGATTTAATATTAACGCCCTCTATCGAAAGTATTAAGTAATATAATAAAATACAATGTTGTCACTGGAACTAATATATTCGATATTTATGCCATCTATCTGCATCTTATTGAACTAATAAATTGTAGAATGAAATTGATGTAGCCTGTCTTTAAATTTTATGGATAAATAAAAGACTATATTATTCTTGAATAAAGATTTTTTCTAATTTATAATTCTTCAATAATAATTATGTATTTTGCAACATTTATAGTTAGATGTTGGTTTTTGGGATTTTAAACAAAGTGTGAGTCAATTGTCAACAGATATAATCAAACAATAAACTCGAATGAAACTACGTTTTGCTTGTCATCGCCGCCTTAAAATTACGTTGAATCGGTGGATTGTATTTTTGATTTTAATCTTAACTCTGACTAAGTAGTTTTTGATTTTTGAATTTAGGTAAAATATTTCCATTAACACCATACCATAAATTCCAATAATGAGTTCTATTGGAACAGGGGTAAGTGGTTTGTTTTAGAACAGTTTTTTCGGCTACAATTTCTTCTAGAATTAGGTTGATTTTTAACAAAACAACATAAAATTAATACTTCACATAATAACGTAACGCATCTCATAATAATAGCCCATGTATTAAAAGCTTATAGGTTAGATTTTATAAAATTTGCTTAATCACATACTCCAATTTCAGTATGACTTATCAGCTTCACAATTCTCACCTGATGGTCGGGTGTTTCAAGTGGAATATGCTGCTAAAGCTGTAGAAAATTCTGGTACAGTTATTGGCTTGAGAGGAAAGGATGGAGTAGTGTTTGCTGTGGAAAAACTTGTAACATCAAAATTGTATGAACCTGGTGCTAACAAGAGAATATTTCACGTTGACGAACATGTCGGCATGGTAAGTGGATATAATTGTTATGCATATTTTTCTTGCACTTTATTTAAATACACGGGGAAAGAAATAGGTATATTATCATATATATATATATATATATATATATATATATATATATATCTGTTATTGCTGGTTGTGTAGACCAAATGAAAGTAATAAAATGAATATTAAACTAAGATTAATAAGGAATATTTAATATGTTTAATTTGTAAAATTTTCAGGCAGTCTCTGGTTTAATCTCAGATGCAAGGCAGATAGTTGAAACAGCTCGTTCTGAAGCCTCAAACTACAGATCTCAATATGGTATCCCAGTCCCACTCAAATACCTGAATGAGCGTGTATCAATGTATATGCATGCATACACATTGTACAGTGCTGTCCGGCCTTATGGATGTGCAGCAATCTTGGGATCTTGGTCAGAGCATGATGGTCCTCAAATGTTCATGCTAGAACCCAGTGGAAACTCATTTGTAAGTAGTTAAGACTATTATCAACAAAAAAAAACAACCAAGCTGAGTTTCTTGCCTGCTTTAGTTTATACAAATTTAAGACATTTCAAAATAGTCCTATGTACCTTACTGAAAAAAGATATTTCTGACTTTGACTAATAGAAGTTCTGCAAGTTTTTCTATATCACTGTTTAAATAAGAAATATAATAGCCAAACAAATTAGATGAAAAATATTAAGTCACTAAAAATACCAGGGTTGAAGTGGGTCAGTCAGATAAATTTAAAAATATCTTCATATTTGAATTATTTTCAGGCATACTTTGGATGTGCAGTAGGAAAGGCGAAGCAAGCGGCCAAAACTGAAATTGAAAAACTGAAACTTGCTGATTACACAGTGAAAGATCTTGTTAAAGAAGCTGCAAGAATGTAAGTATCATAATGTAATACTTATCATTTTCTCAGTAATGGTTCAGCCGAATGAAAGCATTTGTTTTGTGAAAGTAATAGAGAAAATTTAGCTTTTATTTTATCATATATTTATATACTTTGATGTGTGTCAACCTTTGTCTGTACATAATATGTCATTATATTACAGTGTGTATGTGTTGGTGTGTGTATCTAAGTGTGATCAACAGATATACTACTGTTGCTAGGTATGAGCGAGGGAATTGCTTTTCCCAACCTATATATTACACCACTACATACAGACATGCTTCAGTAGTGTTGAAATAAAAATAAAAAAAAAATTATATAATAATTACTATTTTTTATTAAATTTCTTATTCGTCCCACTGTCAAGAGCTCATTGAAATAAATATCTTTAAATATTTTTCTGACTAACCTTCATATTTATAAATTTTGGGTAACATTGACGATGCAACCCCCTAAATGACTGCCTAGAAATTAATAACACCAGTTTCCATCTTCAGAATTTACCAGGTCCATGATGAGTTAAAGGATAAGCAATTTGAGCTGGAATTGTCCTGGGTGTCAAAGGATACTAAAGGCCTTCACCAGTTGGTGCCTAAAGAAATTGCATTGGAAGCTGAGAACCAAGCTAAGCAATCACTGGCTGATATTGAGGATTCCGATGAAGGGGATATGTAAATAATAAAGTTTTGATACACATTGGTTTTTATTTATTAATCTTTATGTTGTTAAAATTGTTATTTTGAACGTCCATTAAGATCAGATATTTTTGAGGTTTTACTACGAGGTCAAATTCTGGCTGTTTTTTTTTAGCAATTCAATTAACACTTAAACACGGATTTACTTTCAATTAAAATCTATTTTTAGTAATAAATCCAATGTATTTTATTCTAAATTGTTTATTAGTGAAGGACTATTTGATTGAGTTTAAAAATATGTAATGAGCTAAATTAAAATTGTATGTATGTTTTAAATTCATATATTTTATCATTTTAAATTAATGACTAAAATTAAATTAAATAAACAGAGATATTTGAGCATTGTGCTTCAAGTTCTGAATAATCTGCTTCTATGAACAGCGAAGAAGAGCAATGCTCTAAAAATATCTTTATTCAAAGCTATGGTAGGTCAAAAAGTTATAAAAAAAATGACTACATTGACTGCCAGTTCCCAAATGAAGGGCGTAGAGCGGACGAGAAGAACTAGGAAGAAACTCTTCGCCACTCTATTAAATCTGGACGGGATTTCTTATTACAATAACATATATTTTCAGTACAAATCGGCAATTTCATAAAATAACCTCTAATTATTTGTGTCAGTTTTTAAGTTTAGTTTGTTTAATCATCTCATTAGGTAAATATAAATATTAAAAAACTTCAGTAAGGTAAAGTAATTTATTGAATAATACTATTAGGAATTTTAAAAGAAAGTTGAATTATATGAAATTTGCCATTCTTATTTAGAGCACTTTACTATGTATGAATAATAAATTCTAATCATTATATAATTTACATAATATATAGGCCGTTTTGACAAAAAAAAAAATTTTTACTATTAATTTTTCTGTTATTCTGCCATTTTAAATTCATTATTGTTCTTATGATTTGTAATAATCAATTAACGTTTGATTTTAATTGTGTGTGATATAGATCGTATTACACATTAAAAAAACTTATATATTTAATGGAATGTAAACAATATTTTTTTATGATTTATTATGCTATCCATACACAAAATATATTAAGTTTCGTGCTATTTTCCATTTAAATACGCGATTTTTTTTATTGAATTTCACATACATATAATAATGTCGAACTTAGATCAACTTCCGGAGAGTTTTGTTAAAACTTTTCGTCGTCACATAAAGTATGTGAAATTTTTGGGAATCGATATTTTTTGCGATTCCAATGCAATTTTTATGAGACGCTGCAAACTGGTACTATGTTACATTATACTCATATCGACGGTTTTTGGCCAGTTTTTGTATATATTTTTAAGTCACAAAACAAATGCTACCTTTTTAGATGTGATTAATGCTTTACCCGGCACTCTTATGGCAACACAAGGTAAGTTAAATCGTAGTTAAATCGACATTATATACTTTTTACATTTATAATATTAGTAGCGTAATCAAATAACATAAAAAGACATACCTTTATTAATACCCTTCCTTACACTGAATGAATAAATCGACAAAAAAATATATAAAAAGTCAGCCAGTTCCCAAATCAAGAGTGTAGAGAGGACAACTCTGCCACTCCTTTAAATCGTCTAGTATATTCTACAGCTATAAAGAGTTGCAACCATTACACCACGTACAAGCGAACTGGTCAATATCTATATATATAAAACTTAAAGAAAACAAAAAAACCGGCTCATTCATTATACGGACATTTTGAAAATTTACTACATTAAATAATTGTTTTTAGATATTGTGAAATTATGCATCCTTACGATAAAGAGCAATGACGTACGAAATGTTATTTTCGAGTTGGGAGAATTATGGCCAATTGACTCCAGTTCGAAGAAGATGAAGACACTTTGTATATGGACTAGGCGTCTGTCGCTTTTTGAACGATGTAAATATTTAACAAATAATTCGAGCTTGATAATTAACATCTCGCGTCTTTAACTAATACTACTTAATACAATGTGTAAAATTTAAAACGTAGGTACAATATGATCTCAGGATATAACGTAGATTAATTCAAAGTCACTTGATGAGAGCACACAACTCCGGAGTTGTGCATTTGTTTTAAATTCCTATTGAAAGTCTTCAAAAAGGATGGTAGGAACTACACACGTTCCTTAGTCTTCAAAAAAGCTTGTATCATTTGATTTCTTATAACAATTATACTCATAAAGTTGTTGCAATTAATATTTTAGTTTTATTAGAATACATATATAATGTTTGCCTTTTATATCTCTACATTTAGCCCCAGATAGAATCTCTTTTATTGGTCTTTAATTTTATGGGAATGATTTAACCTTCTATAGTTTGATCGCACACAAGCCTATGGTAATTTGTAATTAGTATACACATAACATTGTCTTTTACAGTTTTCTACTACTGCGGCTTTGTTGCTATCACATTCTTTCTTCTTGTGCCATTATTGATGACCATATATACAGGTTTTACTGCAAACGAGGTCGAATATCAGTTTCCACTAGACACGTACTTTTTCAGTTTTTTGGAATCTCATTTTATATATGCGGTCGCGTATATTTATATTTCTGCCGTGTGTAAGACATTTTCTTTGTAATATTAATTTGAGAATTTGTAATGTTTCTCGCGCCTATTTCTCGTAAGCAATTTCTATTGTTAATATTATTAATTCATTCAATTCTTAAAGATTTGAATGGAAGCTAAGTATGATAGGAAATATGTATACTTCGCAACTATCTTGTATTATTTAAAATTTAAAGATGAACATTTATCCAACCATTGATTTGTATTGTTTAGGTTGCACATTTCATATGTGCGTATACATAGCAATGGATTTTATTCTTACATCAATAACATTTGATATAAGTGGACTGTTAGCTGCGTTACGAATAGATTTTACTGATATCAAACTGGACAGTGGACCTGAAAACGATTGCAGTATGGTAAAGGAAATCGTCAAAAAACATCAGAAATTGCTAAGGTGAGGGCGATTATGCTTATAACTTATATTTAAATCTGATGATAGTGATTAACGATAAAAATATATCATTTTTCGCACGGGCTGCCATAGGTCTAGGCAAGACTAACTAATGCACTGACCATAACCTAAATCTAATATATAAAATTCTCGTGTCACAGTTTTCGTCCCCGAAGTACTCCTCCGAAACGGGTTCTCCTGAAATTTTCTGAGGATATTGAGTAGGTTTTAGAATCGGCCAACATCTATTTTTAGAGACATTTTTATTATTTATTTTTTGGCAAAACGATGTTTGTCAGGATCAGCTAGTAATATATAGCTTTAAATATACCTACAATCATAATTGACAGATTTGAAAACTACACTTTTTTTACAACGGTGAAGTACTTTACTAATAATTCATTCTTTTCAGTGTTGTCGATAAAGTTAATGTTATCTTTGGACCATTATTGTTCGCACAAGTGACGTTTTCATCAATTATTATCTGCTGCTTTGGGTTTCTTACGATAGTTAGTATTTATTGTACAGTAAACGGTTGTTTTCTAAGATTATAATTATGATAATATATTTCCCTCAGCATAAAAAAAAAACATTATTTCATTTTAAAAATTGAAAAAAAAACAATGTTCACTAAACATATTAATTTTAAATTAATATTATTTATTATCGCTTGGATTAAATTCTTTATTAGGTTGGAAAAGATTTGATCAAAAGTCTGTTAGCCACATTTGGAATAATACTTGCCATGTTTAACTTCTGTTGGTCTGGGCAGCTTCTATCTGACGCAGTAAGTCTATATATTTTTATTGCTAGTTTACTTGCATAAAGGCCTTATTCTGGTTTGTGTTAATGTTTGTGATATAAATAAAATGTCATATGATATATCAACAATTACAGAGCTCTGGTGTAGCAGAAGCAGCATACAATTGTGCCTGGTACAGTAGAAGCGTTGAATTTCGAAAATATATTAAAATCATTATTATCAGGTACATAAAAACTATTCAAGAGTAATTTAATCTTTTTTTATCAATATAAAAAAACAGAAGCCTTGTTCAGTGCCTTTTACCTGTCGGTAATAAATTTTATCTATATTTCACTTTCCAGAGCTCAAAAACCGTGTATGTTATCAGCGTTAGGATATTCTGACGTGTCGTTGTCTACACTTTCCAAGGTATTGCTTTATTGTAATTACTTAATTATAGTATGTCTTAAGGCCCTACGTCGAGGGAGAGGGCACTTTTTCATTCAGTGAGCCTTTCGCTTTATTATAGTTAAATACTATGAAATTTTTAAACTAGCTTTATATTCTTTAGTAAATAACTTATATGCGAGACGACAAAAAACAGAATTTTGGCCAAACCTGGCTAAGATGGAATCTTGCTCCTAAGCTATATTAAAGAAAGAAGTAAAGCTTATTAAAGACGTCTTAAAAATAAGTCAAAATTATCGACTTATTCTTTACTGAGAACTGAGCGAGCGTTTAATTTTTGGCATAAAAATTCTCAGTAGTTATTCTTTATAGTCTTTATAGTGGGACATATAACAAACAGGTACTAGGTTGAAGTAGCTATCTTTGGTTTGGATTTTTTGGTTCTGTGATTAATTTAATTGCTTTTTTGTTACAATTAATTAAAATTGCTTTGTTTCCAGATATTAAGTACATCGTGGTCTTACTTGTCGCTGCTTAATCAGATGTACGAAGATATTGAGTAAGGTTGCACTTATTCAGATATCAAATACGTCTTATTTTAAAATAAAAAAAAAAAAACAAGAAAATAGTTTGTAATAATTACTTTGTATTGTCAATTTATGTGTAATATTTCACAATTTGCAATTATATTAGGTACAAATTAATTAAAATGACTCATTATTTATAAAATCTACAATATAATCTCATTTGTTTCGAACTTAATTTAATATTTACAAAATACTATCTTATAAAATTGTATACAATATCAAGGAAATACATATTATAAATACATAAAAAATAAGTATTTACAAATTAGGTCCATTACTTAAGCCGTTTTTATTCTTGCTGTGGGGTTACTCTCGGATATAACTGAAACAAAAAAAAAATCAATACCTCATGTTTCTGTTAATGTTATATGTTTTATTATATACATTTCCGGGACGTTTTATATACTAGTTACATCTCGCAATTTTCCGTGAATTTTGATAAATGCATTATTACTTAATAGTGGTACAATTTAGTCCAAATACAGATATACATATTTTCAGCTTCATAAATAACCACTTACATACTAATATTGTAAGTCATACAGAGTTCGCGTACAGATACGCGGCCTTCCTTAAAAAACAAGAATATACTCACCCCAAGCAAGTTCCTAGGCACGTATCCCTCGTGCGTGTCATCCCGACACCACCACCACTCCCTCTCATTGTCGTCTCCCTTCCTCAGCACCTGAAGCCTCGCTCCCGTCTCGAACGATAACTCGTCGGACCGCGACGCAGTGTACGAGAACACGGCGTAAACTATCCCGTTGTTCATAATACCTAGCTTCTCTTGAACACCTGCAAATACAATGGAATTGTAGCTTCAGTTATATATTACAGGTCAACACTTGAAAGACCTGTTTTGAAGATTAAAATTTTATAAATTAATATCATCAATGTTCCACAGAAATGGAAATTTTAATTGGGTACATTTTGCATTATGAACTTTTGTTTGAGCACGCATGCAACTAAGCGGCGAGCACTTCTATTTGGATTTCCGTCATTAAAAAAAAAAATGGTTATGAATCTAGTTTATCTATGGATGGATGCCTTTGAAAGATATCTGCGAAATTGTGGAATGGTATTGAATGATATAACTTACTATAGAGGTATTCTGAACATCCATCGAAGCCTTCCTCATCTTCCTCGCACTTCTCTGCTGCGGTCTCGTGATCTGATAGTGTCGTTGCAAATATGCAGGCGCCTACAAATTATAAAAAATATTTAATTTGTTTTAAAATATTTCTATTGTTGAAAATCGTCGATTTTCTTACTCACCATTATCGACAAGGAATCGAACCATTGGTAAATTGTTGCACGACGCGGCGCAATGAAGAGGAGTCCAGCCGTCGGAGTCTTGGGCGTTGACGTCACAACCCAACTCTACTAAAAACCTGAAATTCACAACCAAATAAAAATCTTTCAAAAAGTACTAAATAAGTACGTTTTGCCTGTTATATTTTCTAAAGCCTTCGCTATGTGGTTGCACATTTTACTGCACGGTAAAGTTAAATTAAAAAAATATAAAATGTCATCATAGCTTTGTTATCATGAAAATAATCCGATATTTTATACAACGCGTTGTCTTATATCTTGTAATTAAATATTGAATTACTTGACTATCTCGAAATGGCCGGCACAGATGGCGTTGTGTAAAGCTGTTATCCCCTCGTCGTTCGCAGCGCTTGCATTTTGCACCTGGAAATATTATATTGTGATGTTTATTAAATTTATTGAATGCATTAGTAAAAATTAAAAACTCCAGTCATTCAAACAATTACCTGTGTTGCTGTCTTCTTAACGAGTTCCAATTCACCCTCAAGACTGGCATCTAACAACAAAGCGAGAGGGTCGAAGCTAACTCGCCTCGCGAGCGGAGCCTTACCCCCCTGCTTCAAATTTCCCTTCTTAGACCTCCGGACCACATCGTTACGAGATTCCTGGTTTAGATCCACTGAGCTTATTTGCTCTACTATATCAGATACATCTTTATCTTCCTTATCACTGCCGTTTGATATGTTATTATTGGTCGGTTCATCTTTCTTTAGCCTCTCCTTGTCATCTTCCATTTCTGGGAAAAGAAATGCGGGAGGCATTTCTATGCGTCGGTTGCTTAGACCGTTTTTCGCGTTCCTTAATTTTGGTTGTTCGCTTAGAGGTGGCTTTCTTATTGTTAAAGGACGCGCTTTTATGATCATCTCATTTGAGTTTCCATTTTCTTTCTGTGAGTCTGTCTCGGTTGGGTCAGGTTGGCTCGTTTCACGAAAACCGGCTTCGTTGATGGCGGTCTGTCTCGGTGGAGTCTGTAAGGTAAAAATGTCAAAGTTAACCTGTCAGGGAACAGATGGATTTATAGATGAAATGTGCAATTCCACGAGTAACTTACCTTGATACTCGGTTTGGGTGGCAGGGCTGGTTTGGGTGATTTGTCGGCGCTGACATCGGGAGTCGAAAGGGGAGTGCTGGCACTTTGCGGCGGAGACAAAAGCAGGCTTTGTGACAAATTCTGGCCGCTCAAGTTCGATATGCCCGATGCCGTGTTTCTGATCTGAGTTTGGGAAGGGTTAGCGTTAAGGGTCTGTGTCTGAACGGTTTGCGGTTGAACCGGCTGGATTTTTGTTGAAGATGTCTGGTAAATGGGTGATGGTTTGCCGACCTGAACCGATGTAGGGGCTACACTCGATACGGGTTTCTGCAATGAATGATGGTGATATTTACAAATGTGGGTGCACAGAGCGATGATGTGGTTGAGAAGTACATATTATGAAGTGTTTCTATTGAATAATATATTCTTCTGCAGTACCTAATCTACGGTAATGATATGAGCAACGTAAGCGTGATTTAATTACATAATGACGATGGCATGTTAATTAAAAATGAGACTAACCCCGAATCCTATAGAACTGCCGGCGGATGAGGTTGACAGCACGCTTGGCGAGCTTCCTTTCAAATTACCCTGACTTTTACCATTCTTCAAATCTTGACTATTGCTTAACCTAGAGTTCTGTTGATATGCATGATTTTCTTTTCCTTCTTGATTACACCGGCCGGATGAATCTGATTTTTGTAGCTGATATGTCTGTTCTAGATATGCAGTTTCTTGACTTAGAGGCGTCGCGAGACTTTTATTTACAACCGAAAGCGGTGTAGAGTGCACCGTCATGTGGTTGACATTTGGATTCTTATCCTCTTTCCCGTTCACTTTTCCATTCGGAAACTTCGTGTTGTACGGTAGTGTTTGATATTTAGGATCAGATTTGCTGGCTGCAAACTCCGGTGGGAATTCTTGTTCGTTAATTTTAGGTTCTTTTGCATTTTGATTGCTGTTCGAACTGCTGGTGCTGTTTGGACTGTATTGTTGCTTTGGGTATTCTGAATATTTGTTGACATGATCGAATATTGATTTTTCGTAGGAATTCGTTATTCCCTGTTGCACATGATTGTATGAGTTTATTTCCGGTTTGTTTGGGTATTGGGTGGGATATTGTTCTGGCGTGTGTTGAGTGGGATAGTTGCCGTTGTATAAGGGGTTCATCAGCTGTTTTTGCTGCAGAAAATGAGCTTCTTGTTGCGTTAGATGGGTTTGTATGTTGTCACTTTGTGTTAGTTGTTTCAATGGCACGTTATTCTGCTTGATAGCCTGAAAATAACGTTTGCTCTGAATGAACTAGCGTAATTTTTAATAATGGTGTTGGACATTTAACAAAGAGCTAGGTTATTGCAGGGAATGACTGTAAAAACCACTTTGTAGTTCTATGATAAAGATGGTGATCTGAATGAAATACTATTAGATAATTCTAACAAATCTAGCATAACGTGTGCATTTTATTATCATTTTATCTGTCTAGAATACATTAATAAAAATAGATAATTTAAAAGTTAGCCAACATCGTGATCTCATTTGTATCACGAGTGCTGCAAATTTGTTTCTCAGTAATGTTTTACCTGGAAATTGTTATTGTGTACGCTTTGTGCGTGTGGTATGTGGTTATAAGGCTCCACAGCGGCCACGTTGCCTCTTTGCGGGTTCTTTGGTTGGCTGATCTGGTTACCAGCGGGGTAATTGGGCAGTTGTTGCATCGGCGTGGGATTGTTATTTCTGAAACATTCGGTAATTAAATTAATGACTTCTCCATAAACAGACACTTGATTATGTGAAAGGAAATTTATGTTATATATATATATAAGTCTCAATCACTTGAATACAAATTCAATTGTTGTTTATATTAATAAACAAAGGGTTATTGTCAACCCAAAAGCTTTGTGTGAGAGAATAGAAGAGTAAACTTTTTAATTAACAAATCCTTTGAAAATAAAACAATGAAAATTATTTAAAAGTATCCAGTATTAGTAAAATAAACGCTTGAAGCCTGAACTATTAAAACTTTAGCACTGTAAAAGTTTTCTCACAAACTTTGTTACCTACATAGTTCCTCGAGGTAATCTCAGGACTATGCTCCGGATTAATTTGCTGGGATAAAATGAGTATATACGTTAGAACTTTATAATATTAAAAGTTTGCCGGAATAAGATAAACAAACCGGAATTATTTTTAGCCATCAAACCGTCCCGTATTTACATATATTAGTAGATATTACCTACAACAGAATACTAGTTAAATGTACCTCATATCATCTTTAAATATTATAATATAAAAGGATTTTCACTATAAATTATCAAAGATAATAGAATTATCATTTCCACACAAATCACAACAACCATCGCTAACTATATTAGACAAAGTTTCACAGCTGATGAGCTCAGAGCGTAGCAGCTAATGCTTGTGGCTTTTTACATTAAGTTTCTATTATACGTCATATTGAGCATACTCAGAATTAATTAGGCAAAATGTTAGTACAGCCTTACAAATTTGGTACACAAAATATGTTATTACAGAGATTAATAATCGTGTAATTTCATGCAAAGATAGCTTAAGATAAAGCTTTAGTATCACTATTTTCTATAAGTCTGAGAATAAGTTTTTCACATGAAGAAAGTCTGGTATGAGCATACCTCTGTGGTGGTTGTCTATGCGCGGCAGCCAGCTGTCTGTTAAGTGCCCGTTTTCTCAACAGCCTTGCTTGAAGTTCGGACACTCTTCGGTCGATGCTTCTCATTTCTTCCTGTCGTGCGCCAAGTGCTGCCCTCTGTGCTGATAATCTTCCGTTCTGCTGCTCGTTCAGCTTGTTTCGATACTGTAATTGTAAATTTCGTCTTTCAAGTAATTTTGTTTGTATAAGATAAAAGGTGTGGAATAAAATATGTAGTTGAACAATATATATGATATATCAACAATATATCTATCTATATTTTGAACGTTCGATTACGGAAAACAACTAGTTTTTAATACTTAAAAAGCCATCAATACTCTAGTTTAAATACCGAATTTAAATAATACATTTTCCATACACTGCTCGTGTAAAAAGTGAACCCAATAAAAGAGAGATGGACAAACCATTTGAATGGATGGACAAATGGATTTGATGGATCTTTCTTCCAATTATGCGTTATAATGGCAGGAAATTGAATTTCAATTTATTTTTTCCTAAAGTCAATATTGTGCGTAAATACAGAGGCGTACAGCAAATATCAGGAAGTCAGTAGACGCCATTATCCTCAATCATCCCGTACATACTTCATTTTATCGAAAGGTTATTTTACGATTTATCTGACCACCAATCCATTCTTGAGCGAAATCAATTCCAATTGAGCGATTTTTTCCATGTCAACGAATATTATGACATTCGTACATTTCCTTTATATAATTTTTATAATAGTAGCTAAATGTGAGAATGATTTTAAAACAAATTGTTCCAATCAATCGATCAACGCTTGATCGAACAATGATTGAACATGAATTTTCAAAATTAATAGAACTACAGTGCATGGGTTTGGAATTCTTAAAAAATTGTATCGTTATTTTTATAACATACTAGCTGACCCGGCAAACGTTGTTTTGCCATTAAATATACTAAAGAATGGGACTTAGTGATACTAGGGTAAAATATTAGGGTTGTACCTACGTATTTTTAATGCTACATCGTCATACGTTAAAAATTTAAAAAATATAGGATAAAAAATTCCTTATCACTTAAAGGTATGTAAAATAGACGTTGACCGATTCTACCGAATATAAAATTTGGTAAAAATCGCTCAAGCCATTTCGGAGGAGTACGTTAACTAACATTGTGACATGGAAATTTTATATATAAGATGTTATTTTTTTTATTATCTAGCTTTTATTATAGTTTTTCATTAAACCGATCATGATGAATTTCTCCACATTTCTTTCTGAGCTTACTACTCAATTAACCAGTATGAATTACTATTTCCAGCTCTATTATGAGGTACAGAACGCCAAGCGGACAACGAAAACAATAATCATGAATTTAGGTTATTTGCATGCCCTGTGAGACTGGATAAATGTCACCAACGGTGATAACATTTAATTCGTTACCGAGAAACGCCGATATAAAAAAATGTTTATTGTTCAAATATAAGGTATACATTATGAGACAAGTACGTATTGCTAGAATAGTGTACAAGTATAAATGTAACATTTAATAAAGAAACATTTCGATACTCACACAAATATTTCGATCGCACCTCAAAAATAGCATTCAATATTATTTACACTAATAAATCACACTCGCGGGTCACATAAGTCCACTGTTGCAGCTCTTACTGAATTGTCAAACAGTATTGGCACCTGGTTCCATTAGATAATAGTGTAAGAGATGAAATGCATTTTTTGTACTTTGTTGAATTGAATGACTTTAATTAATCAAAAAACTACTGAGTGGCTGGCACTTAAGGTGTACATAGTTTGTTTTAATATTGTTTTTACCAAGACTAAAATCAACAACCCAAGGGATAACAAAACATTTTTAAAACTCATTACCCGCGTTGACAAGTTGGTAGGTAATATTATTGTTTGTAACATTTATTTCAGCTCCCGTACTATAAGTCCCGTGACGTGAAGATCAGACCGATTTAGACGGTCTCGTATCATTTATATAGGGCAGTGTGTCCAAGTTCATATTATTAAAAGTATGACTTAACACAGACACAATTTATTATACCTTTTTCCAAAGCTACAAATTTTCGACGTAATAATAGTATTATAATTTACTATTTGAATGCTATTCATATTAATTGATACTAAATAAAATGCAATATCTCAAAATTTCATGCCTGTACTTTGATACCGATGAATAAAAAACAGACTTTAACTTTGTTGTAAATCTTTATGAAAAGGGCGTAACATTAAAAGATATCTTAATTATATTAGTGTAAATTATCACTTTGTAATCACAGTGATTGGCAGTTAGAAGATCAGTAAAACACGTTTATGAGCCTTAGGCTTAAGATATTAAAATATTTTACTGCGCGTGAAATACTGTAGCAATTTGTTTAAATGTCGTGTCTAATTTGTTTCTACTTGGCGTTGAAAATTAAACAAATTATGTTATATAAACTAGTATCTACTTGTATATATAACATTAATTTGTTGTTATCGACTATTATATGCAAATAAAAAATCTTTTACATATATTTACTAAGAGCGTAGTCAATACTTTAAGGTGGTGAAGGGAACTCCTAATATGTTTTTATTTTTATAAACTTACAAATACTCTAACGAAAAAATATATAAGTCCAATAGAACATTCAAGAAAGCCTGTGACGCAGTTTGTTCTACTATTTCCACGAAATAACAGAAATTTATTGTTCGAACCGCTTTAACAAGGAGATCGCAACATTTCTGTATTCTGTACTTACATTTTCTTATATTAAATTTAAATTTTAAAACCGATAAGTTAATACAACTATACCGAAATATTTATTACATTGTGTTCCAAATTGTACAATTTCAAACTGTGTTGTGCAAATAATGGAGCTTTAATAAAAGCTTCATACAATTAGTAGTATTTTTATTAAAATCAAACATAAGAAAAGATATTAATTCAAATTCGTCTAATGTTGACCACGTGTTGGTAAACCCTGATGTACAGTATCACTTCGCTGTTGTAAATTGGAATTTTCAAATATTTCTAGTTTACCTAGTAATTATATGTGAAAGCTTGTGAAATTTAAGTATTAACTTTTAAACATCGACTTTAGTTACTGTAGAATACAAAAAGACGTTTGGCTTGTACATGATGTAAATTGTCGATGCACACTATACTAAAAATCATTCCTGGCTAATGCATGCAGGAATTGCTCTATTTTGAAGACCGATATTATAATTGCAGTTTGAGTAAATTAACACATAATAATTGAGGCCTGTTGTTGTATATACAATAAATACTTGGCTTAATTGTTTGTATGAACTGCGAATAATAATTTTTGATACTACTAAAATACATTCAAATATGTTTTAAGATATAAAATGATACACATTTGGTAATGGTCCATTATCTATTCTAGTCGTATCTTCTACTGTTATAGAAGTGACTCAACCATTTTCATGATTCGGTAATGACTATCTTAATTTGAAAATTTGCTTCCTCTCCTACGTCTAGTTATGTAAATAATGCCATACACGTCTTTAATTGTATATAGACTTAGACTAAATTCTAAACATTCAACTATGAAATCCGTCAATCATATGTGCTTCTTTAATTAATCATAATTTTGGTAAGGTTACGTTTTATATGTTTGATGTATTATTAGAGATTAAAACTCAAATATTAGTTGTAAATCATATTTTCAACACGCTTTCAATAATGTTGTTTTTTTTAACATAATAATGTGAAATTTGTTATTTACGTTAACTGATACGTGTACGTCTAAGAGTCGAACTGACTTGTTTGGTTTACCATATCTGAACTGTAGGTATTAAGAGCACGGGATGTTCGAATGCCCCCAACCTAATTGGCTCGTGGCTAGTGTGAGTATTCGGGACAAACTATGCGATGTCATTATTGTGGTACTGTGGTGTCCTCAGCTATGTAATTGTGTTAATACATGTGTATAAGATTTCTGATATTTATTGTATATCCTCATTAATACTTTAGAGTCGCCGAAGGTTTTTGCCAGACAACAAAATGTTCAACAATTAAATGCGTCACACGTGTTTTATTTAAGGAAATCGGTAATTATGAATTAAGTAAATTAGGTTATTTGTATATTTATTATCTCGGAAGTCTTGAATTGGGAATTTCCGTCTGCGTATCGTACATGTCACGCAAAATTTTCATCTGACTTTTGTGTTACAAAGTTTAAATCTTCGTTTTAGAGCTCCTAGGTTCAAACGCAATCGGCGTTATAACTAAACCATGGAAACAGCTGGCACAAAGTATAGTTGCTTCGAAAAGTGTGAGTTTATTGAGCTAATGAGTTTTTTAGACATTCGTTCAATTAGCAACCATTTTATTCGCTTTATTCATTTCCTCTTTCCTTCAATTAAATGTTTATCTCAAATGCTAAAGCTTTTTAATCTAATGGACGGCACCGCTTGATGCTTTTAAACACTTTATCGTAGATGAAACTGAATTGTATGTAGTAAATTTGAACATGTATAAATCAATAAAATCGTAGAAATGTCTGCTTTTTCAATAAAATTAATCAGTATAGTTTTGTTTTAATTTTCGTTTGTTTTTACATACCATAAGCTCTCTTCTCAGTTTGTCCAACTCGTGGGCCGAGGGTGGTGCGGGTTGTACTCTCCCTCTTCTAAGTTCTTCTAGCTGCCGCGTCAGCTCCTCCACTTTCGCCACCGCCACAGACAGCTCTTTCTCCTTTTCATTGAAAAGGGCCCGTATCGACTCTAAGTCACTAGCTGTAATGACAACAATTTATATAGTTTAATGACAAGAGTTTAAAAGATTTTAGTTTAAAAAAGATTACACTGAAATTTAATGCTAAATATAAATTAGGTTTTTTTTAAATATACAACACATTCAATGGAAATTAAAAAATATAACTTCTGAACGTGTAGCATCATAGATTTGAAGAAATACTTATTAAAAAACTTGTTTCTGTCTTCATTAATAGTTTTAACTCGATTTAGTTGCAGTATTAATTACAGTTTCAACTTTCAAGTTGCTCTCAATAACAAGTATCCTAGATAAACTTATTTCTAGAGTTAAATAACTTATTTATAGTCTTATTTTTCGTGGTTGAGTATATCCGAAATGTGTTTAGAATGTAGTCACGACACGTTATATTTCATTGTGGCAAACTGCCTCTGACTTTATGAAGAAATTATTCGATTGTCATTAGTACAATTCTTGTTAATTTTTGTTTATAACTAAATTAACAAACTAAAAGCTTGTTTAGATATTTAGTTAAAGCCAATTCAGGTCCCATACAACTTAATAGACTATAGATTTATCGCGCTCAATATTGAAGGCTTTTGTAGGGCTATTCATAGTCGATCTGAGGAAGCCAATTGAAGATAGGTTCTATTACGTCTAAGTTGTTGACAGTCAATTTGGTTTGTTCTTGATTAAAATACTGTGCAGAATTTAAATTTTTTACTGTATTGCTGTGACAATTTTTATAGGCTATAATGATGAACGAAGTTTTCAAAATTACTAAAGTCTATAATAGTGTTTTTGTATCTTATGGTTATGGAACTACAAAAAAAAAACTTTTTGAAAGTACATACATTCAAAACAGATTAGAGTCATTGCAATCTATTTTTAAATTATCCTACAAAAATAATGCTTATAATATTTTAATGTATTAATAATTACTTTATTAATAAACATGATTATTACTTGATTAAATCAAAATTTACTGGAAGTGAGCTGATGTAACAATTTGAAACTTATGTATATATAATATATATATAGTACAAAATCATATTTCAAATATTCATATGCTCGTTGGGAGAGCCAATATTAAAATCCATTATGACACTCAATCGCGATTTGTAACGTGAAATTGCTTTAGGCAGTCTGTAATTTGCGAAAGTGAGTTAAAAATTTATATTATTAAAAATGCAAAGGAAAGCTACAACATGTTCAGACTTTGCAATGCTGGAATATGAAATCAATAAAAGCAGCTTTTTTAACACTTATAGTTCAACACGTATATCTGTGACTAACACAATTAATACTATTCATGGTATTTTATTACATCTGTCCCCAAACATCTTATGTGATAAATATATTTAAAAAAATAATAAACTTATAAGATAAAAGAACAAGGTATTCTATTCTATTATATACACAAAACAATTATATGGGAACTTGAAACATTTATGAGATAAAACACTACATACATGTGAAGACAATCAGGATTTAAAGGTTTTTTTAAGATGTTTAAAATGCCTCTACGAAAGGTAACCAGGGAGTCAGCAAAAACATCAACCGAGTCGACCACACTCACAATACTATTATAAAGTATTAAATGGTTTACGTTTAATTGTATGGAGTTTAGTCCGCTGCCCCCGGGTAAATGCAACGCCTGTGTTGCAATGGATGTATTGCCAGCCCCCCATGAAGTGGTAGGGAAGGTATAGGTAAGAAGGAAAACTCTTCCCGTATCACCTTGATGCCTGTCGTTCCACCACTGCGCGTTTCGTAAGACATTTCTTACCACGCACCACCACGTTATGGAACAAGCTGCCCGCCACGGTATTTCCGAACCACTACGACTTAGGGTCCTTCAAGAAAAAAGCGTACAAATCCCTAAACTCACTCATGAGCTCCCAGCCACATGAGTGTCCATGGACGGCGACTTCACCTTTATGCCTTCTATAAAAAAAACAAGTTGAAAGGCACGACGTGGAATAAGAAAGAAGACACGAGAAGAAGACGAGAAAGCAACAGCACTCCCATCAAATTCCCTCCGATATTATATTCTACGTCGTTGAATAACTATAAAACTTATTAAAACATCATGACATGCTTCACGTCGAGTTCGGTAATGTTCTGTATGATATATTGACATTAAATTTTCTCTTTACAAATTTACTATTATTTCCCGCTGTGTTTTACATTTTACACAGCTGCTGCTTTCGGCGTTATTAATTCTTCTACAATCTGTTGGAGACTTATTTACCAGTTTTAATGCTTAATGTAATATTAATAAACCTATTTTTGATTTTTACTTTACCTGTTAAGAAAAAATAGAATCACAATTCAGGTGGCAGGCATTGTGGAGACGACATAAGTACCGACTTAATTATTTTAAGCAGACATGACTTTTCAATATGGCATATAATAAACTTTCAGTTCATCCTTTGTTCTCGCTAAACTTCCATAGCAATTACGTATGCAATTAACAATTTGTTAGCAAATTAGAACTTTACCAATTAGCTTAGATTTTGTGTAACTAAAAGCTTCAAAATAGTTGAAAGCATTTAAATTACTGTTTCAATTTCAAATATTCAAGTGAGCTTTGAGTTACTTTAAAAATTATATAAAATGAATAAATATGGGACACATTTCGAAACATTGCCCCAAGGTAACTAAATTATAGCGTGCTAAACAAACTGAAATATACTTACATACATATACACATATTATTAAAAATGAATACATATTATAACACCCAGATATACTCAGGTAACTAATATGTTTATCACGTAATTATAACCAATTAATCTATATCAAAAAAAAATTATATACTACTATATTTATTAGCACTAAATTTTACATATTATGTACTACAATTGAACATGTGTAGTAAAAATGGTACTGAGGAAAAGCTCAATAGGTACAATTATTAAAAGAAGGTAATCGTTTATGTACTTGAGATATTAGGCGAATGCTTTTTAAACAAATATATATGCACTCAGAGTTTGTTTAAGACTGTAAAAACCCTTGTATTCAGACAATAATAAACGATCTACTCGAAAACGATTAAAATGACTAATGGCCTACACGTCCGATAGGCATTTACCCATATTTTTTACTGTTCGGCGGAAATTCTGCTTTGTTTACTCTAATGGCGAGAAAATGAAAATGGAAAACTGTCTTATCTTTACATTAAATATCATCAATATTTATAAAAATCAAACTATGAAAATGAGAATAAAACGGAACGTAACGTACCTATAGAAAAGTATTTAACAGGAGTTTATGTCAAAGTTGTACTTCTCCACTGTGTCTCAAGTTCCAAGAGGGTGAGTGATTCTGTGTTGCCATTTAAGTTTTAAAGTTTTTGTATAGTTTTAAATGAAACTTCAGTCAAAAGCGGCGCTACGGCGATTCAAATTTTTCAGAATTACTTTTCTCGATAGTGAAAAAGTGCTGTTTAAACATCTATATAACATATACTATTAAAGCTTTGACAACGAGAAAGAAATGTTCGTTTCAATGTAAAATACAAAACACCTAGAACTAGAACATTGATTTCCCGAATGGAGTTGAGCGTGACTGGGCCGTGTCATTTAAAGACTGGTACGCTCTTTCCTGTCATATGGTTGTTGGACACGAATTCGATGAAATATTATTTTTACTCGATGGTTTTTTTTTATATATATATCAATTTATCCGTGTATTTTAAATCAAGTAGTTAATTCTATGGCATTATGTTTAAAGTAGGTATTAATATTCCATTATCCAAACAATTTTGGTAATAATAAATAAATTAATGTACAAAGCTAAACAAATAAATAAAAGTAAACTCTTTACGAGTAACATTTTTTAAGAAAGTAATACATATTATAGAAGGAAAAATGAAATATTTATAAAGCCATTGTGTGGATCATTTAAAAGCAATCTAGAGAAAGCGACTTGGTATAACGTAAAATAACTATCAGAGGGTTATTTTTATTATCTGGATCTTTTTCGAAACAGAGATTTTCTTTAAGTAATTGGATATTGCGAGAATTCGCAACAAAATCTTCCCAAATTGTCTACATATTCTCAGATTTCAAGTAATCAAAAGAGATTGAAAAATATACGTTGAGTGTATCCTTCAAATGAACCATTTTGGTATAAGAGACATTTGGTTTAATGTATTGTTATCTATTATTTTAAAAGTACTTTTAATAGATGTATAATTTAGGTAGGTAGGTAGTAGAAATTAGTTTTTAGGCTTAACTCCCTAACAAAAACAGAAATAGTTAAAGTATTTATTTTTTAAAACTAAAAAATTACCAATAAAATTATGCCGATTAAATCAGTTTGCACAAAAGTGTAGCAAGAATATATAAATTTTATTATTTGCGAAAATTTTATATTCTCCAGTTACATTTTAAATAAAGTAAATTGCCAAAGCAAAAGTAAATTGGAAATCTAGAATTCAGATAAATCCTGTTACAAATGTGTCATTTTCGATGAGGGAGCTGTGGATTTTACATTGAAATGTCTCCACTGATTTTAGATAGACAAAACCAAATCAATACGAGATATATCTATACTAATAATATATAATATTACCTAATCAATACTATCAATAATTTCACATGTAAAATGATTTGCAGTTTCTGAATAGAGTGAATTGACAGAGTATTAATTCTGAATCTATATAACATAACAAGGGTGTGAACAAGACTAAATGAGTTACTGGGACGGAGAGATGTCTTACTCAATTAGCAGTTCAAAATAAATTACTTTTAGCAATTTGCCGTTCAGTCCTTAGCTAGATTGCTATGGTACCTAAACTTAGTAAAGATAAGAGCAGTATCTTACATTAGTGTTAACTTCTACTCTTGCTCTACCCCAGCTGTGCCATAATGGGGTTGTTTCTTTATGCGCAAATACATGTATGGTGATGGAAAATATGATGAAAATAAGAGCACGTGAGGTACAGACGGCTGACCACAACCAGACATAATTGATTCTTTTGGAGAACAGTATTCAATAAATGTACGAATGTGACTCATTAAATATTCTAAATAATGTATAAATAATTTAGGCTATACAATTGGGTATTTTTAAAAAAACAATCATACATTCACGTATTTTTTTTACGTTTATTAACCCACATGACAGGCATTCGCAATACCGGCGAACGAAATCAAATGAATTTTGCCTCGAGTGTAAAAATCAAATTCGGCCGTGAGATTTTTGACCCATACTCCACAGTACTCGAACAATCGAATTGTTTTCCAATGACGCGTTTTTCAATTTGCTACTCGTTTGACTTTCATTATTGGAGTACTAGTAGGTTTTACTTATAACAGCCGTTGACAAAAACTCTCCGTGGAATAAAGCTTTTTTGCACCAACAGATTCATTTAGATATAAAAATAAGAGTTTAATAATAAACTATTATATTATTTGATCTCTAAGTTTAACCGGAATTCGTATGTACTATATTTGTTTAATTGCAATCAAGCAAATCAAAGACTAATCTATAATAGAGATATGAATAGTTCAAGTGTCATAGACAGACGCTCAGAATGGTCTAGATATTAATTTGGATGAAACTCTTGGGTACTGGGATATGAAAGTGATAGCTGATAACCAATACGAACTTGAAAGTCAATTGGAAACTGCACTCGTTATAACTTCGGAAAATCGTTTTCGTCTGCGTTCCATTTTGTCTTTGTTCCACATCACATGAATGTATAGTGCTACAATATGAGCTGCATTTATTTTGATACCATTACATGATTTATGTGATACAAATTATTAGTAGGTGGTGTATGATAATTTGATTAACGGCACATGAGCCGCTATTACAGTAAAGAAATCAATCCAGTCTAAAAGTAATTTACAATAAATGAAAAACATTATGAAAAAGCGAGATATATTCTGATTTATCTTTGCAAGATCGACAGAAATAATAAAAGTTGTACTTACATTGAATACACTAATAAAACTCTTTATATCGTCCGGGGCCAGTTAATTAAGTTTCTTTAATCTGGGCCTTCGTAAATAAGGTATATTGATCAATTGTGACGACACGGCCAGGTGTTCTTTATGAGGCTCTCTTAATGAACTCTTACATTTTTTACGGACCTATATAATATTTTTCGGATGTGACTTAACAAATTATGCACGACGTTTTATAAATTCAATTAAGTTTTTAACATATCGTCAGTGTACCAGTATTTACAAACCAGTGAAAATTTCTTTAAAGTAAGTTTATAAATTTACAATTTACAAATAGTTGTCATTACTATTCATTATGTTTTATTTGATTTACGCCAGCACTTATACACTATAATAAAGACTCTATTAAATCGGCGTTAACAGAATATTGATTGTAATGTTGATACCAGTAGCAACACCCTCATTTTAAGCTCACTTATAATTCAGTTCTAAGTGGTAGTATGTGGTTCAAGGTCTTATACAAATCAATATTAATCTAATGTGCTTCAGCTCATTTTGGATTTTGGTCTTGATGATTCGTATCTGAAAAGCTTTTAATTCTTGAACTTAATGGTAAGAAACAAACAACAATGCGTATTTAATATTGAAGAATCATATATATCAAGATATATAAAACATTACTGCTGATTCATTGGTAATTTAATTTAAAAAACCGGTTTAATGTATCCCGGAAAAATGTGTAAAAAGTTACTTTATTTAAACACTTGACCAAGAATGTTTTACAGTCAAGTCCTTTATTTGTTGTTTTTATTACCATACCATAATGTATGTATTTACCGAAAGCCCTGGTACAATGAATTTTTGTGTCCGTAACAAGATTAAGTATTAAATTTGTGATGAACTTTAATAAATATTTTTTTCATCGTATGAGGAAGTATTAATTGCGCATATGTACGGAAAAGTACAGCCGCAATGTACCCTATATAAGTTATACCCACTATCAGTTTAATTTAATAACTTACTTTTAGTTGCAGAGTCACGTTTAA
Source organism: Leptophobia aripa (assembly GCA_951799465.1). Taxonomy (NCBI): domain Eukaryota; kingdom Metazoa; phylum Arthropoda; class Insecta; order Lepidoptera; family Pieridae; genus Leptophobia; species Leptophobia aripa. The sequence goes on along the minus strand of OX637267.1, from coordinate 5,347,621 downwards.
ATGTTAAGTATGAACAGTACTTCATAGTTAGGCGAGTTAATCTGTGAATTAATAGCCTAACCCTCAAGAGACCGAGGCTTAGTTAAATATAGTCATATCTCTTAACTAATAATATTTCGGACAGGGTTTTAAGTGATTTAAATGTTCTTCTAAAAATCAGGATAATAAATCACATGTCACGTCTAATGAAACTTTTTTTTGTATCAGTTTAATTATATAGCATGGTTTATATTGAAAATCTATACGAAAAGTACTTTCTCTGTGTGTCCCCTCTCATTTCCATGGAAACGCGTGTTTATTTAATAGACGTAGTGCTGGTTAACGGATCTTAGCCTTCACACAGGTTGTGAAGGTCGGATTTAATAACCAATTATCTTGCAATATCCCAAAAAAAGCACATGATAACATTTCTATCATGTACCACGTGAACTCGACCATGACCTTTACTAAAAGGTAAGCTTGACGTAAAAATGTGCATGTCCAATATGGTATAATTATTTAAAGTAGACCTTTAGTACTATTTAGATATCTACAAGTAACATTTGAATAGGGACAAACGTTTAATTGTATCCCCAATTAGATCGCATTATTTCGTAATGACAAATCGTTTATAACAAAACCCATCAATTTGTACGAAATTGCTGTGTAATGTGACTAACGTATTAAATTGTACAATTAAAGGGATTTGAGCGGCAAATGCAATTACAATTATGGCGGGAAAACTATATATTTACGCAAATTATGTTATAGCCTATTAATTTTATATTTAAAATTACATCAATCAAATCTTGATTGTTCTTACCTATAGAATATATTGAAACTAATAAGCTTTTCTGCTTAGGGTTAATAGCGTAGGGAGATATTTTAAAAGTTTGCTAAATTAATTAATTCAATTAAAACTTTCTGGTGGTTAGGTTTATGATATATAACACAAGAGACACATTATCATAATTTTAGTTTATACATGATGGTCACGCTTTTATATACATACGCAGAACAACAAAATATGCAAGATAATAAACCATTAAGTTAAAACAAAATATTTGATAGACATATGAAAGTGTATACTTCAATAAAATTATTATTATGTGCTGTAGTTTGAAGTTTATTTTACTCACTCAGGGCAATGTTAGATTGTTTATTCCTATCGAGTTGGCCGCGTAGCGCTCGTAGGCGACGTAGCTTTTGCTCTTGAGCCTCAACGCGCTCACGTAGTCGGCGTAGTCGCTCGCCCTCTACGGCAACCTGAAAATAATATTAATTCCTTGTATTACTTATAAATTAGGACTCTTATTACGTAAACAAGAAGACAATGTAAAAATAATAAAGCTGAATCATTAGTTCATTTACTTTCAAGCGTTATCACAAAATCTTAATTATTTTACAGTATATTTAGCAATTATTATCCAAAGTTTAATAGAAGTTTGATTTATTTTAGAATTTGTTTAGATAACTCTTATTAACTTAAGTATATTTTAGTATCCTATTTTAATAGCATAAATTCATACTTTTTTGTGTACCAAAATTATGATAATTATAAACAATGGAGTTGATAAAAACCACATCTAATCAACGTGCTAAAAATACAGATTTTTATAGAACGCGTAAACCATCTCTTAAATTTACAGTAAATACTATTATTTTAAGAAAATTTGAGTTAAGATAAGTAATGTATTTTTAATAGAAATATAGTTGACATACTTAGTAATTCAGCGCAAAATTTAAATGATGATAATAAAAAAGTCGAGTGCAGACATAGCTAACCTCACTTTTGTTTATAATATTGGAGTAGATTTATTGACTTAAAGTATTGCGATAAATATCCCATTAGGGCTGGCTTTGAGATTTATTAGGTCCGGATTCTAAATTATTTTCACTTTATCCCTAAACTCCAAATTCCGACAACGAATTAACGAATTAAGATACGCATCTTGTATCTTTATTTATTTTCTTTAATATACGCTTTGTCGATTTTTCTTTATTTTTTTAAATTTAATTTATTTATTTACATTCGAATAAAAGGAATTATAGTTTCAAATATAATTATATATAAATATATTATATATAATTTAGTTATCAAACGTATAAAATGCGTTATTAAGTATCAACTGCATAGATCAGATAAGAGCTAAAGTTATCTGTTGAGCACATCTGCTGTACTGAAGGCGTCTGTAATTATTCAAAAAGGATTTGCATTTTTAATTAAGGAAATGGGATCATAAAGCATAAACATACTTTAAAGCGAAAAGGTTTATTGGATTATGGCGCGTTTAAAAATGTATTTTACTCGGTTTTCTTTATTAAATACCTTTCAGGTCTTTAACCTGCTAATAGGCCATAGGGAACACGCATTTTATCAGTTTTGTAACCATTATCTTGAAAAACATACAGTTGCGTTGAGAAAAAAACCCAGAATTATGCGATACGCTACGTGCAAAAAGTACTAAACAACGGGAGGTCTTTATAATAAGAGTAAAAATAATATATAAGTTGGTTGCGTGCTTTCTTACAATAGCTAAACAAACGGCGTAAGTAAAATTAGCTTTAAGGTTTATGTAATAAGTAATTATAGTCGAAGTCTTTAAGTTGTAATTACTCCGGAGTACATGGTATATTATACCGATTTGGATAAAATTATATTATGTTACTTTATTCAAATGATCTTTATACACATTCAATATGAAAGAATGCGAAAAACATTTTCCGTTGTGTTATTAAAAGCGGATCAGATATCTCATTTTCGTTCATCGTATCCCGAGAGATGCCAGGGGTATTAAGGGATTATACATTATAATACAATAATTAATCCGCAATATAAACATAATCTAACAATATGTAATTAATTTTCCTTTAAACTATATAAGAATATATTTCATATCTCCTTATTTATATATATGTCTTGAGATAATCTATTAACATGCGGGTATATAAATATATCATGTAGTAATAAAAGGTAAAACTAATTGATCCGATTAAAGCTTTAATCATTTTACATTTGTCTATATTAGCGTTATTTACTTAACGTAAAAATCTGATACATAGTAAATTATGAGACATGTTTTGTTTACTATTCTAATTACCTGATGCTGCCGCGCCTCCTGCTGCTTCAAGTACCTCAGCCTCTGCTCTTTGGCACACAGCAGTTGATGTTGTGTGTCGATTTGTTGCTGCTGGCGAAGAGCCATTGCGCGCAGCTCTCCCAGTGTCAGCTCCACCCCTTCCCCTAACTGTAACAATAAAAGAGGACATGAATTAGTTAGGAATTCTGATATAATCTTTTTTTTAATTTAATCTTTATTTTCGACAATTTATAAGTGTAATAAAGTTACTTATATTAGTATACAATATTCAGACAATACCTATTACAAGTTACGTAATCTTCAGAAATTATTTACGCAACATAAATTGTTCAAATACGGTTACTATTACATGCATTTAAACCAAACGCTCAGGAACATGTTCATTCAAACAAAACGTAACATCATGATAAAAACAAGAATCTGAAAATGCTTACCCATATCAGAAATAAATAGACAAAATAAACCACTATTTCTGTTACTCAGTATAGTTATTTGTAAATTAGTATATAAATTGCTATTATTATAAGTAATTAATCTCATCTCTTATTAATATCTTATTCTTAATATCTCGTCAAAAGCCTCCACATGGTATCTGAATTATTCTACCCAGGCTGTCCATCTAATGGCATGCTTCCATGCCCGCACCACCTATCTTGCGTCTCTTTACATCGCTAGGATACCACTCTGCTCTCCACATCCGGCACTTTTCTTTTTCTTCCCGTACCCTTGGCATGTTTAAGGGAACGGAATGCTTCTAATCTTGCAGCAAATGACAAGAGGTATTTTAGATAGTATGATGCCAAATACCTATTTGGTTAACATAATATATATTTTTAATACATTTCATAAAGAAACTGTTGCCACTGGACGTAGTACTTAAATTGTACTAACTAAAACGCTTTTAAGGACTATTTGGACCCGTTAACAATTTGTATTATGATTCAGATGCGGAAGTTAAAGGGTTTAATTCTTAACTTTTAATCGCTTTGTCTATAAAAATCCTAGTATTTTGTACGCCTTTGTTTCGAAGTGGTCTTTGTTTCAAATTATATAAATTATTAAGGTTGATGTGAAGGCGTACAAAAAATCTTCATGTATGTAAAATATAGGCAGAATTATTATTATGAATAAAGGCGTCGCAGTAGACACAAAGTAAGTTACGAAAAGCTTATTATAACATTTCTTTAAATAATAGAATAGATGGATGAATATGGTAAAGACTTAAAATATTTTAAATTAATAACCGTGCATTGTACTTATACAAAGTGTTATATTGAATAGACGTTTATCCCTGTTCATTTTATTAAATTCTTTAGTACGTTAATGACTTGCAAGGATAATAAAAATGGTATAAAAATTAAATTCTAAAAGGACTGAAACGCTTTATATGTAATCTTACAAATGTTTAACGTTTTAAGCGATAATTTAAGGCACAAATTAACATTATGTGGTATAGATAAAATGTATTTTAACAAAGCTCTTGGGTGTTAAAGATCCTTATGTAGTTCACAATAAAAAATTACAAGTGTCGAAAGTGGATATTGAAAATACATATAATACAAATTACCTTGTCGTCAGTCTAACCTAATTATATCATTTAATATCTTGTCCGTGTCTTAATTGTTTTTGTTCACAATATGACATTTATACAAGATAGATACACTTGTAAGCCTGAGGTTTAATAATTTTGCATTAGGCAATACTATAATTTCCAAAATACTGGTGTGTAAGAGTAAGTGGAGACGTGCAAATGAGATTGTTTCATTGTACAGCATTCGCGGCGCTGTGGTTGATGTAAATCGGTGTTGTAATGTCCAAGACGAATTAAATAGTTCACATAACATTTTAAAACTTTCTACACAAATAACCGTGAAAGAATATATATATATATATATATATATATGGATTAACCGAGTGAAATCGAAAAGGTAAGTAAGTACACATTGAATTTCTTACTCCTGCTGTTTTACAAAATTTTATATTACCGTAAATACTTACCCTGTATAATACTAGTGTAAATTTTCGAGTTGTGAAAGTACAAATATTCGAGGTTTAGGTTTATTATATACTATTCTACAATAATTTTAAGCCTTTATATTAAATTCCGAATTTAAGCATTCTATTAAAAGAACCTACTATTTTAAATATGGTGAAAGGGTAAGGAATAAGTCATGTGAATTTCTGATTTGGTTCGTTATTCTCCAAAGCTCGAAATATGAGTGTCTTTGCCGATAGCGGACCGAAAGCCCGTGGTTGGATTATGTCCACTATTCATGGACTACGCATTGTGGGATGATGTTAGATGGCTCTAAATAAAATTTATTTCCATTTATAAAACTAAAATAGTTTTCGATGTAAAATTGGAATTAGTGAATTAGAATATTATTTTTAGTCACGATTATAATAATATAAGCGTAATTAATTAAATAATGAACTACTTAAGGCAGTGAGTGATGAGAATAATTAACGTCCGGGTTCTACATTTATTTTGTTTTACACATTTTGACATCTTAGTAATGTCGTGGTTTATATAGAATAATTATTAGCATAGTTAGATATTAAAAGAACTAACAATAGGCACGCTCGATCGTTACTTATTACATACTATCCCTCAGTTATTTGATAAATATATTAAAAAGGCCACATAATATTCTTGCTACATAGAATTAATATTAAAATATAAGAAAACGAATTTCCGTTCACATCCCACGCAATTCGCGTGTCATTTTATCGGGGAACTTTTTGAGACAAGACACGCGACATTCAATTTGGTAGACTATCGCGATATACAGCCTTACATTTTGGCTGCGAAGTGGTGGAATTATTTTAACAAAACCCGCAAATTTGAAATAATTGTGTCATGTTATAATTGTACATCACATGTAACTTATGTAAGAATGTGTAACAGAATGTAAATAAGGCCCTTAGTGTAAAATAAATGATAGCCTATAAGTAATATTGTTTTAAACAAACTACAAAGTGTGCTTTTGTTGGAAGAGTCAGAATTAAAATGATAAATAAAGAGGATACCTTCATTTTAATTTCATATAAAAAAAAATTAGCATGTAATAGGAAAACAAATTTTATGCAAAAGAAACTACCGCCCGTGTATATGACGATTTACCACCAAAAAGTACTTGCAGAATACATGTGATCTATCGTAAGTGCAGTTAGTTTAGGTTGTAACTGTTAAGCTATATTCACACCAAATAGTTAAAAAAATCACTAAAATCTCTTATCTTTGAAGGTAAGGTTTGAAGGCAAGGTTTAGTCAAAAAATGTCTCTGAAATAAGACTTATTCAAGGTATATATATAGTGACATGCCGACATCTAAATAGATTCGCTTCCGTTTTCACCTAAACCCCATGCCTATCAAAATGTATGTGAACCTTGACACTTGTTGATAGCAACTTTGACATATTGCAAATGGAATATTTTATATGGAAACCCGATGTTCTAACCAGTTCGAGAAATTAATAAAAATAAGAAATATTTGTAACAGATAGAAAATGACGACAGAAAATTTATGTTTCTCTATTTGGCGAGCATGTTATATGCATATAAGCTCGCTGAGTACATTACGTGCAGTTATAAGCAGAGACTAAATATTGCCTGTTTTCCGCGTACTGCACATTTATAACCTTTTTAATGGACTTACATTTTTAATGGACTTGAACTGATTATATAACTGAAAGGACTAACGGATTGTGCTTTAACGCGTTAGTTAAATAAAGGATAATGCAATACAAAAGTATTTTGTATGGTAGTAAAATATATGGCGAAAATATTCAGTAGACTGTTAAGTAGTAGGTTATTTCGACGGAAGAGGTTAACGAGGATATGACTAGTGTAAAGCCAGCAAGGTTCAGTTTCTTAACTTGCTGTCAATGTTTGACCTCTGTTCACTACACATAAAAAATAATCTAGTAGAGACAATCCTATATGATTGCGGAGGAAACGAACCATTCTCTCATAATTTTTGGCTGGGTTGTGCTAAATGTCTTTATAACAACATACAGAGAACAACAATCGGTGCTAGCCGTGATTAGACCTCACGTTTGAGAATCCATTAGTCACTTGTACACTATTTTACCGTGACTACGGTGATTATACGTGACAATTATTTAAAAAAAAACTATCCTTCATATAAACTCAACCTAACCAACTTCAAGTATGCGCTCAAAAGAATAAAGAGAACAAACGAATAGGTAAAATATCGTTTACATTTTAACCTCTTTCAAAACTGGAACATTCAAGAGCATGGTCTCTTTCAGGCCAAGGCCCGCAAACGACTGATAAAATATTCACACTACTTAGGTATTCGGCCTCAATCCTAGACTGTAAAGGTCACTCATTATAGCGACACGCATCACTAGACTCCCTTACGGGCTGTTAAACACCTACTTTGACTAAAACGTGGGTTATTCAACCATTCGGCTTGCTTACTACATGGGAATAATGGGGAACATACTTGTATAACAACTCAAAGTTTGTAGCGTTATTTAATACGATAACGTCGTCATATGAGAGACGAAGCTTGCATTTGAGAGCAATGAGTGGTTTGCGTGTAAAAATATAATTCAAATGAACGAATGAAATAAATGTGTATTGTATGGATTATATATACGTACCATATACGAGTGGTTTAGAATTTCGTTTTAAAACTATTATATAACAAAATTTATAATTAAATATGGCAGACATCAAAGAGAAAGATTCAGATTTTTGCATTGTTTTTACACGTATGAAATTGGAAGCAGGGGGAAGTAAGTTCACGTATTTGTGCAGTTCATAAATTACTGAGCGCTTTCCGTGATGCAAGGAGTGCTCAAAGGAACGACCTCTCAAATTAATTGCTCGCTTTAAGCGAAACTGGCGCTCACAGTTTAATTCAGAATTGAAGTGTGAAGTACTGATATTTATTACAATTAAACTATATGAGAACAAATAATAATATATTTTATCTTTAAATTAAGCTGAATAAATACTCTTTAAAACTTTTTAAATTAAAAAAAATAAAGTCACTTCGCATTATTTTACGTATAAAGTAAGGAAAACAATAGGCATTACGACCATTGTATGACCAAAAATAAACAAAACAGTGTTAACTTGATGTATACATATTACTAATGCCAAAATTGTGGATTTATGTAAACTATAATGAATATTTCAAAAGTTTCCAATAATTTCGCATCGAAAAGTTGCGCTATACCGAGTCGGTATCATACCAAATCTAGGAAATGAGAAAATGTAATAAAAGCAACGGCCGTTGGAGGAGGTATAAAAAGAGTAATTACCAATGTAATTAACGCCATTCCGACTTCGAGAGGGTAACGAGGCATGTAAAGCGACCCTTATGAATAAAACAGAACCGTGTGAGCGTGGCATTAGAGTGATACTATTGAGACTGCCGTTTTTATAATTATTATTCAGTAATATTATGGAACAAACAAACCTCACCAGTTCGTAAAGTCTAAATCAATAGTCAAAATAACAGTATTCTGATTCATACATTGCCTATATATCAAGCGATTAATGACCCTTACGTCGTGCTTGCAATTCCTGACTGGGCATCTGATGGATTTGAATAATTTATCTTAAAATATATTAATATTTTTCATAATATAATGAGTGAGATAAGACCACATGCACAAGAATGTTGAACGTTCGTTTGTGTATAATAGTGAATGTGCACTATATATTTGTTAGTATAAATTATAAAAATATGATCAAAAACTCCTAATAAATGTCACATGAAATTAAAAATTAAAATGATCCACGAATATTACGAAAGTGGAAATTGAATTTCCTCAAAAAAATTCTTTTCTTCCACCCCTGTTTAAATTGACCGAATAATTTACATTGCATAATTGAATACAAATAAAATTTATTCAAGAAACGTCACCGCTCATTTTAGGAAACATACGTACGACTAAAAAAAATGAATATTTTTAAACGCCTCTTTTTCGTGTTATTCAACGACTGTGTATCTATCTGGTCTAGTTTCCCATTGAATGTGGAATTTATAAGCAATTAAATTATATTTACACAATAGGCATTGATTAAAACAAAAAAATTGGTGTAATTGGCTATTAGACCAAGAGAGAATCTATTTATGTATAATCATTCAAATCTGAATAAAAGGCATGATGAAATATCAATCTTACCTAACATTATATTATGTTGATGGGCATGTTTAAGGTTTTTTGGGTATATGTGCTGAATTTATCAAAATAATAATTCTATTAAGTATGAAGGTATATTTGAATTGATGAATATTTATAGGTACGTGGCGGGAAGTAAACTTTATCAATTAATTTTCGCTACGGTAAGCTGTGTGTACGGAAATATAATTTTAGTATTGTATTTAAACAATGAAACACTTATTAACACATACACGCTTAAAAACTTTAATTGCTTTCTGAAAAACAATCGTTTGACTATATATGTGTTGTATAAGTTATATATAGTTGATTGATACATATCCGCGAATATAGAAGGGAAAAAAAACTAAAACGTAGCAACAACAAGGGGCAAAATGAAATCGAGTGAAAATCGGTGACGGTATATGGATAATAGGCAAAAAAAAATAAAAATGATATCCTTCATTCTCGCATAAGTCACTAAAAGTATTTCTCTAAAGCAACCCGCGTACAATAAAACTAAATTAATCTAAACAACGTTGACATTAAGTAAGAAATGACTCATTAAGAAATTAAATTTCCTCGAAAATTTGATTAAACTGTGTAACGTGTACGAGAAATGTATTTTTTAATAGAGTCTCATTAGCAAAGCGTCTATGCAATTTCCGGCTTAAAAGACGTTTTTAAGCTTTACACAATTTCTAGCATAGACGTAGGTTAGAATTGTGAAGAAATTGTTGACTTTCTTAACTGTATTGTTTTAATCATTACGATTTGACATAAAATGGATGATAATTTGTGTAATATACGTAATCAATAAGCAAGGCACCCCAGTAAAAATCTGCCAACACTACTTCACTGTAACGATATTCTACTCGTTTCTATACCACTAAGCGTCCGCGGATAGGTAATCTTACTCTACCCAACATAAAACTAATATTGAAGTTACTTAATGCATACAGGAAATTTCAATAAATAATAAACTTTTACAATGTAAACATAATTGGTTTACTGAGGTGCTTCGTAAACAACCACACACTCGTAGTATGTCCTGCGAAACCCGGAAGTTTTCGTTAAAAGTATAAAGTATAAGCTGATGTGAAATACTTTACTTATTTTTAAAATAAATTGATTCTACGAGAGGTACGTCTCAAATTTGTTTCAATAAAGCTCTTTGTAGTTGCGACATAATGGAAAATGAAATATACGCCATAACCTCAGAGTCACCCCATATAAAGCCTTGACCGGGTGACTTACATTATACTCAACATGACTATTTCATGCAATCTGATATTTTATATGTAATATTGAAACATTTTATTTGAATTGTTGAGTATATACTTACTTAAAAGTCGAAGTAAAGTTTACTTTACTCAAGATAGATCGATATATTTTATACTAAATAAAGCTGTATTTAATTAAATAACATTCAATTAGTTGTAAATCACTAACACATTTTATAATTATACAGTGTAAAAATACATAGGTATAATAACAAAGTTCAAACAACTTTAATTCGCTTCAAACCCTCATGAAAAAGTCTATAGTCGTTATGAAATTCATAAAAGTTCGTTACTAATTCAGGCTACAAAGTTAATTTGGGCAGGCGTGATCGATCAAACGTGACGGAACGCGGACAATTTTCACTACACGTACACTACGATAATAATATTACGGCATTAATATATTAAATTTTATGATAATAAAAAAAAATTAAATTAATAAGTAAATTACTTTTACAGCATGTACACGGAAGAAACTGTGTGTTTGTGTGTATAATAAAATATATATTTTATACTGCCTTACACATCACAATAAATTCAATAACGCCAAACAAACCCAAAAACTAACAAATATAGATTACTAGCTGACCCGGCAAACGTTGTTTTGCCATAGAATAACTAAAAAAAAACCCCTATTTTTAATAAAAGGGTAAAAATTTAGGGTTTTATGTCTTTTTTATTGCAGAATAATAATAAAAAAAGTCTCTAATAAGATGTTGGCCGATTCTCAGACGTACTCAGTATGCTCACCAAATTTGGTGTGAATAGGACAAACCGCTTCGGAAGAGTACGGGAACGAACATTGTGAAACGAGAATTTTATATATAAGATAAATTAAACAAACACCAAATAATTGAATCATTTTAAGGACAACGTATCAAATCAGTTGATATATTTAATCATCCAAAAACAATACGATGTAATAAATATAATTTCTCTGGCTACATATATCGTTTTATTTGATGTATTATAAATTCGCGTGAAAATGTGATAAAGCCGCTTATATTCTAATTTTCGCGGCTTTTCATAAAAGGAAATCTCAGCAAAGGGATAAGCGATGCCTTTAGAGCCGTGTCTCCTTAGATCGCATCATCCCATTCAATCAAGCGTTTACTCGTACGTATTATAAAGGAACCGTCTCCTGAAAGGACTTACTCGTCATTTTATTCTTATAATAAAATACTACGTTTTATGTAATTAAATCGTTTATAGACTTTTGGCATAATAGTAAGATTAAAATATTTAATGTTTACAAAAAATCAAAGATTTACTATCAATTGCCTCTAGTCTCATCATCCTTGTCACCACCTCATATTATATACTCATCGCTATTAAGCGTATGCATTTGGAAATACGATGTAAGCTCCATGTAACGAGGCTCTATTTAACGACAATCTCTCTAATGCGTCGAAATCAATTGACCTTTATTGGTTTAACTAGTATTCTAATTTTGATTTTTCGTGTTCTCTATAATGCCCCAAAATGCACAGTCCCTTCAGTGTTGTTATATAGTGTTTACACTATACATAAAATATACATAAATATACTTACGAGTACAGAAAACAATATATAACAGTCACGTCACTAGCAAGATAATGCAATATAAATCTCTATTCTTGAATTTTATAGCGAAAGCCTTATAAAAAATTCTGAAAATAATTACAAACTTTCGAGCAAGGCCCGTTAAAACAATAGCTCATCCCTACTTCACCTGTTTTGTTCACTCTTGGTGTCATTATTTCTCTTTTGTTCGTATGAAAAGCTGAGTGGCTTCTTCACGGATTCTCAAATAAAAGGCATTATTATAAATCTATACAATAGGCTTAGCTTTAAATTTTCATAAGCATGAGATAAAGTACAGCGCCTATACAATTGAGAAACGTGCGGATCTGATTTAAATTATACATTTGTCATTTATTTTCAATTATATAATTATGTTCATTATTTTATTATTTGTATGTAATTATTATAATTTAAATTTAATGTTAATAATTGTATTTTAAAACAAAAATATCGAGAGGTCAAGCTTCGGCACAGAGACAAAATCATCCTGTAGATATTGAATCAATTTTTAATAAAATTGTTTGTTAATATATTTAGCACATAAGATGTTTGGGGACAGATTTAATAAAATAAAAAAAATAATAATGTAGTCGATATACACAAGGATTTCTTCTGTACTTACAATAGTGGCTAACGAGTCTTTTCCGAGTTAGTATAAGAGAGTGTGTATATGTTTTCTAAAGATTATTAAGGGAGAACGTGTTCTCCAAAAACAAGTCGATTATTACTTAAATGAAGGCACTATCCTTGTCTTTAATAAGACTATTGTACTATCAATCAGTTTTTATACGGGGGACTATGCATAGAATGCAACTTAAAATCGCAAAAATCTTAATAAATTTTCTACTGTGGTCATGAATATTTTGATAACTACATAGATTTACTCCTTTATATTAAAATCTGAAGCTTTGGTTTACCTGTTAAATTTAAGAGAAATTAACATAGTTTATAAATTTAAAAAAAGGCGTAATTCCAAAGTTAAAGTGCTTCACTTAAAGTTACAAGCAAAGGCACTATTGCGGTTGCCCTTTGACCGACGAAGATGTTCCCGGCACTTAGATTCACTCAAAATAAATGTCGCCAGAGATAGCAACATATTTCTTAAGTACGTCTTTCCAAAATAAAATGAATGCACTTGCACAATTTAAAAACCTAGGCTGGAATTTATACAGCACATTTCCATTAAAATAGAATTCAATTTTAATGAAAACATTCTGTATAAAATGAGTTAATAGAAACTGTTATCTATATAAATTTAGCAATAAGGCTAAAATAAGAAAACTAAGTTCATTACCAAAAAAACCCTAAATACCGCAATATTTATATAAAATAATATAACAGTATTTAAAAATGTATCAGTTAAATTATTTCGCAAATAGTTCCGTCCAACATAAATTGCTATGAAGCCACCCTACGTGTACAGATTGGGGCAGTCAAAATAAAGCCTACTGTTGGTCACAATTAAGGAGACCGTACGGAGACGATTTATGACACCCACTTTTCTTGGAGTTGAGGACTTTCTTGTGTCCTATGAAAAACGATATGGGGTATTTACAGATGTAAATATAAAATATTCCTATATAGCCTTAGCCTAAGCATATGTGATTGACTTTTAAACTCTTATAGATAGAGCGTTATATGGACTTGGACAAACTAATCGTCATATTAACCTACTTTATATATTATTATTACAGTATAAATGATATACTATCCTTTTCCGTAATTATTATTATAATAAAATGTAAAAATAATATAATAATACTTCAACAAACATCTGGAACTTACGCAAATGTGATTTAAAATAAAGATACTAAAAATCCCGAGACAAACAACGCCTAAAATGCTACGTAGGCATTAAGTTAAATTAGCAAGAAATTTGTTTACTTTGGTGCAAAATACTTCATACTTTTTGTTTAACCTAGTCGTGCTATAATGTAGGACATCATTAGGAGGGTAAACATTTTATATCAATATGCCGTAAGGTTAAGTGTGTGTATGTGTCATTAAACGTTATATGTGATATTTATTACCCATTACGTTCACAAACCGCGCCTATCTTTATTTGTATAATAAAGGTATTTTATATACTTTTATATTAAGGTTCTAAATTAAATAAGATAAAATTACTGCATCACTTGACCTTTAGAATGAAAATAAATGTTTAAATATATGAGATTGGAATGGATTAATCGGATAGTCGTATAATCTATTATCGTATTGATTACGTATTCATATATATCAATCGGAATAATTGCGGTGGACTTCTCTTCTTAATTGCCTACTGCATACTTTCGAATATGCATGTGAATTTATCGTGGCGAAAATAAATAAAAGATGACTTCGGTTGCAGTAACTAATCAGTAAAAGTGTAAAATAGTTGATCTAACGTTCTAAGTAAACAAACATTATATTTAAATTGTCTGGAAAAATTGAAAAGTCATTACGAAGTTCTAGCTCAGGCCACTCCTGGAAAATTGGAGAGTGGCGCAAGGAAATGCTTGACACTTTTCTGAGAAAAAGAAATCTCTTTTCTATAGAATGCTTACATTCTAACGTGCCTGTTAAGGTTTTCGTTGAAAGAAAAACAGTGATTTTTTTTTAATTTATATATCTAAATGGTCTCTAGAAGGAGTCTTTAACCAGGTTTATTGTGCTATGTGGCTAGAAATAAAAAAATAATTGAACATTTGCGGACAACTAGAATTACTTATAAAATAAATTATAACGCAGGCAATAGTCGTACATAATGTGATATCGTACATCTTGTTCTCAAACATTATGGCTCCTTCAGTGCTGATTTCCTGCTATATCGAACATTGAATAAATGATCAGTGTTCTAATTTAATTATTACTATTTTATAGCATTATTTATTCAGATATCTGCAAACACAAAAACGCCTATTGTGGAATGCGTTAAGTTAAATGTTGTTATATATCTAAAAATATTCATACAGCCAAAAAATTAAACTACAAGCTTCGCCTATGCATGATTAATTTTTTTTAATAATAAACTTGTTCTTCAAGCGGACACGAGCTCGAATCAACTTTGAACTTATTTCAGCTTAATTCAAAATTAAGTATCCTTTAGAAAGTACTCAGTATAATATTAAGTTATTTTGCATCAAGTATTACAGAAACCGTATGAAATATTTCGTCATATAAAAACAAAATGTATAATATTATTTTAATTTCGTATTCCTACAGCTTACATAAATAATATATTACCATGTTTATATGATAAAACGAAAAGTGGTAACATTTAAATAAACAAAAGGTACATAACATATTTACATATAAGCATACATATACAAGACAAACAACGCTTGGAGCCTGTTGGTGTATTCATAAGGTAGAGATAGATAGATATTTTAACACTATTTTTAAGATAATTTTGCTACAATTTGAACTATATAAACAAAGATTTTAGACTTAATACAAGCCTTAAAAACATTTGTGAATATTATATTAATTAAATCCTAATCAGCCAATGAATATTCACTTAACGGGCACTCAAATTTTAATTACCGACTCAACCCGTCGACCCTTGGTGACGACTGCCTTTGTCTTCCGTCTTCAGGGGCAGGAATAATTGGTCATTTTAATTAGATTTTTTTGACATTTGACTAGTAGATAATTAAATATCGTTGAAGGATTGGACATTAACTGAATATTATATATTGTAAATGTATGTATGTAAAGACTGAATGGTTATTTAGTCGAATAGGTCTAAAACAGGTAAAAGTGGCTAAAAACCTCTTTGTAAATAAAAATTGTGACACTTCGTAAAACATTTAAAAATAGAAATGAAAGAGACCCCACGAATGCAAACAAAGGGGTATAAAACGAATCCCATCAAACAAATGGTAAAGTTTTAATTAGAATATAAAAATCTGTATAACATTTAATAAAACTTTTGTACTGAGCGTTTTTGTCAATTCGTTGTTTTTAAATTGTTTTAGGGATTTCTTATTTTGTTTACATCTCTATTAAGGAGGCGTACCCAAGGATTACATGCTTTGAAATAATAATAAAAGACAAAAAGTATCGTTGTTTCCTCGCGTGTTAAATTAGAACTTTTGCAGTATTTATACTAATATTGAGTTCAAACAAGATATTTCGTATTTACAACATATAAGAAGTTTCAAAATTTTATTTTACATTTTGTTGTAAACTTTCATATTACAGGATAACTCGTTTTCCTCGGCCAACTACGTTGCAACATGATTTTCCCGAACATTACAAAATGTTTATTGTCCCATAATGAAAGCATTCTAGGTCATCACCGACGGCAAAAGAAAATCTAATTTCCGCTTAACGTGGTAATGAAAATACTATTGTCTCTTTTCAACTGAACTATTATAAAGCCTTTTATAAAAATCATTTTGAGTTTTTTTCTTGTGTAATGAATAATTTGAAACTAAGTGTAACTTTCCTAAACTAAACCTTTACGCAGGTCTTTTTTGACTCATCATATTAAAAACGCGTATTTTATTTAAAACATTATATAAATATATGTACTTTTCCCAGTCCTCCAAGCTTTTCAATTCGTATTGCTCAAAGAATAGAACGTAGCAAGGCTTATTTGTACAGAGGCATGGAAAAAAATCTACGTTAAAAGATAAGGAAATATTATATGGTGACAAAAAACTCAGCCTTGTATTGGAAATGTTTCAGCTCATTAACATAGAGATTGAACCACCGTCTGACGTGGACTGAATGCCTTCGATAATCAACTCAATTCAGTATAAGATTGAACATGCATTAGTATTGACTAGGGATAAAATGGATTCCAGAGAGAATTCTCGACTAATATATTAGATTACGAACTGGTCGTGCAGCATTCGTTAACTTTATGAGAACGTATCTCAAATGTATCACTTGTGTTACTGACGTCGTTGTTTACGTATAAGGCGTGCACAGGACTTACGTCACAAAACTATATGTACATACAATTATCAATTCCATATCTCTAAACAAATTTCTATATGAAGTTATCAAAAGTATTATTTGATATAATAATTAAAAATAAGATCTTATTAATTTTTGTGTGAATTTTATATGAATAAATTGCTGGAATTGAAATTTCATAGTAAACTAGAGATAACTGCTTAAGTAAAAATGATTTGTCTTACCTCATTTTCTCTAACACAATCAGTCTTTTCAGCATCAATGTCATTTGAAAGCGCGTTATCCGTCATCGTAGACTCATCAACCGATTTCTCCTTACTTGGATGATTTATTAGATCAGGTCTTGTGTTCATTAAGTTCGTAACGTTTTCATTCAAACAATTCTCTTTCCCTAATTTAGTGTCATCATTCGCCCGTTTCTCATGGCTTTTTATTTTAAAGCAACTTATCGACTTTTTCTCTTCTTTTGCTCGATCTCTACGAGCATTCTTATCTAAATCATCGTTTATTTTCTTTTCTTTTATTTTCAGACGCTTCTTTTTTCCTTTCCATTTTTTATTTGTCGACTTCGATGGACTGTCATCGCTTGTACCGTAATCTGAACAAACGGGATTCACTAAAATCTTTGTGGACTGAGCCTCCCTCTCGATCTTTCTGAGATTCAATAAATTCCCTGAAGCGTCAACGAATGCTGGTAGAGATTTTAACGTCGAAGCACTATCTTTAGCATCACCCAGGCCGTGTACTGATTTGGGTATCATGTTAATTGTTTTCATAACATCGGTGCTATGACGAGACTTGTTTGATCCGAGTGGTCCCATTGTTATCGGCGGTCCTCCTTTAAACAACAATGCTGTTTCCATTGGCTGACATACACAGGCTAACATTATCACTTGTTAATTATCACTCACATTTTTGTATTTTTAGAATTATTTTTATAAAATAGTATGCCTGAAAACCAACCGGGAAATATCGTAAGTACAAGATATAAAATGTACTATGTAATATATATGAGATCTTCGGGGTAATATTGTCGTAAATACTTTGCCGCCAACATTTATACTGATATTAAACTTGTCGTTTGTGGCTTTCTGTGGGTATTATTTCGACATAAAAATAGAAAATCCTTTTATATGAACAGTATATCGTAAACTCTTTACTTGACTTTAAAGTAATTGCAATGCTTTGTCACAGAACCAGGACACTTTTTAACAACATAGATACAAGTATATTTTTTACATAAGTAATTCATTTATATGAATGCTGAGATAGGAAATGTTAAAAAAACCTTCATAAAAACTACGTTCTCCCGGAAAATAAACGTATTTATAAAACAATTATGGTTATTTCAATACAATTAAACTGTAAAGGCTTGTTAAAGATCGTAACGAAATCTTTTCAACTTAAATTTTCTTTTTAAGCAATTGCGATAAAGTTTTTCATCTCATATAATTGTATTCCAATTTAATTTATACAATCCAATTTAATTTAATACTTTAATAATGCTGGAACCGATATTTCGTCATTAAAATAATAAATGGTTCAATAATAATGTAGTACATAACGTATTATAATTGATAAAATTCTCGTTTGTGTTATTACTTCGTTTTGAAAAATTGATTGATTTGTTGTCAATTTTGTACTCAATAAGTAAAACTTTACAAAGAGCTATATAGCTTATGTTATAGTTTTTATATATATTATGAAACCCATGTCATATCCAAGACCGAGAAGTCGTCACAATAATGTTAGCTCACCTGCAATCGAACCTTTCAAAATCTGTTAGTCGTTAACAGTTACCAATGAGAAATATGTTCAAGAGAACAATTTATGATTATTATTATCCCGTTTATCTTGTATATTATCACAATTAAAAACAATTGGTCTTCACTTCCACGTAGAATGTCATGGGAAAAAACATTGTGATTTTTACTTTAGGATTTCATCGCGAAATGATCCTACATTCCAGTAGCCATAATGTCTTGATGTGAGGAGAAACTACTGTATTATAGAATTATAGCTTATAAGTGAGTTTGTATAGAATCCAAATTCCCGTAAAATATCGTCACATTAAGCCTTTATCGAATGAGTAAATCAAGAGATAATGATCGGATACAGAAGAGCAATGTATTAAGTGAATGGCAGTGAATCGTCTTCATGAAATATGTATGTTTAAGATCTATCCCAATTAGATGTATTTTTTTTAGCTTAGCCCCAGGTACAGTAGCCTGTTAGTGCGGATGCGGTTTCTGAGATTAGCTCCTTTAATCATAAAATAAAAAAAAAACGTTATAATATCAGTACAAATATATATTAAACTAACCTACTGAATATCTACAATTATACGTCGAATTTACAGAAATCAAGTTAATCATACTTTTACAAAAGAACTTTTTAAAAGCTTTTCAGTAATAATGGCATATCCTAAACATTATCTTAATTAAAGCAACGTCAAAGACGAAACTACGACAATGTCGACCCAAGAGAGGGCACAGACGGCCGCTTATTTTGAAGTTTTATCAGATTTGCGTATTTACAATTACCAAAAAGGATTCATTTAGGTATATCTTAATAGATTTTATTGAATAATTTCTATATCAACTCTTTGAAATTGTATATTACTAGGTTTTTGTAAAATCATTTTATAACAGAGACAAGGAGACCTATCAAGTTTCTTTAATGTGTTAATATAGTAAAAGGTTGTAATTGGAATTATGTCAAAAAAGAAATACTTATTTTCTGATTTCGGTTGTATGCTGAATTGAAAACAACTACGAATGACAGGACATGTAGAAACTTCAGGTAGGACCATTTTAACTTTAAATTACCATAGAATTTTTAATGCGTATTTACATTTAATTATGAAAGAGTTTACACAAAACTCAGCTTCAGTTAAAAATAAATAAAGCCCTGCTTAACAATTAATATAGTAATTGGTGCAATTAATCTAATTATTTTTAAAACATTTACACATACATATCATGACATTAAGAGCGTTCATATAATTATTATTTCAAAGCTCGAGTAGAGAAAAACCGTCACGAGAACAGTAGTTAAATATTGAAGACTGATTTGTAACAATTTAATCCCCTACGTATATAACCTCTGGAATATTGTTGCCTAGCTTTGGACATTTCTGACATTATAAGCATTTTTATTTTTATTATTATTAATAATTAGTTTATAAAGAATGTTGATTTGAAAATAAAAGCCACAAATATGAATTAAATTTCTGTGTAATCCAATTTTGGACGCGCATAATAGCACATGCGACCAGTTTTGTGACTTCTAATAAATTAATTAGTTTGATGTAACGCCTTATTGTAGATGTTAGCTTTATATAGTTAAATATGCAACATTAATCATGATTTTAGAATAATAATTCACGTGCATTCGTCTTGTCACATTGCATATGGCATCAATGTTTCACGCTGACATTGTTTGACAAACGTTTCTCTTGGCCGTGTTTCGTCAAACGAATTTATCTTATAATATATCCGATATGTCCAATTGCGACGAAATAAATCGTCCAATAAAACGTAATACGACAAATTGTGAGTAAATTATTGTCAAGAACTTCCCCTATGTCATCTTGGACAGAATTAGTTTTGCGAACTTCGTCAACCTTTGATTGGGTAGTGAAGAGTAAGGGTTGCGTGGAGGATTTTTTTGTTAAAATTGTATCTTGTTAATTAATTTACAACTTTATCTAATAAAACTATGTTATATTTATTATATCTAATCAATCGATAATAAATATATATATTCCTGGAATATTTTTTTTAAACTTGTCCATAAAACAAGTGCAATTCTTAATTTGAATTGAATATTAAGACCCGGAAATTTGTTTCGAATTCCCTTTGAAACTAAATCTCAATTACCGCTTAATTTTATATTCATATCCTTTAGGTGATTAAAAGTTCTGCTTAGTCTTGCATTACACAAAGGCCCCGGAATCTTAAATCCGCATATGACCTTTGGGGATAGAGGTCTTCAATCATATTACGGAAGCATAATTTCTAGGAAATTCGGCTTTGAACACATGTTTCCAAAGTTCTTAGACATAAATTTAGGCAAACAGCACAGAAATGATTCGTAATTCAATTAAATTTAAAACGCGTATAACCACCCGATATATTGTATGAAGAAGAATACAACTAACGTTCTTAATAAATAAACAGCGATCAATGAGAACATCTTTAAATGCGGCGATAACAAGATTATATTTTTCTTTGTGAATGAAAAATAGACAATGCAGTTTCAAGAACAGCGTAATGAATTCCGAGAAACTAGGTTTACGGTCGATATATTTGATAACTCATTCCACTAAGGGCATTAGGTCGAGCCCGGTGTAATTGTTACACCACTCCCACACCAAACTACTGTTTTTTAAGGTACAGCTTTATGTTTATATTATATTTGATTTACACGAATAACAACATATTCCGATAAACTATAGACAAGGTTTACAGGTCGTTTATTTTTGACTTATTTTAAGTTTGAAATAACATAAGTTTTATAAGGATCGTTTGCTAAGCGAAGCATCTCAATCGGAGGCGGCTATAGCCATTTTTTTTAAATAAAATAAACTTAAAACAAGTATGACAATGACAAAAAATTTCATAAAATCTTTATATGAACTCGAACTTGGAACCAAATCTATATAAAATGCAATAAGATGTCACTTTATGACATAACATAAAAATTAAAATAAATTGCAAAGAGATAGACTTAAAATGTAACTAGAATAACTCTCTCAGTGCTGACGTGTGGTATTCGAGAGAAATTACGACATTCCAGGCTTTGAAAGTCCCAAGCGAAATAGGGCCCGCGGGCATAAGGTTTCGTTCGGTATATTAATTCCAGAAGAGAATTGCTCTCTATGCCAAATCCAAATTATGTCACGTAGTAACACGTAGATTACGAGTAGGTTTTAGCACGAATTAGTAATTCTAAAGTGAGAATTGTAACAAATATTTAAGGATACCGTTTTTTACATTTATGTTTAAGGTTGAATAATTAGTATAAAATAATTTATATTTAGATATTAAAAATATTTCAGTATAAGATTCTATCTATCGTCTGTTCGCGTTTAATAGAATTTTATTAATAGCGTGACCTTAGTTACAGTAAATCACGTAAAGGTCTACGATTGTAAATATATATTTAAGATTAATAAATTAATACTTTTAACTTGTAGTATAAGCAGTGTTTTTTTTAATTCAAATATATCAACCCTTATTTACTGGTTTTTTTAATTTAAAATATGTTTTCGTAAACTCTGTCATAAAATAGCGAAGCGCTTTGTAAAGGCAACGGTGCAACCATTTAAAACTCAATTAACACTGCAGTGGTTTATTTACGAAGGTCTGAATAAATTTCAATTAAGTACTTACAAAAAATCTAGACTGCAGCAATCATATTTCATATTTTCAAGCTTTTCAATCATTTCCCGCATAGAAAAAAACCTACGTGCTTCATTGGAAACTATGGACCATAAATATTTAAGAGGTCGCATGTGGCGAACGTATGAATAGTCTCTATAAATACCTGTTACCACTCCAAAAATGTCGTATCACACAAAAATAACCTTTATTTTTATTTACGTACGTCTTAATGTCAGTTGACAATCACTGATTCCAACCGAACCCATATGATCCTAAATGCAATCATTGTTAATAATTCGCCACTTGTTTTACAGATATACATTGAAATACATACGTTAAAAATAAACTATATATTTCGTTCACATTTAGAATATGTCAGCAGTGGCTAACGATAACATTATTTAGAACCGTAAATAATAAAAGCTAGACCGGTTTTCAGGCATAATTAAATTTACATGTATCGAGACACACACGGATCCCGAAAAACGCATGAAGCGGTAACAACCGGCCTCTTTGAAGGATGGAAAGCTACTGAACTAGCGGCGCGACTATGAAAGCTTAAACCTGCCGACCCCAACCCTCTTCGCTTAATGCACAAAGAACAAAAAATGACAAAAGAATTCTAAGTTGCTAGCAAGTTCCTTTAATTGCCCACTTGACTTTTGAAATTTCTACTATCATTATAACAACTACCTGCTCTATTCCGTTTATCATTTTTTTTGTCTATTGTGCGAATATAATTTTCAAGCTAAAAACTAAATTTAGCATAGAATTGAGAAAATGAAGAATTGAGATTGCGAAGGTAATAGATTCTTGAAAAACCAACAGTTTTTAAATTAATATTTCATCGCACCGAATTTGTAAAATAAGAATAAAAAGACAGATTCAGATTGAAATGATTTTTTTCACGTGTAACCTCGTACCTTCCAATCTACTGGTTAGGTCTATTTTTTCGCTTGATTGCAGGTAAAGTTTTACTAGTCCGGCGGAAACTTTGAAGCGGCCTGAGATTGAAGACTGTTCGCAAATTCTATTTGAATAGTACTGAAACTGTGTCGTTTGTTTGAGCACTTTACGAACGTTTACGCAAATGTGTCACTTGTTATGGTAATATTATTTTTCGTAAAAAGTTTTTCTCTATACAAAAACTAAATAAACTATTTAGGCTAGAATCCGTAGCAATGAAACTGTCAAGCTTGGTAAGATGTCAGATACTCGTATACTATGATTATTGCGATGTAAATATACTTATGACCAAAACGAGTTCGTTGAAAGGGAACGTATTTGCGATACAAAACCCACTTTGCCAGCTGAATGGGAGACACCTGATCGTAAATCTGATTATTCCTGTGAAGACGTTTTGGCATTATTGGCCTTATTCTAGTTGAAAAGGGTCGAAATTACCGCTTCAAAATCATTGGCATCCTTAAGAATGTATTGAAAGGGTGCTCTGAGATAAGGGCTTTACCGATGCATAAAGTATGTTATTATGAAGTTTGTGGGACACCAGTAAATCGTTCTGACCTAAACGTTATATTCACTGAGGTATTTGTGGTATGTCTTTATTTACACCTGTCGTAAATTTCGTGACCTCACTATAAATTAAGGGTAAGGCAGTAATACTAATGGATGTCTAAAACACGAAAACTGTGTTATGCTTGATTATGAAAATTTATTTTACCGTAGATCACAGGATGTTCTTTTAAACGTACCTGGAAAAGAGAAAATATGTTTATTAAAACTTAATGCTTTAATTAATTATAACATTTTGGATAAATATGTTTTAATTCATATGTGTATGTTGGAATCCCAGAGACACTTACAGTAGTTAAATTACTAATACATAATAATTGGCAAGACATTCAGGCAAGAAATAATTATATAAATAAACTATAAATAGATATTTGAGTGCAGATATTTTATCTATATATATACAAGACGTATCTTATCTGAGCAAAGTTCAAAGGGTTGTTTGTAAGTTGTGAGTATAACGAAACTTATTTAAAAAGTCCTATCTACTCCCAGAAGGGTCCCAATTTAAGAAAACTTTCGGACCGATACCGACATGTATATTGTTTTGTATTTATTTAATAAATAAACATATCTAATTATGTAACAGCTTTCACAACTGCTGTATTTAATTTTTGATTTTGAACTGAAAATCTTTAGTTCCTTATAAGCGTTTAA
This sequence comes from Leptophobia aripa, assembly GCA_951799465.1. Classification (NCBI taxonomy): domain Eukaryota; kingdom Metazoa; phylum Arthropoda; class Insecta; order Lepidoptera; family Pieridae; genus Leptophobia; species Leptophobia aripa. The sequence continues at coordinate 5,323,069 of OX637267.1, read as the reverse complement.
ATTCGAAAATCAATTTTATATGTTGTTTTGGTGTTTCATTAAATAGACAACTATAAGACACTGAAAATACTGCAGGTGGACAGGAGCACAGGTTTTGTCTCTCCATACTACGAGTATTATCTTATATATCTCTAAATCGTGAGTTGTTACAATTGACTTTACGTGATTATCTGGACTTATCTCCGACTAGAAGAAATGGAGATAAATATAAGGGATCTCTTACATTACTTGTCACCCCAACGTAAAAAGGGTTACGTAGTAGTACTGTGTCAAAGTTAAAGAAGGTTCAAAGATGAAATTTGACACCCTTTTACTCAGTTCAAAGGTTCTATATGTGGTCGATGGTGTGAAGTACGGCAACATTTTTCAAATTATTTAAATACTAATTATTTAATTCAAGTCAAAAGGTTTTTATTTCAATTAGGATTATTAACCACTTTAGACGCTCGGTTGATTAAATTATTCGCCAAACGCTATCCATTTATCTAGTGACTTAGAGGAACGAAGCATGAGATGGCATCGCAAATCAACCGAGCCTCAATGTTTGCAGCTCATTAGATCAAACCTTTACTACCCCTTTTGCTAAATAAACGAGAATTGTAAATAGGGCCGATGTGTTATCGCCCGGGTACCTACTACTTAATACGTACATATTGTGATTGTATGAAATCTAATAAAATTTATACAAAAATGGAAAAAATGCAAAGTGTAGTAATTTGCCTTAATATTAGGTTTGAGTAATACTCTATAAGTCTGTATTTGATAACACGGTATCATCATATTGATTTCAAGAGGCAGCGGTTAACTCTAGTGTAATGTAGACATTGCTAATGAGTCTTATGATTGTTCAATGTGTATAGAATTGAAGAACGATTTTTTTAATGAAAACTTCACACCCCGCCCATTTCGTTTTGACCCTAGACGTTTTTGTTTAATACGAGCAAAAACATTAGGACATACCGCGAGCACGACACGTGTGAGAAAGTTTGTAATTAATTCTCAAGAACAATATTTAAGACCAACTTTCTACTCCCTGTCTGCTTGATATCTCCTTAAATTGTTTATTACATTATATTAAAATGGTGTAATATCTAACCTTAATTAGAAAGTTAGAATTTTGTATATATAACTCTAAAACTCAACTATACTAATATGCGTGTCATTCGCAATTTGATCGCACCGATAACATGAAAACATATATTAATACTAAATATATGCTTTTTTTAGAAAATAGATATGTTTGATAAGAAAGTTCGCTTTTGCAATAAAGCGGTCACTGTCAAAGTTTTAGCAGCATAGTAGAAATAAAGTATGTGTAATGCACATGTCACACTGGGTTTTTATCGAACTTCATAACTTAGAAGCCAATTAAATTTAATTTGTGCACAAAATTAACAACAGCAAATAAATAACGAAGAGTTTGGTATTCAAAAAATTTGAAAACGTCAGAAACAGGTTCTTCGATATCTGAACCCTTATCAGAGTATGGAAAGCCGTAACACTTAAGCCTGTAGGGTCACATCAAAAGCTTTCGAATACGACTACTAAGTCGTAAACTACAGTTGGGTAGTTATATTGTAACAAACATTATTATATATAAAAATATTATTATATATTATATATATATAGCAAGTAATCCATACACAATAATATTTAACTTTTTAAAACAATTTATAATGTTTACAATTATGGAAAACCAAGATCGGTGCAATATTTTGACTTTGATACAGATAATTTTAAGTATAGTTGAGGTAAAGGTCGGATTGTCAGGCAAACCAACTCGCGATTTTAAGTAGTAGAATGTAATTGTAGTTACAATTAGACCGTTCCTCTCATTTGCGCAAGCAGTTCGGGAAAAAAGGCGGAAGAGTGTGAACGACTTAGATGAAGTTACAAATATTATTTTATAAATGTATACATTATAATAACCATCGAATTATTTTGAGTTGTTTGTTACATATACATGTTACCAATGTCCGTGCTACCAAGAAATTGAGTGAGAATTGCTAATGTAATATACTTATCGTAAAAAAAAAATTGTAAAAATAAAGTTTTGGAAGCCCTATTATAAAACGAGATTCCTAAAAGGATTCAATAATACTTAAATAGTTTCGCTTTTTCCTAGTAAGTACTTAAGATAGGATAATCTCTTATGCCACGAGATAAGCGTATTCAAACATAGGCCTTGTAAAAAATTTACGATGCAAAAACAAGAGAACCGCACTTTCTATCTTTATTACTCTACGAATAGTATTTTTTGTACATGAATAAATTCCTAAAGCATGGTCATTTATATTAAAGGTGAATGCGTTGTTAGAAAAATTGGCATATAACATAGTATGTGAATCTTTAAAAATAAAATTTCTTATTATTTACATGTAAGTCTATGTTAATGTAAAAAGCATTTTATTCTAGATATACTGGAATAGGTACTTAGGTACTAGGTACTTTAATCTACTGTGTCCAAATTATTTATTAAAAAGAATTCGATTTTAAACTACATCTTAAAACAACCTACATGGTAAAATATATTTTACCAAATGATAAATAATCCTCCTTAATCCTTCCGAGTTTTATGACACAAAATATCCCCATAAAGCTCTTGGTATTCAAAGAATTTTAATCCCATCAACCAAATAGAGACCAATTGATTTTCATGCTTCACCTAATTTATAGGACAAGCGTTTACTGAAACCAATTCTAAATTGTATTGACATAAAAAGCTACACAGATGTAGGTTAATTTTGTGTTTTGGTAACATTTAGGTAATAGAAATACGTTTTTACAGAATATATTTGCATTTTACTGACTTCGTGGTTAACCTACGCTCGGTTTGATTCCCGCCAAAAAGTTTTTAATACTCATATTTGATTATGACTTATTATGTACGGACCATTAAAGGCGAGCACGTTCCTTGCTCCTTTGAAATAAAATGGATGCAGACCGACAGAGATCTGAGGTCAAGATGTAAAGAATTGTCACGCCTTTGAAAACTAAACGAGAATAAATGGCTCAAAACAAACCCAGTCTTCATAATATTAGCTTTCATATTGCTTTCAGGATAATTTTTCCATCAAAACGCGGAATAAGGTAAGGTGCGATTCCCATTTGCGTAAACCCGTGAAAGGGAGGATCAGTATATTCTATAGCTATTGAATATCATAATACCATAACCCAATTGGTTCATACGAATTAAAACCCACATTAATTTTAAAATTGTAGTATTGTTTTTTTTTTGTAAGCGTTTCCTACAGAAACGAGTACCACATAAAAAATACTGTATTCCATCCGCCGTCCATATTTTAAAATATATTTCTTATTTTCACCGTATTAGCACGAGTATATAACTCTATAGTTAGTAATTACAAAAAGATCCTTCTTAAATAAGTTGAAATAAAAATAAGTATATTAAAACTGCGCAGTACATGCATGTAAAAACATAAATGTATTTCAATATTCCATTATTAAATAAACTAAGGTAAATACAGTCAAATTACTACGTTCAGCTAACGAGTAGCCAATTTGCACCAACATAGAATATAGCTAATTGCAATTTATAGTCGACTGCAGGTGTGGTCAAGAAATATTTACGCCTGCGTACCAATTCAGTTACAATGCTAGGTGAGGTTAACTAACATATAGTATATTTAGAATACCATTGTGATATATCAATAATTCGAATTTGTTCTATTATAATTATAATTGTCAAACTGTTTGAAATTTTTAATAGCGGTCATTGTTAAGTACCGTTTAATAGTTTTTTTATTGTATTATTATACATTATATGTTTCGTCTTATTATTTAGAGGGCACTACGTTCTACGTTAGTCTACGTCTACGTTATGGGGAAAAGAGTCATTTACTTTTGATAAAACGGTGCAGTTTTATCAAGAGTAATATAGACTGATTGTTATATAAGCACATTTTGGACTACAAACGAATGTGAAAATCGTTTTCGGGCTTTTCCTTTAAGTGTTTTTCCGGTATGTCAAATCAATTAAATTATATCAATTAAATATAATAAGAGTCGTTCTAAATTACGGCATTTATACCTAGCCCCGCAACCCCATTGCTTCATCACATAAAGCTTAATAACTCTATACTCTATTCGCTACGTCAGTTGTCTATTAGTAAAAACCTTGTATATAAACAACAAGCAGTAATAATCACATGCTATTTACGAAATTCAATTTCCTAAAACTCTGTTCTCACTATGTATTATATCTTGGAGTACTATTAAAATGTCATCAGTGTGCCATTTAGGTGCTTATCGAGGCACCAGATGCAAGAAACACATTAACCTGCAATGAAACGGATACTGCGATGTCCTACGACTTGTTCTTTTAACGTGAATATTATTCGCACTACGCTCGTATTTGGGCGAATTGTTTTTATGCGACGCTCAAGCCGATACAGAGTTTTATTATTAACAGTATAAAGTTCTACTAGGTAACGGATTTGTTAAGTTAACTAACTAAATAGTTACATACTTACACTTATTTTACATTTGTTAATTAAATTGCGTTAACTTGTTTTAGGAAATCTTGAATCTTGTAGTTCATATGCCAGCTAGCGTAACAACGATGATATTTTGAATATAGAACCTGGAAATCTACATTAATATTGTGCGTCGCAATTAAAATATAGAGCATTACTAGACAAGAGGAAATCAACCGTGTATTAAGGGTTAAGTGGTTAAGTGGTGTGTTAAGTATGCGGTCTACGTTTAAGCAACAAGTTCAAGTGATTTATCAAAGATCTGCGCGCGCTTCTTCATTGATCTCTATTCAGAACTATTCAGTAGAGGTAACTAAGTTTGCTTGGTTTTTTGTTTGAATTCTTAATTATACTCAGTTACAAATTATTGATCTTGGGTCCAAAAAAAAATCGCAAAACCAAGCGCGAAGGGATTAACTAACCAAAACTTAATATGGCTATAATTTGCATGGGTAGTATTCATAACTAAATTTAAAAAAAACTAATTAAATACATTCATTCAGACGTACTATTTTAAATACATAGGATATAGTTTACATCGCTATCCAGCCTCGAGGATGTAAGACTGTTTCCTGGGACCAAGAGTTTGTATTCAATGTGTTCCATGCCAAAAAATATATTTCCTAATACTTAATGATTAAATTTTCCGAGATCTTTTATATAGACTATAGTATATTTATCAAAAGATACATTGAAGAATTAACTTGAAAAGTTTCGTGTACGTGTATCTCCGTTTTCTACAGATTTAACTTTGAGATCATCCTCAGCACTTCCAAATTAGATCATTTATCTTACGAAGGCAGCCGTGCTTAGCGAAATTTATGCTATAAATTAACGTTTCTAAAGTCGCTAACGTGTCGCTTTCTCGTTAAAATTCATGGAAAAAATGAAACATCTGAACTGAATACATGTATAATAAATTCTTCACATAACAAAATACAAGAATACTCTTTACTGAAATATGTGTTTATTGAGCACACTTGGCCGATTCAAAAAAATAAATTACGGATAACAAACAAATTTGGTTAAATCTCATATACAGAAAATGATTTAAATGAAAATATAAATCTAGCTTTTAAAAAAAGTACTCATATGAGGAAGTAACAGTGCGGTTCGTTGAAACTTTTGACGTATTGAATACTTTGAATTCGCTTTATTGAATGGACCGCATCGGACGGCGCATAAAATAGCATTTGTAAAGACATATTTCATTTATTTTTATCGCCAATAATGGTGTGCAATATATTCCAATATATAAAAGAGTACAGTCGATTTATTAATTTTATTTTAAATAACTTTACATACCTACTGGTGTTCTTGGAAAACGGACGTAATATTATCTTCGTGACTACTTTTTATAATATGTATGATATTTAAAATTGAATTTGTAAGCTTAAACGAAAAAAGTTTAATACATTTTATCGTCCCTGTATATCATAGATAAGGGCTGTTTAATGTCATAAGTTTAAACGGGGTTTAAACATTCAAAATACATGACAAGTGACGAATGACTATCCTTGTTACAAAATGACATGTCATTTAGATAATCCTTACATACCATAGTATGTAGATGATAATGCAGATTACAATAATATACAATTCTGTTTGAGACGTGCACAATTACGTACACTAATGAACTAGGAAATCACTTGGCTTCACACGATTCAACGAGATATTATTGATTTCACTGTTAAATTACAATTTTAATTCAATATATTGAAAATATACCACGATTACGAAAACAATCAGACTACATATAAATAGGATGAACATAAATGAAAATAAATATTTTAAACAGTCCTTGTTATATACATACATATATATACACGAGGTAATATAAGCATAAAGTGAATAGCGGACACTATTCGCTCTTTGAAAGTTCATACATAACTATTGCATTCCCTAGTATGTCTTCAAATATACTAAAACAAAACGACGCGTATGAAATGTCGACAAGTTTCATGTGTTAAAACCTTTTGACGTGAACACATGAATGTTCACAAAAGGCCAGTTCTTAACAGATAATTCGCATATTACAAAGTCGTAATCTTAAGATTTATTTTCATTAAGTAAATGCGACTGTTGTGTTGAACAGTCTTTACGTTTGACGATGCCAAGACGCAGAGTTGTATCGCAACTGGTTTATTAAGTTCAACAGGCTGGGTTTGTACATTTACTTCATAAACAGTAATAAAATCATCTCGAAGATTCAGAGATTCGTAATAAATAACAACAACGGCAACGCACTCATGAGCTCCCAGCCACTTGAGTGTCCATGGGCGGCGACTTCACCTTTATGGTGGGCCTCCTGCTCGTTTGCCCCCTCTTCTATATATAAAAAAAAAAATAACAAAGACAAAAGTTTGCTGAAAAAACTTAGTCATATTTACAATAAATAATCCCTCAGTACAGTACGATGTGAATTCATCGTAAATGAAGAAAAATTTAATTTTCCAAAGTTGTTATTAAGTTAATCCAACTTCGGATAGAGTTAGTTTATTTCAAATTTAATTAAGAAGTGTACACAGGACAGACACTAAATAATGTCGTTATGAAGTTTAGCAATGTGGCGCTTTGTCTACAATTAATCATAATTCAAACTGCTGTGCTTATTCAATCTATTCAATACGTATAACTTTGACGACTCAGTTCACCTGATGGTGACCACACCGGGCTGCCAAACAGAGATTCCCGGCCCGGTCAACAACTGCGTGACGAATGAAGCGTTTATTTAAAGTATATGTAGTTAATCTCATCATACTGAAAAATATATTTACTTACCTTGGGGCTTACCTATCAATTGCCATTTCAAAGATATGATATTTTATTATATATGAGTTTATTTAGATGTTCCTATCTTATTCAATAGTGTGTGATTAGTACAGCAATAACATAATTTACAAATAGCTAAACTGAACCACATTTATGATTGATCAAAACGGTACCTAGTTTTAAATATACATTAGTTAAATTTAAAAAATTAAATGAAGTATATATATCTGAGTACCAACTGAAAACCTTTGGGTGAACAAAGTTGAAATCTAATCGTTAAAACGGACATTTAACAGTTGCATCATTAAACTTTAAGTTGGAGTGGCGAACTGGGACGATCTTAACGGTATCCCATGTCCTTGTCTTATGATCGTGTTTAACTTTGTCGAAAATCTAGGTATATCTTATTAACATCTTATATAAAAAATCTTTCATCTCATAATACGGATAGGTTAGTGCATCAATTCACCACGTGACACTTTAAAGAACTGAACACTTAATAAAAAACGAAGTCTTTATCAGCAACAAGCAGGCCGATATATGACGCGCTTACATTATAGTTGGAATTACACGCTCATAGTATAAAGGTAAATTACGGTTGAATGCATTAATATCATCGCATACAGATTTTCAAGTAGCACTCGAAATCTGATGACAATTCTATATGAGTTTTGGTCTAATAATCAGGTGCGTTTTCCTATCGAGAATTTTATCAATAAAAGTGTTTGCCCCCTTTTACAATATCCGTATTTCGTTTATTCGGACCGCAACTAAAATACATAGCAGACATAACAGGGCTTAGCTGTTAAAAGAAAAACAAAACTTCAGTATATATTATTATCGTTATTACAGATTATATGAGCATAGAAAATCACACAATATTTTTCATATCCCCAACTGTAGATGCCATTATAAAGATGATATTATTTCGGCCAACGATCCACTATCTAAACCAAGTATAAGTATTCACTTTGCTTCAGCAAAGGTAGCTTTAAATCGTAAGAAAATGATTTGAAGTCGCTGGAAAACATATAAAAACTTGCGCGCTTGTGAGGTAGTTCATACTATTAATAACGCCTGTTAAATCTCTTATTAAACTTTGTTATAGTACTTATCGGGATCGAATAAACGATAAAACAATTCTGTACTAACATTAAAACAACCCTAAACTAATGACATTTGGTAGTATCACATCTGAGCAGCAAAAAAAGTAGAAGAAATATTTCCTTTCAGTCAGCTTTTGACCCTCAAATAAAAACAGGTCGAGACACTGTTTCGACCGCTGTTTCCCAACTTGTTGTCAACATATCCTTATCAACTTTTGGTTTGATATAACTGAAATCATAAAGAACAGTTGCTTGACTTTAATAAAGGCTCTGTTCCAAATCAAATTAGCTTTTATACTTATTCTACTTTGCATTTTAGATTTATTTAATACCAATAGTATTTCCAACTGCGAAGTAGTAAAAAACTACACATACCTGGGATCTACTATCTTGAACATGGGGCGAGATCTGCACTTAAGCGCTTGCGTAAAATTTTCCGCTTAACGAAAAGGACAAAGGTTCGCCTTACACTATAATATTAAATCGAGATTACATTTACGTTCAAATTTGTAATTTTGTGACTGCCTGCTTCAAAATCCTAAGCCTTAACCATTTTAAAATGACTTACAAACTTGATATGTACTACCGAAGTAAAATTATTCACAAATAAAGAATTCTTTAGTTGGGAAATAATCTGTTAATATTGTCCAATTGTTGTGATTATGCGCTAAGCAATACAATATCTACAGGTAAATGCAAGTTTTTCACGCTAGAGTAAAAACGTAAACACATATTTGTAATAGACGTCGTTCAAACCTTTGACTGTGCTTTGTCCAGATGAAGGCCCTTTGCGCGAATTACTTTTAAAATACAATACATGAGACTATTCAAAAAATAGAAATCGATTATTTCACAAGAAAGCAATAAGAATTTTATTAAACTCATAAGCCTTTAAACTAACTTATGAAACTGGGCCTCAGAAGCTTAACCATAAGACTTGTAAATGAGTAATCATTAATTGGTTTCGAAAAACGTGCTTTGTGTTGCGTTGACGGAAAATTCCTTTAATTGGATGGAAATGAAAAATTAGAGCGATAAGACTGAAGACAAATTTGGGAAAAGAAAATATATTCAGAGGCCTATTGTTATCCAGTTAAATACAGCCTTCATATGTACCTATTTCAAAAACACAACACTTAGTATTATAGTCATTTTCGTGATACATTATAAATATTAGTATTTACGTTCAATGATTAATAAAACTAGTAAGTAGTTTACAAAATAATATAATAAATTACTGTTACGTATATAGGAGATTATAACAGTTGCGCTAGCATTAAACAAACATTAAAACTGTTATTCATTGAATATGATATTGTTTAAATTTTAGGCTGTATTGTTTAGGTTTAAAATGCCGCTATTTTATTTATTAAATGTACTTTATTGACAATATGATATATGACCAAATCGTACTTATTATCTTGGAGCCTACAGTCATCAATCACTGACAAAGAAAATGTAAGATTCTCTTGTGGTATTTTGAACGATTGACGACCGAAATATTCTTGAAAACGTTTTCAAACTTTAAAGTTGTGGCAGTCTGTTAAAGTATTGTTTTGTTTAACACGTGACTTCATAACTATGTTTTTTCAACATTATACCTACTCGTATTGATAGCCGATTTTAAAAGCGCTAAGTGAATTGAATGTTTATATATTTGATCCGAAAACTAACTTAGCTAATTTATGTCCATACAATATTTATTTATTTTATGTATAATTTTGATATTAGGAACATTTGCTAATTTTCGAGTTGGCGTTACGTAAATTTGATATAATAATTTTAACAAGAAAAAAATGGGGTAAACGACACAAGTATCACCGACTTACATTTGACGTTTTGCCAGGAACAAAATTAAATCGAACTTCTCAGAAACACGGTTTCAGCAATACGAAATTCTCACCAAAATGTTATTTATTATTTCAAATCCTGTTAAGTAAAATACGTGGTCATTACTTTTCAGGTTTATTTATATTTGGAACAAATTTATTTCAAAATTGTATAATATAATTAATACTTTCTACAAATAATTATTGTTTTTAAAATAAATATTATACAAAATATAGCAAATAAATATTCCTAAAATATACATTTTAGTAATTTAATTCATAGCAATGATTTAATAGTTATACTATTGTGAGGAACATTGTACTGACTTGTACATAGTTCCCTAGATACTGAACTAACAGATGCATTCACCGGAAATGCTCTCAAACCTCTTGGCATTATATCCTCGACGTATTTATAAACTATATATATATATATATATATATATATATATATATATGTATATATATATATAGTAAATGCGGTTATTTTGTATGCTTTAACAGCTATTAAACGTAATTGAAAGTGTTGTGTTGTGCATTTTCCAATAGAATTATCTTAATTTTTAGATTTTACGTTTTATAAAATGTCCTTAGAAAATTAAAAGTATTTAACGTAAATATCTATTTCTATTTCGTAAATCTCTGAAGCCAGAAAACATTTCAAATGGGCAGAATTATACAAATATTGACATAAAAGTAATATGATCTTTCATACTATGAACACAAGGTGTTATTTGGTGAGGCAAACGCCATCAGAACAGCTGCGGCTTATCCTCAACAGGAAATCCTTGTCATTTTCCAAGCCAAGCGATCTAGTACTTCGAAATTAAGAGCAATTCAATTTGATCAAGATATTTATAAAGAGGAACTTTACTATACTATGTGCTAGCTGTTATGCCTCAGCATTTTATTTGATTATTTTCTTTATTACTTTATAATGTAATATAAGTACATGTGAGTTCCGCTTTTGTGACTAACGCAACTCAAATGTTTGAAAAAACATGCCAATTATTCAATCACAAGTAATGATAACTGTCATTGAGAATCAATAAGGGCCAACATTTATACAGAAAATTCTAAATTACTATTTAAGGTTAAGGTTATTGTAATCGATTTAGGTAAAAAAAGGTGTCATGTAGACGAATATACTTTTAAAAATATCTAAAATAACGTTAATTATAGGTTTTGAAAACGTAAGATTTTTCTACAATTAGCTTTAAATATATTTTAGAAGAATCAAGTTATTAGTATAACAATATTTGTATTAACATTATATGAGAATCAAAATAGCAATTTACCTACGACTAATAGAATTTATCAGTAAAAGTAGATAAACCCAACTCCGTTAACGTAAACTGTATCTGAAGGGTTAACCAAACAACTGAATGCAACATGTCATTCGTCATTATTTAAATTCTTTTGTTTTTGTGTAGCATTTTCTCATAGTCGGAAATAGTTCAAAGAATCGGGGTCAAGTGTGGGAAGAGTGAATTGAGCTGTCATTGCATAATCGAAACGGATCGGTTAAGGAAGTGTGGTAACTTTAATCTGAATTTTGAAAGTATTTATTATTATTATCTTTTTATGCAACGATGTTTTATGGATGTCTCCGTTGGCGCAATGGATCCATGTCCAGGATTCGATCCCCTTCGAATGGTCAACACTTATGTAATGAGTACATTTATTGGATATGTATCAGTATCAGTGCAACAAATTATATGACTTATGAAAGCCGTTAATTTATCTGTACTTAAGATTATAAACAAGTGCGTATAAGTAATTGCTATAGAGTATAGACGATCAATATACGGGGAAAATGTTTTGCGTGCAATTATAATCTTATCTGTTGAAACATAAAATTTTAGTTTCCAATATTAATAACATGCTATATCGATGCGTTGACATGACAGATTTCGCAATTTACATAATGCCTCGTTTAATTTCATCTTTATTTTGATGCCGTGCGATTCATCATAACAAAATTGCATAGTTCAGTGTACATTCAACTTGGGGGGGGGTTTTTTTGTTATGCTTCAATTAACACAGCCGAGATAAGTATATTTATATACTGTTAGTCGTTTTTTTATTAAAATCATTAGTAACAGCAATCAGATTAGAGGATTTACACCAAAATGACCGCCGATTCACACCGCAACGACCCAACTTTGGCTATCGTCGGCCTAAACAAGAAATTACATTGTTTTTTTGTAAATGTCTTGTATTGTGTAAGTACTGGGAATAAATAGTTTGCAAGTATTTCTACTTGCAAACAGGTTGCTGAAACTTTTGACTTATAATAATTACTTGGTAAATCAAATAAGTAAACGTAGTAATATATAAATATACTTTTACTTCACATATATACATATTTCGCTTGTATTTTATTTGTTGTATATATAAATTTCGCTTTTTATAATTCATGTATTTCGTTAGCGATACAAGTGTATTTTTATAAAAACATAAATTATTTTAACATGTATAACATACATTTATTAATAGATAAGTTGTTAATGTCAAGTGTCTTAAAATATTGCATATGCCAGAGTAAAATATAGTTTCATATATATTTTCTTTATAGGACTAGTTTTCGTACAGCATATTAAATCGTAATCGTTACAACCGCAGTTAAGAAACGATTAACTGATATGCAGTAACGATTATGGTTTGCTGTAACAGTTTGCCTCGCGGCACTGCTTGTTCTTATCTCAATGACATCAATCGTTATCATAGGAATGAGCTCCTTTGATTTACATGGAAAACATGCTTTGATGTAAATATAAAAGCGAAAAACATCCCTCGCGACTCAACCTCGTAGCTCAAGAAAAAAGTATATATATTGCAACGAAGTGTGTAAATAAATCCAAAAGTAGCATCGTTAGAGCACCTCGAATAAAAACCCACGTTTTTTTATACGTGTTTTATTACGATATTTAATTATTTATCAAAAATACGCACGTACATAGCTTCATGTTACTTTCTAAAGAAATAATTAATATATTACTCGAATATCATATGTTTAATACTTTACTATGATATCGGAATAAATTATCCTATTCAATAATAAATTTATTCGCTAGAATACATGTGTTGCTACTTAAGCTAAAAAACGCTTGTATTGATATTAAAAATTTTCTACCATACTCGTACAATAAGACTCTATAAAAACGTCCGTATTTTTTTTCATATTTCAAGCTCGAAATTGACGTTTTTTTTTCTTTTATGATGGCGCTGAAATTCACAGGAATACTAGCTAGTAACGAGAGAAATATTTCTTTCTTGCTAATTATTTTCTACAGATTCTGTTCCGCTACAATTTTTTTGTTTGGATTGTTTTTGCTAATACTTACATTAATTTATTATATCAATGTATTCATATGCACAGATTTGTTACGATTAGTTTAATTATAAATATAATAAGTGTTTTCGAAGATTTACAAAAAAATATTCTTCTCAAACAAATTGTATGTACGCTTGTGACACACGAATTATTTTAGCGAATGCTCCAACTAAATCTCAGGAGAAATCAGTTGGTTAAATCTTAAATATTGAAAAAAATGCGAGTAAAAAAAGTGAATGGAAATGGGAGCTTTATTTGACTTCAAACGATTTGTACTCTATGAAATATTTATTCCGTGGAGAGCGGTTCCGATTTTAGTTTTATTTGTATCATGGACGGAAAATGGGGTTTTATAACTTCAGCATATCTATCTGCGGTTTCGAAACTGTAGGAATAAGTTGCTTACCTCGGCTTTCTTTTATTTATGTATTGTCGACATATTTAGAAAGTTTCCGTTTAATGTTTATAGATAGTTATGACTTAGATAGAAATAATATTACACTAATTTGTAATAGGATCATTAAATAGGTACATTATAATTGATTATACTTTCAATATAATATACACTTTACTTGCTTTTTTATAATACATTATTTTTTACAAAAGTATTTGCATGTTAAAAATACAATGTTTCTGTTTTTAAAATAATAATTTGCTCATTTTCAACAGAAGTAATATAAATTAAACATAGCGTAATAATTATGAACATCACACGGCGTGGAAGATTTAACATTAAAATTCTCTCATTCATTAAAACTGCATTAAAGTTCCGAGTGTATGTTATGTATGTTTAAAAACACTTATTTTAATAACATATGAATTTCGAATTACTGAACCAATTTAAATTTAACACTATACGATTTTATAACGTTTGATGTTTTTAAAATAACACAAGACTTCTTTCATCTTCTCAATCGTTTAATCTACATTCCCAATATAATATACCATCATTTAGTCTAAGAGACGTAAATTAAAACTGAACGTTCTTAATTAAAATTTTAAAAGCTTCAAAAACCAACCTTTTTAAGTCCGGCCAATCTCAAAGAGCGCTGCAGTTTCGCCGCTCTAGACGTCGAAAGATAAACAATAGGTACTGCCTCTCCCGTCTCTAGCGAAATGTCGAAGTCATTAACCGCCCCACATAACTTATAATCCTCGTTTTCTCCATCCTCTTTGATTTCTCCAGTTATTGGATCAACGTAATAATTAAACTTAGTTTCGTCAAAGCTGTTTCTGTGACTTTTTATTTCTTCGTCTATCGGATACGTTATCAAGTAGCTCTCTTGATTGTCTTCGATTGTGATCGAAGGTGTATTAGAATCAAATGATGAATATGAATACGCACATTGTAAATCACACTCCATGTTTGTATCTGTTAAAATGGTGGGCGTTGAAAGGATCACATTACCAAATAGCGACAAATCGATAACTCGATATCTAACATTTCAACAAATAAAAGTTGTGTTATGTACAATTGTCTTTTTCTGTGCCTATTTCAATTTATTTATATAAACGAGGTTAACTTTAAATTGAGGACGCCGTGATGATAAGAAAATTGCTTACAATCAACGAGAATTTTTTGTAATTAGAACTCCGTGATAAAGAAATGCAGACTCGTTTTAATTTGGTACAGTAGATAAGGAACACAGTTTAAAATAGTAGCACAATTACAAGATTGTAAATGATTTAAAAGAAAAAAATGTATAACAAGACACAAACGCAAAATGTTGAATGGCCAACGAGGTCACGAATAATCATTTACCTAATGTGTGTGAAAACAAAAATTTTCTAAAATATAACCGGAATTTGTTTGAGTAATTAGCGCGGAGGACCCTCGTCACAGCTCTATACCGTTCTAGCCTCGTTGTCATAACATTTGACAACTTATATGTATACGTAACAAAGTATTTTTTATACATCTGATTTCTAATATTTAAGCTTATTTGATACCTGCTCCGATTCTTCAACCACAACATCACGTAATCGTTTCTAGTCGCAATATAATATAACCCTGGCACAAACTAATCCACTTTGCGTTAAAATTAGGCCAAATAGCCAAAAATATACTGTTACTGCGTAAGGATAATTCGGATGCATTTTGAAGACCTCTTGGTCAGGTTAAAGGTACCCATGGAAGGAACGTAAGGTGGTTTGCGTGGATATAGAACATCCCCAGTCCTAAACCAAAGCCTGAAATCGAATCCCGTATACACCTGTATTTTCCCGCTTATAAAAAAGGTGGAGGGATAACATAGGTTTATGGCTTTTATTACGCCAATGTTGGTACACTAAAGAATGTATGTTCGGTTGAAACAATCGATGTTTAACCTTTACCAACAAGGCTATTATTATAAGTTGAATTGCCAAGTGAATAGCGAGTTAAGTTTGTCGTTGCAAGGCGCTGTAGACGTCTTAAATAACTTAGACACAACAAGTCAACATACAGATGTTTTGCTTTGAAATTTCAAATACATTAAGATGTTAGTTTTGTTTTTGATGTATTTTCAAGTTTTACGTATTAATAAACAAGGTAAATATTGATATTTAAAAATTTCATAAAAATAAAATAAGAAGACCGATATCAAATTCTTTGAAAAAACACGTCATATTGGATGCTGTGTGAAAAGGTTATTAAAAATTAACACTCAAGGGTCGTGTTATATCACACAAACCCATACCATAATTATGTATAATTAAGAATATTTATTAAAGAAATAATTATTTAAGAAGACACCTTAAAACAGAATTCTTAGTGATAGCATTAATTTGGTAACTAACTGGTACTACCTACTAATGTGGACACAGACATACGTGAAACAAAACGACCAAAAAAACGTTCGCAGCATCAGATCAATGAATGATGAACTGCCCAGACACAATAAGATACTAATGTCATGTAACAAAACCGATGCAATGTCGTTGCCCCGCGTAATTGCATTCCACAATATCAGTTCTAATCATGTTCTATTTCCTCATTCCATGTCGAAGATGCTAGTAGCGATATAGCAAATAAAATATTTAAAATAATGCACGGTTATAAGATTAATAAAAAAAATGCGATACTCTCTGTAAAGCGAAAGAGTGTTGATAGTTATGATTGACTTAGGAAGGGCTGCAAGCCAGTCAAACGCGACACGAGCAAGTTTTGTGAATAGAGCCTAAAAAATGTTGTAACTTATTGTTACAAATAACGATTATTATTAGTTTAAATGTAAAATGGTACATTTTTATAAGAATTTGTTAATTGAGAAAGATATTAGCGTTTATAAAATTCCCGTATCTCTGTACCTACTTATATCATTTTCTTTTCTTAAATAAACTCAGGTTCTCTGATATTCATTTATATTGACTATTTACCATTAATTGTATTACTGTATATAAGTAGCGGTAAGTAATAATTAAGATATTAAAGAAATCAAATAAACTTTAAATATGGCATTTCTAATTACGAGAACTTTCTTGTTGTTTGAAAGCACGAATACCACCGATCCATCTGTTAATTAGGATCACAATAAGTGATTGATATTTCACAACTCATAATATTAAAACATATACCATTAAGTGAATTGTATTAAGGTTTTTTGATAACGCGCAATAAGTTATCGTTCATTAATTCACGTTTTATAACAAAGGAATTTTATGAGGTTTTTTCCCAAATAGTCAAACTGCAATCTAATTTAAGGTATTTTATAATTTCTATCTTCTCTTTCATTCGAATTGTGTTTAATGAAAAAGGACAAATATTGAGTAAGATTTTATGTAATCCATAACATTTTATCGACACAAGAGCACTTCCAATTGTCAATGTATGAGTCAAGGTTTTTTTAACGTTAGGGATCTATGTTTGTAAATACGACCAATCAAGTACAGCATTGTTTTTTGTTTCAGTTCCTTTTTAATAAGTATAAGATTTAGCAGTGACACGATTGTAATAAAGAGAACATTTAATAGGTTTTTTAATCAAATGCAATATTTTAATAAAAAATAATGAATATCATTAAGTAAAACATTTTAACGGTTTCACATAATATAATTCGGTATAATTATATAATATTATAGGTAACTGTGAATATAGGAGCATTGTAAGCAATGTTATTTAGTATTTAATTTAAATAATATCGATACGCGATATTATTTATTACCCATACATTGCATACAGACCAGGGATGCGATGCAATTTCTTTATATCACAAAATTATACTTTTTATTACTGTTCTTGACATTAAAACCGATTTGATAATAAAATCGCCACCGGAAATATTATCCAGATGTGTCATGCAAGAAAGCTCTAAACTGTTTTTTTATGTAATTCTATATTTCAGCCATAATATAATAATTGCATTGATGATTAGATATCGATAAAGATAATCCGTAGCATTTTTCAATTATGAAATAAAGTTTATGTAAACTAAAATAAAATCTAACACCGAAGGACTCAAAATAAATTTTTTATATGTAATATTGGGTTTTATCTCGTCGAATTATCGAATATCATTAACACAGAAAGAGACAACATTGGTAATCATTTCAACACACCACTGAACACTTAATATTCCCCCAACGACTGCGCACACGACGCGCGTCGGATCCAGACTGAACGAATCTAAATCTGAAATAAGTGTATTTTGAATTTTCACTTGCTGTCAACATCCGTACTGACTCATTCCCATATGTATATAGAATATACAAAAAGTCAGTTACTAAAATGCTTATAACTATTGTGAAGGTTTAAATAGTTAACTTAAACCTTTACAATAGTTATACAACTATCTTATATTTCTATAATTCAAGTCGTTGGCATTTGGAAGTTAAAGATAACAATACTACCTAACTACGATAAGTTGTGAATTAGTATTTAAAACTAAATTCCATAGAGGCATAAGACAGCTAAATTGTTGAACTATTTTAGCCAGGACTGAATTCAGGACTGAGGAGGGAAAAACAATATAACAGGTTATATTGTTTTTTTCATTTGCTTCATTTCCATGACAGGATTGTATTTATTGCCTAATTAGTTTTAGAAACTATAATAATTTAATTCCATTAAACATTGAATAACTTTTATTCTTTTTATTTATTATTATTATTGGCTAGTATACGTATTTTCAACGTAGAGTATGTTAAAACCACAATTGAAACCAATTATATAAAATTTAACATCGCTCTTTTAAACCAAATATACGTGAAACCGCGACCTTGTCTGCGTTCGCCGCGAATTTGACACAGTGCCAACAGTCAGATTACTCAGAATATCGCCGAGACTTGAAAACCATCAAAGTAAGGGTCTATTTGAATATTCGCTTTTAATTTTTAGTGGCGCGTAAGTGTAATTCAATAAATACGATTGTCTAAAAGTAACTTTGTATGATCAAATTTATTATAGTTAAGTCGTAGCTGATCTGTGCAGTTCTTTGTGTATTTGATAATAACCTATCAGTAACGGAATCATCTTTTTAGTATAACATAGTATCCTAAAGATATACTATGTAATACCCTCTTTGAGAAATCGTAATAAAACTTAGGTAGACAATTAATTAACACATCATTACAATGCAAATGACAATATCTGTCTGCTATTACCTCGTTTATTATTATAATCGTGTTAGCATTACAATCTCATTACATATTCTAAAGGACGCAAATTATGTTTGCTTAATTAAGACAGATTCATGATTGTCAAACAATACTTATTATTGAAACTCAAGTTAAATTAAACGTAAGTGAGACTCTACAGTAATTTTATAAATTTCTTTGGAGCAATCTGACAACATACTTTAGAAAAACAAAATTTCATTAAAATTCAGGTAAAACCAATGATTTCCTGTCCATCAATTAGAATAACAGTCAGGATCTCGAGCGTCCAATTAGTGGGATTTTCTTTTTGCCTCCCTCAATAATGTGAGAATGAATTAGAGGTGAGATTCTTAACTATAAATTAAATGCTATTTTCACAATTCTCCTGTCTCATTATTTTATTATAATGTTTGGTTATCTATAAAACATTTAATGTACGTTCTTGCTTGTAATGTTTCCAGAAATTGATGAAATACATAAATAATGAAATTCGTCTAAGTTCTAAGAAACATGTTTTGAGTTGAATTTTGAATATATATTTTTAAAAGAAATGTAAAAAATATACTTTTAAACTGGATACTAATATCGACTTTTATTATTGTTGTTACTTTAAAACACTGTTTATAATAAGTTTATTTTTAATTTAGCATAATGACCCTCGCGTTAAATATAATAATCGTACACACTACACATATGTGCGAATTTCCAATCTCGAATGAAAGCACCGCTCAACAGCTTTCAGACAGTAGCCAATAAAAATTAGGTAAATTGCCGAGCGCTTAAATATTTTGTCTCGACACGCAAATTGTTTCACGCGAACTTCAACTTTTGCACGCCAACTTTTTACATCAGATGAATGTTAACAGAATCTATAGCATGTGTAACGGCTGTATACATTTATATAAAATAATATTAAAATGTTAATGATATATCTGAAAAAAAAAGCTAGCAATTTGGCAGTTTACCTTAAATTACTTGGCGTGTAAAATGAATAAATACAAATTAAACAAATTGAAATTTTGGACCATAAAAACTCTTCGGAATGAACAAAAATGTTCATCAACATACCAGCTTTAGAGTGGCTAAAGTTACACAACCAGTATTTTTTTGAATATTTCCTTAGTATAAAAGTCAAATCATATATAAGATTTTACTCACCAGGTTTTTGTTTCGAAAATAGAATTACAAATGAACAGACACGCTTCGAGTCATTCAATGAAATTGTCGTCGGATCATCAATCTAACAAGGAGGATACTTAACCTAAACTGATTCCATTTATACAGAGTATAATAAAACAAGGTGTGAACAGACACAGAAGCGGTTTCGCTTAATATACAATATTAGAGAATATAATTATTTTAAAGATTCCTAAACAATAGATAGATGTTTTGTATTACTTTATTAAATACTAGCGGAATCGATAAACGTTGTTTTGCCATATAAATTATTAAAAAATAATTGAATTTCGCGGTATTTCGTTTACTACAAAATAAATTTAATTTATACTTAAGCCTCAATAACACGTGGTAGTCAGGCTATTGAATTGTAGCTTATATGATACTTTTGTCGGTTTACCATAGCAGTGCCATCTATTGATTACTTACTCATCCAGTCGAAAAGTATCGACATATGTTAGAATCTTTTGGAGTTTACCGATAATTGTGACAAATAATTTGGAATAAAATAAAATTGCTACTATAATTAAAGATCTAAGCTATCCTATATCTCAAGTTGGACCAGACTGCTCACGGTGTGCCAATTTCATTTAAAATCGGTTATGTAGTTTAGGAATCCATCGGGGACAAACATCGTGACAGGAGATTTATATAGGATATAAGATAGAGATATATAAAATGTACGGAGTTAATTGCCTTGTCTCGTAGCAATTTATATGTATCCATATTTGCGTACAAAAATTTACCACAACCAGCCAAGTGTAAAGGAAGACAATTATTAAACTCGAAATAAACCTATATAAGTTCTAATAATACCCATTATTACTGTACCCTAATGTACATATTTATGAGGTCTTCGAGTGATCTGCGATTAATGGTCAACGATTCATCAGGCAAAAATCTGTCAACGCGAAACCTTTTGTATCGCTTTTCTTTTTTCCTAAGAATGATGAATCGGCCTATTACCCGTTGAGACTAGGGTAATATAAATATTGACCCCAGATAACGCAGTCTTATATTAGGATTTCTTAAATGTATTTACAATAAAAATATATAAGTTTTTAGAATTGGAAAGAATGTCAATAATGACATAATTGTTGTTACCATTAAAGGACCAGTTAACAGAGTAATGATCAAAAGGCATGTTACTCAGGGTCGCACAATCATTACGATTGCCTCAGGGTCCAAATTAAATCACGCACATATCTGTTATGATTTTCTTTATACAAGCCATGTCACATCTGACATGTGCCTTTCGAGAGAAAAATACAACCGCAGGGTGAAAATGTAAAACGAAAGACGCACGCGCTTTGAACGGTTGTTTGCGATCGGTCAACAGTATATATAATTCTTATGTTTTTTCATTTCTGCCATTGACATGATATGACATATATGTGCATCGACTTCTATTACGAAAAAATACTTGATGAACCAACTTGACAATCAGGACAATTCACGCAACGATTTTTCGTTTTTTTCTATGTGAATTAATTTAGTTATACAACATAACAGAGTATGTTGCCTTTGAAAGAATTTTCTGCAATTACAACAAAAATATTTTGTTCACACTACTGTTTTCCTAATGAAGAAACATTCCTTGCAAAATTAAGCAGCGAATAAAATGACATTCTTTTTCTAGATGGACTTGTTTTATTAAAATTTTTTTAATGTTTTTAAGAGTCGTTAATATTTGAACTTGAAAAACGTAAATTTATCAAAATTCACTGAAATTACAATTCAAAATAAATACGTCTAGATGACGTCCAAAGTAGATATAAAAAAATAGCTGAATCTATATGGCATTGATTTAGTGGTGTTAAGTTATAAATACGTTTTGATAATAACTTTTTATTTTACTTATATAACTGTATTTAAACAATTACGTAATATATAAAATTAAGTGGATCTCAACCACTGAGCTTCCATTGATTCCACATTAACAGGTTTATTATTGGCATAGTTTTCTCACTTCCCACAACGAATATTTAAACCTCCATTCCATTGCCCTATTTCAAGCTGTGCAAAGCCCTTACAGTTTGAATGCAAATACTCATAATACGTTTGTTGGAAAACTACGACGGTTCTGTGAAAATCGTTTTTCCGTTTACCTTTAATTAACAAGCTCGAACATAAAACGTTGTTTATTTTTTCAATATAGGTCATAATTTTTATTTTGAAATACAGATTTGTGAAGTTGCAATGATTGCGAAAATTTTGCGACTCTGTATACGTACAATACGTAATTGAACTGTTATAGATACCAATTTTATTATTCTTAGTCTAAAAAATATTTTTGATTCATATCTATTAAAATAATTTACAATATCAATATTTTACAAACGTTAAAAAAATATATTAAATTACAAAAGACTTTTTCAATTTCAACGTCGGTCAACATAATTTAAGTAAAATATATTTTTCTATGTAATTTCAAGATTTGAATATAAATTAAAAATATCTCTCACTGCCGGCTAGCTTATTAGAAATTTATGAAAAAATACACTGCCCAAGAGATTAGTGAAACTCGTCGCAAGTCGGAACATAAATATTATCACTGCTTTGATGAAAATCCTCTTTACTTTTTGATATACCCTTTCAAATGGAATTATCTTTAATACTAACAATGCCTCACGCTTTCGCATTTATGATTACCGCACTTGCTTATCTATTTAAGAAAATATATATTATAGAATGTCGTAATTGAAGCAACGCACATAATAATATACGACGCTATGGCTTAAAAAATTTTTACTTAGCATTTAGACTGACGTCATAAAATCTCAATTTAACAGCAGATGGCACCATCAATCAAAATTGTCGATACGCGATCATTAGTAACAGTGACATAGGTAAGAATAGGTTTACAAAGCTGTTATACATGGCGTATAAATGGCTACTTACGTGTTCATAATTTAAACTTCACGTTAGAATTGACACGTATACGTCAACACCATAATGTCAATTCCTTAAGCTACACGACTGGTTTCAATTACTTTTAGAAATACTATTACGTAGCTCTATCAAGTATGTTATAATATGTATTTATATTTAATATTAAGAATAGAGTAAGTATAATATTAATTTCTAGATATAATAACTAACTTAGTAACTATAAAATAACTTAAATATTAGATATATTTTAATCTGCAACAGCAAAATATTAGAACTTCATTAAACTAATTGGCTATGCGGTAATAATTGGATACGAATTAGAATTAATTATAGTGAAAAATAATATCGATGTGAAATCATCGGTTTTGATTAATATTTGGAATAACGTACGGTTAGCTATAGCTAACCACAAAAAATACGATATTATTGTTTTCAACCGATATAGCCAAATCAATATATTAAAATAATTTTGATTGTGCTTATTAATATGAAACTAACGTGCCGCAAAACTAGTATATATCTAATAAATAGATCTCAGAATCTAATAATAAAAATAAATATCGTTCAATAAAATAAAACTACTTAAACGGATTTAAGTGTACATTGGACATTTGTTATTTGCTACTTGCCTGGCTGATATAACCTTAAAGTCTACCTTAATTGTCTATACAGCCCATACACTTTTTATAAGGCTTTATTTAAACGCACGTAATATATGAAGAAATCAATCAATTTATTTAAACAAAAAGTTGTTTTTGAGATGGTTCATATTAATTACTGACTTAATACTTACTTTAAGTAGTATTCATTCAAATAGAGTGAGTAACAAATCACCGGTACGTGTTCATAACATTATTATAAATTCGTGCTGTCATGTCATATGTATTAAACATTCAAACGTATATAAATGTTTTATAAACTAATGTATATAGTACCTACAGCATGGTTTACAACACTACTAAAACCATTTCGATACAAACATTTCGTTTCACTTAATTTCATAGTATTACAGTATAGTTGATAGATCAATTCTTCGACCGAGCATAAACACTTTAAAAGGATAACCTTTTAGATAAATCGCGACTGACGTATTGGCTTTTCTAACCTAAGCGTTACAAAGAAAATGCGTCATATTTTTTACCTTTGATCGACAATTTGCTGACACAAAGAACTCAAATCGAATGTTAAATGAATTGATAAAAATTTCAGAACGATCGTTACACCACATTGGATTCGATATGCATTGTAGTGCATGTTATTTGAGTGACTGATATGACTTTATTAAAATAATGATATCGTAAATGAATAATGTTTTTGGTAATATTACTTTTGTCTAAATTAAGACCTTACACATAACTTATAGTGTAAATTCAGATTATAATATTAATGACGGTAATTTTTTTTTATTTTATTGTTCTAAAAAATAAGAAATTATATAATGTACATACCAATTCCTCAGGTGATCCGGGTTCCTTCATACCATTGCTCTTATCCGCGCTCCCCGTCTCTATAACAAACATTGTATATTAGTATGAGTTTAATTAAAAACGACGCGATGAAGCCGTATTAGCTTTTTCTCCACTAACTGTAATGCGCAAACTTCCTTCCTCACTTCACCCTACTTTATCTAACAAGACTATTACATACTCATTGAGGCAATATTACTTACTCTCTCATATAGAACATGTCCATTGCTCTAGTGTAAACCATCAGAAAATAAACTATTTTTAAGCAATGGTTAATTAAAAATTGATTAAAATCGTGGAGCGTACGCGAATTAATTGAATTTATTCGGTGACATTTAATTTAAAGGTTGAACTTTGTAATCTGTTTTTATAATCATTATTAATTTTCGGCCAATTGATTGATGTGTAATGTGCGGTCAATATTTATATTAAATTCATAAACAGTATATATTTTTAATTTATTCACATTTACATCTAACAAAAATGTTACATGACTTGATGTACAATTTATTATACAAATATTTTCGCAAAATGTATAACTTAAAAGTTTTTCCTTTTGTTTTCAAGAACCACTGTTTTGATAAGAACCGTATTCGTGAGCTCGGAGGTAAAATGCCGACGTAGTCCCAGTCAGCGGAAATATACGATTTTGTTTTTCTTTAATTAGACAAGCGTTTGCCTACATCTTATTTAGTTGAACTTATGCTTCAGTGATACAGAATGCCTAATCAGTCGTAATTCCTAGAGTCAAATGGTACGAGTTGAATAATTCAATTAGTCAAACTTCACAAATATTTTTGTTACCAATATGGCAGCTCACTGCCATTCACTCTATCAGATTGAAGGGTCACGCGTACATAAGTTGACACTCTTGACACTTTAATGATAGTTTACGCATCGATAAAATCTGTATCGCTTTCGAAACTTTCGCTGTCAACGATTGGCTACCGTTCGAATTCACGTTTGACTTATGTAAGAGCCCTTTGTTACTTTTACTTTTTGCAATGTTTAAGCCGATTATTCTTCTCTTATATACATTTAAAGCTTAGCTAGGTCTTAAGCTTAAAAATTATCTAAAATTGATTATCATATTATTTATCATCACATCGTAAACTTAAAGTGCATAGCTTAAGACCAATTTCCTCTCGGGGAGAGGGCATCTACACCGTGCTTTGCGTTTTACTTTGTTCGAAGTCTTACCGGCTCCCTCGCCTTATCTGCACGTCGCAAAAGGGACCCCTTTTGGGACGGACCTGCTTTCGCTTCTCTTAAGGTTTCTCTAGAGTCTGCATAGATATATTCTGTGGAACTTTTTGTAAACCTTTTTTTGGGCAATTTGTGTCATGACAGCCAAAAGATGCGCGCCAAAAGTTGCTCGTTGGAGACATGTCTGGAAGAGCGTTTCTTAGGTCTTTCGTGTGTTAATTTTGTCCCACAAATCCCGCATCGCGCAGGCATGGAATGAATGTCGCGGTGCGTATGTCTAAGCAGACATAAGTCGTCGGTATAATCCAAATCTACAAAGATATTGGTTAAATGATAATCCTGTAGATGGCCTTAAATAGATCGATTACATTCAGTAAACGTGCATAATACCTATATAATAAGTTGAAAATGGTGTAAAGATTATGGCAATTGGTCTTATTTTTTCAAGTAGTCTTAAAAGTTTTCATAAAATTACTTCCACAATTCTGTTCGTCAATGGTCAAATTCTCGTCGACAATCAATCGAATACCTTTACACTAAACGAGCAGCTGACACTCATAACACGTATGCACGACCTGATAATGTTGCCAGATAATTACATTTGGAGATTGGGTGATTGCCTCATGTTATTACAGGCAACTAGCGCCCACGAGTCACGCGAATTATGTATCCGTCACTGTCATGGCAACGCTGTTTATCATAAAGCAAATTACAGTGACGTATATAATGTAAAAAAAATAAGGTTCATATTTTTATGCCAATGAAGTAAATTTTATAATAACAAACAAGTATTTTTCTTTTATAAACTTGTATATTTTTCATTCGTTTCACATAATATCGCACATTTTCTAAAAATATAAGAGCCAAGTCACATCATGTGAATAGCGCAAGTACCTAGAATACTCTTGGTAATTTTAAAATTGTAAGGTTCCGTATATGAAACATAGTTAAATGTGTACAAGCCGATTCAAGACAACTCTTCAACCAAATTTTTTCCGTCTTAGTAATGTGTAAAAAACAACAATGTTTTAAAAGAAAAGCTTCGACGTTTATTAGTACCAGGTGTAAATGAAGACGGGGATCTTAAATAAATATCATAGATAATAATGAGCTCCATACAAATTACAATGTTTTACTTTCTCATTAGCGTGTAGTATGCACACATCTCTGTTTATCTTTTCATTCAACATCCTTTGGCTAGCGATATTAAAAGACTTAATCAAATACTCTCGTACCATAAAGAACAATTCATTATATGTTTTAAATAGTGGTCAATAGTTTTATTGAAGTATTATTAAAATTCTTGTAACGTTAAAAAGGTACCTTGTAGGATCTGGCTTAAACCAAAGACAAAAAAATATGAATATTTAATGAAATGAATGTTGTATATACCCTAACTTAACTCAAATAGCTTCTTCCAAATGGGGAACGGTTGATTAAGGTGTCGCAGATGCTACATTTAAAGAGTGCCTCTACGTACGTAATTATTTGTAAATAATTAACATCAAATTCACAACAAATCTGTTACATATGCTAACAGATTTGTTAAACGATTGTAAAAACGAGACTCGCCGAAATAAATAAAAAAAATCACCAATATCAATTAAAGAGAACGAAACTCCTAGGGCCTAGGGGATGCCGGCCCTTATGCCGGCAGGTCACCTGTGAAATACTTGGTGACCATGGGCGGTGTGTTGTAACTTTTGACAGCCCGCAGGCTAGTTTGTATCGAGATCTTATAATAATATATTTTTTAAGTTACGTTATATACAACTGAATATGATGTTTACTAAAGATCTTGGTTATTTTGTATTTAACGAACTTGATTTGTAGTATTTTAATGCATAATGAATAACTAAGAGCGTGGTAGGCGTTAAACCTGTTAATTTACGTAAAAGTAAAAAAATGTATTTTTAAGGTACGGAACATTGATTTATGTACAAACAGGTTTTCAAGGAAATTCGTTACCGATCATTTGACTTTAGTTAACCATGTCTCCCTTTAGCTGCCATCTCCGCGTCGTTTATCTAATTTTTGTGTAAGTTTTAATTAACCACACAGAAGCCATAAATCAGTAATATTTATTATAGTGGTAGAAACTACTTAGTATGTATTTATTTAAATTAATAAACAATAATATTTTATATCTAATTTTATTATAAATTTCACATGTTAAGTTTAAAGCCCCATATGTGATTTATTAGAGCGTTATGAACTCTTTGACAAACTGTCAAAGCTGTCCATGTTAAAACACCCAAAACATTCATTCGCGAATAGAAACATACAACAGCAAAACAGCGCTTGATTTATATATTTCTTACGAACCAGCAAAAATTATATTGGTAATTTAGGCAGTGCTTTACGCTTGAAGGGTACTGAGTTTGCCGCCTCAACGAGTAAATTGGTCTGTTCAAGTTCTTTAAACGTATGACTTGTTTTATTTATAAATAGCGGGCTATCTTCATACAAGGATATCGTGTGGCGGGAGATTTATTGCTAAGGGCATTACTTTTAATAACGGAATATTGTTTTCCGTAAAAGTGTCAATTTCATTAGATGAAATAATCTGTAAACTTTAAATAGCCATAAACCTGGGAATAATAATAACTATAACGTAATAATTATAACGTAAACACAATGAATATTGAAAAAAATCCGGTCATTCAGGTAATCATTACCTACAAAAGTAATTTTTAAATGTTTTCGTTTTATCCATTCTTACTATGTCCCATATATGCCATGCATTGAGTGCCACCTATAAAAGTTATGAGTTGGTAAAAAAATCTGCATGTGCCAGCTAGTTATTTCGAATAGAATAAAATGAAAACACGTTTCGTGTTCCGGAATGCTAGACGCGTCAAAAACATGAACAAAAAATTAAGAGGAATTCGTAATAGGCCGGCACGAGCTACCAAAAAGGTAACTTTAATTTAGTTATTTTAATTAAACAGTTTAGAATTTAATTTAAACTACAACTCTAAGAAATACACTCTATTTTACTTGGTCTTAAATCAGTCATTGGTAGCACTAGTCGTTAAACTGTGTTTGGTTTTTTGTTCAAAAAACCGGTTTCATGAAACTGAATACTTAAATAGTAGAGTTTCATAGGATCTATGAGGCTAAAGACTAATTTTTAATGTTTTGACTTTTGATGATTTTCAAGAATTACAAGATGTTATGATTGGAGTCGGACTGTTAAGAAACTTGTCCTTATCTCGGGACTTTTGTTCATCTATCAACCGCCCTCAGGAAATGAGACTTGGATTTGGTCGCATGTCGATAATTAAATGTAGCACATGACACACACAGTTACATACAGTCCAAAAAAATCCTAGAATCTATCCTATTAAAACTATTCTACTTAAAACGGAAATTCTCGTTTCTACTTAGTAGAACAAAAAATTACAAATTGCCAACGTTTAGCTTCTGTCTTGGCATTTTGTCAAAAGAATGTGTGAGTGGAGTACCCTTAATAGTTCTACTCAAGTGCTACTAAAGAGTTTTTATTTTAATAACTGAAACACTTAGTTCATTTATAGTAAATACTATTTAGGTGATTATCATACGTAATTAATAATATTAAAATATTATACTGCTGCTCATGTTCAAGTGCCGTCTCATAATCTGGCCCACAGATTGTACAACTGTTTTTATTTCAACCAACTTAAGTGGCAAATAATTTTTACAAATGCCACTTTAGTATTTTTTCTTTTTATTTAATACTACGAATACACTTATAAGAATATATATATATAAATATATATATATTTTACTGAAATTGACTAATAAATAAGAATAGTATCTCTAGTATTCCTACTGCTATTATTATTCTTGGCTTTATTGAATAGGTATTTCTAAACTTATTAACACAATACATAATCATCATTTCAAAATATGTTTCGATGTGAATACGCCATTGTTCGAGGTCTATTGATAAATACCGAAGTTTATTTCTACAGAAATGAATTGATTTTTCATTTAATACTATATACTAAAGCAACAGTATTTCAAAGTATATTATTTTGCACACTGTTTTAGGAAATTTCTATATTCATATATTAATTAGAAATAATATCGTGAAATTAATAAGAATTCAATAGTTTTTTTCTATTGTATCGTGAATTAATAAACATAAAAAGTAAACTATTGTTTTAGAGTCTCCGTTTACACACTATAAAGACTCGACTTCAAAATAATTTTATTATAAGCACAAAAGTAAGTTTTTTTCTGCTTTACTTAATACTTAATACCTTATTATGTTATTACTGTCTAATTATTAATTCTAATAACCGAAAACCACATTGTTTCATAGTTGGCCACGTATTGCTAACACATAGATTATCGTTACAAATCAGTGCAAGTAATCCTTGCTGAAATGCCAATATAAACTAAAGAACAATGGCAAAAATATCTTAAGCAGCCAAGTCAGTGTGGCTGTTATAATAAATTTATAGGCATTAAACATTCCATTTGATTATGAATATTGCAAACGGCTACTTAGATTAACATTGAATAGAAATATCGATTTCATTTTAGAAAGCGCTTTATATTAACTAGGGACGCACCCCGGCATTAAACGGATAACTTATACATACACCAACACAAGAAAGCATCGGACGCAATAGATAATTGTTCAGAGGCTTACAGCTTTAGATTGACTCACTTCACACTATCTCTAATAGCGTCATCGCTTTCATAACTTAATCTGATTAAACTGTTTCGTCTAAATAGAAGAACACGCGTTGCAGGGTGATACTTGATCTCTATTTATTTCATAGACAAAAGACAAATAAGTACAATATGCAATCATTATAATATCGAATCAACTGCATCTCTAATTCAAGGCGGGAGAAAACACAGGGAACATGTAAGAGCGATAATATAAAAAATCTTAAACGTTCAGATTTTTTCTTATTCCTGATAGTATCTGTACGAACTACACTTGGGGCTTTGTTAATTATCCGTAATTACACGTACGTGTAAGTTGTTTAAGTACACAAGGATTTCTTTTACACCTTTCATTATAGGTGATTATGTTAACTGCTCATGCTTAACCCAAGGACCAGTCCAACTAGTAGTTATAACTTAAAAGTTACCACCCAGTTAGTTCTAATAATATGGATCAATGCATTCCTTTGCTCCAAGCATAGCTTGTAGGATTCATAAATGTTGAATATGTGGTATGATAACGAGATTATGTAGACATATACGACATAAGGTACTGGTGCCATTGATATAGTGGGTTTAAGATATATGTACCACAATTATATATACCTACCAATTAAATCAACTATTATTTTGACATTTTATTTAATGTCAAATATTTTAAAGCTCTACGAAATGTAATCAACAATATTATAAATATACAATATTTTAAACGACATAACATTTACCCATCGATATATAGACTATATAAAGCACACAAGCGTATATCATTTATGTATGGGACCCTCAAGCTTAGTTCCATACATAAGAAGACGTTCCATAAAGGCGAAGTGCAATCCGATTCTACAATTGTCTACTGCCTATTCGCCTGTGACTGCCCGCGGCCAGGAAATAATCTGCCGCGTCTAGACAGCTCTGAAATTCCACATTGACTCTCAATCGTTTATCAATATGATAAATATGTACGAATCAAAGAACAATGGGGCAAGCTATAAGATTGTATTTTAACAATAAACTTGACATTTACGTTATTTAAGGAATAATATATTCATCTATTTTTAAATTCTTTCAAATTAATGCCGTGATTTAGTGAAAGTTTAGACCTCAGAATTATTAATATTATTTTGAATTAAATGCTCGTTATTTATAACTTATTTTGATTAGAATTATAAAGTATAATACATCCGGCTCTTAGTAGTATTTTCAAAAATAACAATTAATGAAGTAATGAGTACTTGAACATTCAATAACAATAAAAATAAAAACAAGAATTTTAAACCCTAAGGTTTTTAAGAACATACCTTATGTCATTTAAGCAAGATAAAAATGCGACATGCTGCGTGAAAATCGTAAAAAATCACTACATACATAGAAAACCCATAAAAGGATGCGCGCGCGCATGTTCTATCGTCTGAGTAAAAACAGAACGCATCTAGAAATTTCTAAGTCTAGCACCGTTCCATTGATCTTGGTTATAAATATTATTTTACAATTTATGTTGTAATCATTTTGTACGTTGAACTCGATAGCAAATTTACAGAGTAAGTTACACACAACAGATACCTTAGTATATTTTTCTTGTCAATACACGAGAATAAATTTATTATAGAATGTATACGTCATTAGACATTACTGTGTATCGCCTAAGTTTGTAAAACACATTGAAAATAGGGAATATTTTCAATGTGTTTAGATTTAGATATTAGTACATATAAGGGCAACGGGCGGCCTTATAAGGGGCGCTAATAAGCGATCTCTTTCAGACAACCCATAACCCACAGAATACTTTTCAAGTGGAAACATACAAAAAAGTATGAAGTTACAGTCGTCATGATATGTTACTCGGGACTTATTGGACTTTCAAAAAACGTATTAATAAGTTTTATTAATCGTCTCGCTAACCGAAAATGAAGCACTCGTCAACACTAAACACAAATAATAAAATATATCTGTAACATTTTATACAATTTTTAAATGTCTGTTATTGCATGTATCAGCGCAACCCTATTAAGCACAAGCCTAGTATTTAGGCGCCTCATGAGTCACTAAGTTTATTGCACTACACATTGTAGTTGTGCAACCCACGTATTCAAATAAATCTGCCGGCAATAACTTTCCCATTGAAACTAAATCGTCAAGTCACGAACTATGTTTGCTTAAATTACGTCACACATAATTTGAAATTCGCCCTTTTTATATTTATTATATTTTTTATTGATAATAGCATTGAATGAATAGTCTGACATTGTACGGCTTTATAATTCGTGACAAAGGATAAGACGAAAGCTGTCTTACATTTATGAAATCAGTTTTGGGTTTCATAACAATAACAATTTTAATTGTGTCGTAAACTGTCATTTGCGTATTTAAAAAAAACACATTTGGGAAAAACGTAATATAATGTAGTTAACTACCGCGTTACAAATAGAACATCCTATGTTTCCACACAACTTATTAATAGATAAATCCGAACGCACAAATTCTTATAACCTGGTGAACAACCACAGAAGCATAAAATGCAATAAGCACTATCTGATCCGTAATTAATACAATCTAATAATGAATGGTTTACATCTTAATTGGCTGATTATGTGGACAAGGCGAACACTCTTCAGGCATTCTAAACGGTTGAACGCTTGCACAAAATGCATTTTGTTCGTGCCTTTGAATATTTAGCTATTTATTTAATTTTTTAGTTTTTCTTAGCATTAAGGTTTACAACGCCTGACACGTAACAGCTGTCATTTGTCTGGGACAGTAAACTTTAACCTCACAAGCACGATAGGCTTTTGGTATCCAAAGTTTAAAAAAACAAATACTAATTATAAAAAAAATCCTTTGAATGCATGAGAATTTACAAAGTTACAATGGCGCCATAAAAGGTTCGTTTTGCTGAACCAATGAAAATTTTATTAAAAAAGGATAATTTACTTTTTAATAAGATTCAGGAATCCAGTCTCACTGGAGTGCCTTCAAGAAAGGTACTCGGCTTGTTACAGGTACAACGAAAAGATCATTAAATTTTCTTAAAATGTCAAGAGGATGCCAGTCCAAATATCTCTGAACCAGTTGTTGAACACTGTTAATGTAATCAATTTTGTCGCAAAGAGTAGTTACAAATTACAAACACAATCCTTCACGAATTTTATAAATATTTTTCTCTATGTCTCATTTATAAGTCAAACATAGTGAGTAATTTAACAATTAAGCCGCATGTGTGCATCAAAGCATATAAACACTCCTAAAACAGAAGTTGAAGGTTAATTACATCAAACGCATCAGGGTGTTGAACGGTTTAACCTATCAGCTGATCGTTAGTGATTTAATGTTTGCCCCATAATCCATGAATTCAAAACTAAAGTATATATCTATCCTACCAATGTTGTGATATAATAGAAAGGTTCACAAGGTTTTTGTAACATATCGAAAAAGGGCACTTGGTCGTAACAGCACCGCCTACAATAACGCTCAACTAATCCAAATAAACTGTCAGAAAACGGGTATCATACGGAACAAAAAGGCTGTAGATGTACTTGATCCTAAATAAACACGTAGCGATCCCGTTTTTCTAATAAACAAAGAGGCCTTTGTAATTCAACACCAAAGTGCAATTAACATTCTAGGGTTACGGCTTACGCATTTTTGTTCATACAGTGCATTGAATTGTAGATCAACTATGCCTATATATACTATATTAGCTTAAAATATATATAGGGCATCTATTGGCAGAAAAAATTTATATTGCTTTCGCATTTGGACGGCCTGGTGTCTTGCGATGCGACGAGTTAAAAATGAAATCAATCTAAGTATGTATATTTTTACACATTTTACCTTTTGCTCGTGCTAATAAATGTGTATCCTATATAGTTAATGATAAAACTAAGCAAGTAATGTCAAACGTTTAGTATAAGCAAGTTAAATAGACTGTGGTTGTACGGGTTTCCTAGACAATGAATAAACAATGCCAAGAACCGTGCGTAACTAATGTGTACGTATGTATGTGTAATTGTTACGTCACAATACAATGGGTTCGATTATCTCAAATTCGAAAGTGCCTCATAGAAAGTCTACTCTGTGGCGATTAATAAAAGACTATAATATGATTTATGATGCCGATAAAAGAGATGTTTTATCTAATGATGAACGTATTCGCTTTCAGTATAACTATGTAATATATTAAGTCACTCACCTTAAAACGTGTTATAATGTATACTTAATGCTATATGTCAAATTCAATATGTTTTCAAAGTACTGAATCTTACTCCAAATAAGTTTTAAAATGCCTCGTCTCTTATGTCTATTAACACTTTTTCTACGTCCCAACTATTCTAGAAATAATAAAAATGTGCGCATGACTTAATTTAGGAACATATTTTACAAAGTTTCCTATTCTAGAATTACCATAGTAAGTTAGAAGACCAAGGTTTCCTATCTGATAAAAAGTAATATTTTATTTACAATGCAGAAGCACAATAACGCTCTCAGGATACAAACCCTATTAGCATTCACAACATACAATTTCCTAAGTGTATGTTAAGGAATTGATTATTCACATACACAATGGTATTACTCTATTTTATTGTTAGTAAATACAAATAAAGATATTCTGGTAACTTATGGTAATGTTCAAACAAAGAAGTAAAATATTGTAATATTCCATTCGATTTTCAAAACAAGCCACGCTTGTAGCTTTTGGCTTATTGCGACATGTAATTATAATCAATTAATAACTTTTCTTGTTAAACCAACTCACAATACATTTTGAATAGGTGAAAAACATACTATATTTAGTCATAATAATAAAATATAAATTGTGTTTATTAATGCTGTAATTGTTATTATAATTAGTTTTATTATTTAGGCGTATTTGTCAAAAGTAACAGGCTTTGTCGTTAGCGAAAGACACTTACTTAACTAAAAGCCGATAAATGACAAACCGGGTTTGACAGGCGACAATAAATTAACTGTAGGTTACATTATTATATAATAGTTATTTGTGGTTATTTCATGGCTACACAATTTAATCGATATTTATACATATAAATATCGATTAAATTGTGTATTTATCGGACTTGTGTAAGGACTGTTATTTATCTAACTAATAGGGTATATAATCTGAAAATAATACTACAAACGGAGCGTTCTTACCATTCGTATATATTTAGTAAATTACAGGAAAACAATATGTCTACAACATATAGAATAGTTTAAAGTTGCTTATTTTTCTAGAATAGAAAGTGAAAATAATGTCTAGTACATTCTCAATTTAAAATTGTGAGATATGCTTCTATAGATCTTCTTGCATATCAGAACCAACGG
Source organism: Leptophobia aripa (assembly GCA_951799465.1). Taxonomy (NCBI): domain Eukaryota; kingdom Metazoa; phylum Arthropoda; class Insecta; order Lepidoptera; family Pieridae; genus Leptophobia; species Leptophobia aripa. The sequence continues at coordinate 5,287,231 of OX637267.1, read as the reverse complement.
TTAATTCCTTGAAACTTTTAAAAACTAAATTACGTAATATGAAATTATACTCGTACTCGAACAAGAAATAAAAAGTTAAGTAAAGTAATTTAAATTTAAAATATTATCTTTATAAAATGCAGCCTATTTTTCTAAAGTATATGAACTATAAAAAGCTCGTCGGTTGAACTCAATCTAAACTTAAATTCGCTGAAGCTGAAAGTTTTCAAAGCTTTTTGCCTGTTGCTTGTGGAGGTCACGAATTGCTTTAAAATTAAGTTTGTTTCGATACGATGCATCGTTGGAGCTTTGATATTGACGATGCAAATGATAGCTTGTTTGTTACGCCTTTGACAAACTAAACACCAGAAATAGATTTAGTTTGAATATTCATATTCCAAATTTATATGTGATACATATTGGTTCATTTCAAATCTATCAAATACACATATGCAAATACAAAATGATTATTAATAATGAAAATATTTTTGGACTTCACAAGACGTTGACTTACGAAGGGGTTTGGATGTCTATGTCACTGTGCCAGTTTTGTTAGGTTATTGGCACATTAGAACAATTTTCACCATAGAAAAATTACTTAACATAAAACCGCGAACCGCTTCGGAATATATTTTCAGTTGAAATAATTTGGCAGACAAATCTTTGCCGAAATAAAGAGGCATAAAAAAGAAGAATGACGATACAACTAATAGTTATCCAAAATAACGAAAGCGCATATATTTATACATAAAGTGGTGTAACTAAAACTGATAAAGCCTTATAGAATTATTCGTTACATTTCACTTAATGATACTTACGTCACTATTAAAATTGCACATGACAATTTTTTATATATAAAGGCAGCAGTTATATGCTTACTACATCCAATAATAGACAATGGCTACAGATACAATAGTAAACTGAAGCTGTCATTAGAAGATAGGCACCGCGGTGCAACGACACCGGAAATATAACGGTGCCATTTGCATATTGCACCTGCACTAAGATTTACGTTTATTACAGTTTGATTTTACATTTCAATCTCTAGTTTTGGTCTACTGCAAAATATGGATAATGCGCGAGGAGAAGTAATTTGTAGTGCAACTGTGATAATTATTGAAAAAAATCATGACCGTATTGTTCATTCGAATGGATTTAATACAACAAATGTACGATTCAATCAAAAATAAAGCAATAAAGCATTGTTTTCAAAAATTTGAAATAAAAAACAGCAACAAAGAATGCACGTAAGGCGTTAACGGATATTTAATATGACGTCATTGCGAGCCATAGAGCGTATTTCCGGTCCAGGGGAGGGGAACAATAACCGTGCACTATGGATACCGCGTGTAATCTGTGGAACGGTAGTACGTATTATTTGTTTTGTGCAAGGTAAACTGAATGGGTTACATTCCTCCTTATAAAAATACAAGAAAATGCTATTCTTTTAGAAATAAAACAGTCTATTTAGTGTTTAGTCTACACGCAGTATAACTTTAAGGGTTCTCGACAAATCAGTACCAGACGCAAAAATATGACCCCATAATTAACATTACGGAATTTCAATGAAATATATTGTTTATAAAGTGCTCTAAACTCTAATTAAGTCACATTTTATCTCTTTTTTATCTTCAGTACATTAACTTTTAATTTCCCATGATAAAATGATTTTTTAACATATTCCCATTTAATCATATTCTATTAATTGTAATGGTGAGATGTTATTGTGGAATAACCAGTTCTTTAAAAAAATACAAATTTTATCTATTTATAATATAAGTATACATTAGGAAAACACATTTTTGTTAGCAGCCTGAAACAACTTCAATAATCTTAGATTTAATGGTGTTTACCTATGAAGGGACAATCAAATTAACAGTATAGTGAGACCAGCCGTTTATTATACACATACCATATAAATCTTTAAACTAACCAAGCAAGTCTTGCGACTTTATCGTTCAACCAGTACTGGCATCCGGCTTTGATCGCATACTTTTTTATTACTTTAAGATTATACTGTTCCAGACTTTAGTTTATTTATATTTTTACGTTAATCAACTCGCCCTGACACGGCAAAACTTTTCTAAAAAATATAATATTATAAAAATATTTGTATATTAAATAAACTTCTAGTGTAATTACATAAAATAATTTAAAAATGCCTTAATACTAGCCTCATACAAAATCATTATTCTCAGAATTATTTTCTAAGTTCAAGTCTTAAGAAATCGTTATAAAAAGCTATAATAAGTGCCTGTGGCAGAATAGCTTCGTACTCGTGACTCTCGTCGACGAAATGCACATAACTCCGTGACTGAGCGCGAAGTTTAGTAATAACTAATAACTCGAAAAGCACGGTAATTGCATAAAACGTTTGTTGGGACTTGCGATTCACTTGCACAACCGTGGTGGGTCTTCTTTTGTTTCAGGAAATGCTGTTGATAAACAGAAATATCGCAATTACTCGGCTTTCGTTTTCCGTGCGTTTTAAGGAAAACGTCTAGTTGAAATAATTTGCATTACAATCGTATGTTTGAAATATTTTAAATCTACATCTATCCGATTTAGAATTAGTTGAGTATGAGCGAATAATACGAAGAAGTTATTAATATTTTCGTTCTAAATGGTTGAGTCAGCTAACATGCGAATTGAATTATAAAATTAAAATTAAGAAACGCATTGTTAAGCGATTCCTATTATAGTGAAAGGACTATTTAACTTAAAAAAAATTTGGAATGCCTCTTAGTGCTGAGATAATAACATTTGTGACACAGTTATCACGCTCAAAAAACTGATAGTTTCTTGTGACTATCTTTTTAGACCAGTCTACTATAGAACTTAAGTAGCTGGCAATTAAGCACTGGAGTGCTCATTTTGATGCCTCTTAATAAATTGGGCTTTTCAGGCACTTTTTTAACGTATGCAAACTAATAGTATTCTACAAATAATTTAAATCCGATAAATAAATATAGTCTGAGATAATTTTCATAATATCGGTTTAATTAAATAAGTTAATACTATATGACAGAATAATTAATAATGTAGTTAAATATTATTTCATTATAAGGATTAAGGATTAATTTCGATCAGGATTTTTGTTTGCGACTAATAAAAAACACAGTTTCCAGAGGGTTTTAACAATCATTTATTTCCGTATTCTTATTTGCATCGTTAGTACCCATTTGTCAGGCAGAACGAATCATATTGGCTGTGATTGCAGTTTCGCGTGTCACGACTGAGGTCATGCGAAATCAACTTTGAATTACATTACTTTCGTATGCATAATTTAGTTTAGTAAAAGATTGTAAAGTTTATTTAATGGTCGCGCTTTATTTAAAAAAAGCTCGTGAGGATTATGAGGCTTTCGTCATGGGTTACGTATTAATAAACAATTTGATCACGGATTTCATGATAACAGATCACCGAAACTTCTAGTGAAATATACATATGTAGTACCTTAAAATTCATTTTGTGATGTAACTTATGTACGATACAACTCAATTGTTTGTATGGGCACTACAGTTGTCTTAAATTATATATTATTCATTAATGAGTAAGTAATATTTATATATATATTTATTATTGATAGCATAGATTTTGTTTATTTTTTATTTTATGTAACAGGAGGCAAACGAGCAGGCGGAACACTTAGAGTGAAGTGCTTACCCATGGTATATTATTAATTCTTTGTCTCTTAAAAATTTGTTGAAAGTGTACGCGTTTGTAACCTTGGAGAATCGTGTAAACACATAACTCACGAATACGATCGAATTGTAATTTCATGACAGGTGTACACGATTAATACCGAAACTAAAATCCGTTCCCATCCAATTAATTTGGTGAGTTCATACTCTACATGCATTCTGTGAACTTGTTTGCATACGCATCACATTCACGTATCACAAATTTTAAGAAATGTACCGTGTTTATTAGTGAATAAGAGACAGAAATTTGTCTACAGTACTGTGCAGTGATAGGACTGAAAACACCCATACATAATACTTATATTTTACATTACTTTATCGGGCAGTACCTAAACTAGAGCGTCTATACAACTAAAAAATTACGAGTAAGTATATAAAAAGGAGCAGGTGTTTAGCACGTACCATAGTGGACATGCACTCCTAAAGGTTACATGTAAGTTCAAGTTAAACAAATGTCTTTAACTTGTTATGAATAACTAAACGTTTCCAAGAACCCAGTGATGTCCTGGAATACTGGGCACCCACGGCACAAAAATGTTACTTCTACATAAAAGTAATGAAGTATAAGCTACAGTGCTTACATTGTTTTTGTTTTATAACTGTAACTTTAAGCTTTTCAACATACAATATGTTTATATATTTTTTTGTTATTTTAGTATTTTATCTATCGTTATAGCCCAAAAATTGTTATATATATAAGATAATCTAGGCTGAAATAGTGTTCATTCGTCGAGGCCGCATGACCTTATTAGTTTTATGGGACCGCTCGATCTACGCCCAAACTGGTTTGTGAACATACCGATAAGTATTTTACGTAACTTGACCCATGCTAAGTTTCCGTTCAAATAACCAAATATGGGATAATTGAAGATAATCTGTTTGAGTTTGTTCTTGTACTTTGGTACATTCTTAGGACGCGCGCCATCTTCTACCACCTACCTGTTACGAAAATAAAGTGCTTGTATTTGAGCCAAAATAAACTAGTTAAACAAGCATTCATTCAAAGTACTTAATAAGTACATAAATCTGTCTTGTTTTCAGTTTCTTAGTTTCACATAAACATTGTACCGCCAACCATCTCATCATCAGGTGAGCATGGTGGAAAGAATACGCCAAAAGACAAACCACCTCAGTAGCTATGAAAGTTGGCCTAAATTTAAAGTGGCTATGTTAAATTATTGATGTAGCTGTAGTTATTATATTGACAACTGTTAGTGAGATTTGCTACAAATTTATGAGATCGAGCGATACTATAAACAACCTAGATAGTAGATTGTTCTTATTTAAATAGAGCTTAACGCTATTGTCAGCATAACTGTACCTTGTATTAGACAAGACAGTCAGCACCAAACACTTCAAAGAGCGCAAAATGGGATGTTGCCTACATAAAAATTATATGTACTTGTGAAATGTGTGAAAACAATGACAATGCCCTGCCAGATTGGCCAAGTTGACGCTAAACGTTATATGTACATAGCACGCGTACAAAACTTTTTAACACAAGGAACTTAAAATATCACTGTAAACACATGAAGCGTTGGTTTCAAGTGATCAAAATCTTGCATCTCATAATTGGTATTTGAGTCGGGAAAACTTTATTGCATTTGATGATTTTATTTAGATAAAGTGTAAAACCTTTATTTCAGGCTTTTTACTTATTTACCATTTTATGGGCCTCAGTTGGTGTAAAGGTAATTCCATTGTTGGAATAGGGTTACCAGCTCAGTAACATAAGTAGCCCGAAGAAAACTTATACACGGAACACTGTTTTCATTGAGTAAAACAGCATTCTATAGACAATGACTTATAAAGCCCGTGATAGATAGATATACGCTACCACGTGATATATTTATGGGGTATACATTTATTAAGTCATTGAGCGAAGTACCGCCGGCAGTGAAAGAAACTTTGAAAGCTTTCAAATAACATTTACTGTAGTGAGCATATTTGCATATTTTTAGTAAACGCCTAAAAAGGCTTTAGCAAATAATGATAATGGCCATATCTAATACTTATTTCAAGTAGTGAGGGGCCCACACAGGTTGTCGCTCTTACCATAGACTTTACTTTAAAATTATTAGTTAAAAATATCCAACATAAGTCTGCCAACCCTAGGTAGGAGATCAAGGTGAGATTACAAAAGTAACAATTAAACCTCACCATTTGAATAACAATAGTACGTGAGAGTTTTTCCTACATTTGAGTACCAGCTTCACGGTAGTAAAGGCAGTAAGGTAATAAATAATCGTCTAATAAGGGTATTTATGTGCGAAGACAAGAGGTCTAATAACCCACGTCTAATTTAAATATAGCAATAGTAATAAAAAATTTAAATCTACTATATTGGGATCTGTGACACTTATCAAGCCTATGATACAAGGCTGTTAGGGACGCTGGACGTTACACGTAAATAATAAACATCAAAAGTAAATTTAACTTTAAACGTATAAAATCATAGAAAAAGGAAACATTTGCGTCAGTTGTAGCTCAAGACACTTGCCGATTCATAACTGGTTTGAATGACCCATCCACTTGATCTGTGGCCAACTTTCACGAGATTCCTCGGTGCCGCGGTGTTAGCATAGATAAAAAAACCTTCAAATAGTTTTTGATAAAAGCTATACAAGTAGTCTAGAGGACTGAATAACAACGGCACACACTAAGAAATATGTGTCCTGTGAGGATTACGAGATTTCTTAGACTGACTGACTGACTAATTTTGTACATTAACACGATTAAAAGATATAACATTTTAGTACACGTAAAATATATCCTAGTCCGACAAAAGTTTTCATAACACGCTCTTAATTATTTCTAACTAATTTATATGAAAGTAGGTTCCACTTTACTGTTATATAAATGAACATGATTAAAACGAAAGAAAAGCCACGCTTTTGATGTAACAGACAAACATTCGTAGTTACGTGGCTAACAAACATTCCGTATAACACTAACCTGGCTTTGATTATATGTGAATGCAACCTGATAGTATTTGGGATAAAACATGAAATGGTACGCACGCCTAATTTATCTTATCCCGCTTATCCTTTCAGAACTAAAGCAATTGGATTCTCATGACTTTTATAGGAACAGGAAGCGAGATACAGATTAAAATTTATTCACTGAGAATCAACCGCGTTTAATATTCTATTCTTACATAAAAGCCAGCACAAGAACAAAAAGTAATGTTAGTCAGGTATGTAATAGTTAGGAATGGATAAGACACTAAAGTCTAGACCCAAACGATACTAAATGTCAACATCGAAAGACCACAATTGGCTTCACTGCTACACTGGAATTCGGATTGTAGATAAGGGCCACAGTAAACTTCAATACATAGGTACAGTTACTTACTCGTTTATACGTACTTAGAACCGGGATAAAAATGTAGTATTGTAATATTTTTATTGAATAACGTTACGTATCGCAGAGACTTCCATTAAATCTTCGCTTTTTCAGTAATAATTATACTAAATAGCCTTATGAATTTGCTTACGATATATGTACTTTTATGTTGGGGAACTAACATTTTTTTGTGTCCTTCATCATTAATTACATATATTGAAAACGTAATAGGTTTGCCAAATTGAATGCCAAAGAACCGGTTACCGAATATACACACTCACTTAAAGATATGTTTAAAACTGGTACAATATTCCTGTTTCATATAATGAAATTTCTTTGAATACGTTACAAATGACGAATGCTAGTTGATTAAAATATTTTTCATCCATAACACATTTTAAGTTAGGTAATGCTATAAAAACCTAAAATTGTTGTACCAATTTTAGGTAGTTGTATTCAAACACCCCTAAGTATCTTTGTATTAGGGCGAATACGTCGCAAATTTCGTAATCAGAAAGGTCAATAAACCCTGACGATAGTACCCACGAGTACTCTTACCATTTATGTATGGAAACTAAGTTTTTTTACAGTAAACTACGTTTTAATCCTCATCTATTCAATATATCTGCTAAGTAGCTGAATACATGGAAAAATTGTATTCAAATTCTTCTAAAAACAAGCCTATGGATATACTGATACTGGCATTCGATACATACATACAATGTAAGTACGTATACCCTTTACAAGCGGATTATATTGTTATTAAATTGTAATTTTGTAGCTTTTCCAAACTTTATAATGAAAAATGTAAATAAATAATTCTAGCATATACAGTTCTGAATATAGGCCATGGTCATGAATGAGCAGCGTAAAGCAAAAGCTCAAAAGTAAAGCCTTAGAAAGTAGATCTGAATAATCAACTTTGATAACATGCAAAGGCTTCAACTATGATAATCTAATTTCCTACCTGTTTCTATGATGAACAAACAATCCTTTTGGCACTATCACAAGCACAACACAATACGAACAAACAAAACAAATTCACTGCATTTAACGTATTCGTTAAAATTTACTTTGAACGGTCCATGGCGTGATTTAAGGCAGCATTCGAGATGAAAGCCTGTTGAAGGTTTGACAAACATATAGAAGAAACTAATTTTAGTCACAAGTCACACACCACTCTATTCTACGACACTATACACAAATTTTGTAATACAAAATACACTACTGTACACAATAATCCCGATAAACTGACGCAAAAACGAATTAAACAAACGCCACACGGCCGAGGTACATTTGAACTAAGTTGGACTCGCCATAACCGTTGATCCATTTGTACTGTCGATACAACAGTTTTGACTTAAACGGCTTTACCGACGCCGCTCGTGACGTAGTACAGTTGTCTCTTACTTCCAATAAGAAGTAAATGAGATAGAACTATTCGACTTGTCAAAGTGGGAGAAGCCACAACCTGCGGTGGCGCAGAAAATATTCAAGTGAGGGCGCTCAACCATTTTGTTTAGCGACAGGTGAATTGTTTACTTGTGTGCGTTTCCTTACTAGTTCTCAAGTATGTCTGTTTTTCTTGATCGTTGAATAGTGATAAAATATTCGACACCATTAAATTTATATCGTAACTTATCGGTTGCTGATATGTTAATATTGAATTCATTAGCCATGGCCCTATACGAGGATTAATAACGTTGGAATTTCTCGATATTTCGTGTAAAACTTTAATAATTAGTTGGTTACTGTTAAGTAATAATGTGATGTGGTAACGGTAAACTAAATTAAAAAGCTTTTCGTTTTTTAAAATACTTATCCTTTTAATGTTTTCGAAAATACAACATGATTAAATGTAAGTTTATTTTTAGTTATAAATCGAAAGTAAGATCGGTTAGAACGATTTTAATTTTATATTACTAATCGCGAAATTACTCTTAATTTACTTTTGGTGTATAGTGCAATTACAAATTTGCAAAAGATATATATGAACATTCCATTATTAACAAACCTATTAGTTAAAACAGGCTAAAGTTTATTAGGTTGCAAGACAGAGTGGTCAAAACATAGTTTCGTAACTAAAACCTGCATATACATAAATAACGTAAATTAAATAGAATTTCAACGCAGGCGCGTTAGGCGTTATTAAGTTATCATAAAATATTCAGTAAATGATGTAAATTAAAAAGCGGTTTATATAAGTGAAAGTAGGTTACATAATTAATGATAATTGACTCTTGTTAATTACAACGTAAATTTGAGATGTGACATTGAAAATTAATGTTGTATAGATAATAATTTAAAACACATTTCTGGTTTAACGCGTTTAATTATTCCAATTCTTTATTTAATTTCAAATTATAAACTGTCCTGATATTGCCTGCTATTAAAGTAACAAATCATCCAAACAATTCTAGCCGTATTATCAAGCACATTTTTTTATGATTTAACAATTGAATGTTGTACTTAAGTAGTTAGTTAGTTACTTAAAACTTGTATATAAATATATATATAAAAGGTATTGTACAGCTTTTCTATACTAAATTTCGTTGTTAGAGGACAGGATCCATTATATATTTTATATGTAACAGTAAAACATACCTATTTTATTAGATTCCTGATTTCATGTCTCTTAATTGATTTCTGAAGTGGTCATGTGACGTCGATGAGTGTTAACAGTCCAAGTAATTAAGCTCGGTGTAAATAAGAGGACAGTTTAACGCGATATTAAATCGTTATTGGGTACTTAAGCTGATATTAGAGGAAATAAATCTTATTATCATTTGATGACAAACAAGACTTATATTACCTAAATATATTTTAAATTGCTCTGCAGTATTCAAACTTGATGTGTCCAAGTGTAAGTGCATATATCAATCGTAAATATTCGAGGACTATACCATGATGCACGATGAGTTACGAGCATTTGTCTAAGAGCAACTAAACCATAGTTCATTAAAGACTCATCGTCTCATATAACTCATTTAAGACAAAACTGTTGTATTTGTTAGTCAGGCCAGTTATTAGAATTACCTTCATCGATGTACTTGAGAACAAACTGCACATCAGGTCCCCAAGCAGATGCCACCTCCAATGGTGATTCTGCATCGCGTAACACGTGAACTGAAAGAAAATAAAATAATTATTGTAAGGGCAAATAACGTAATCTAGATCTAGATTTTATATGCGTAAGTACGATTTTCTGAACCGTTGCTCTCCTTAAGTAAGTACATTAGCTGATTGAAGGTAATAACAAATATAAGAGTAAAAGACCTACTTTTACAAATAAATACAATTGTATACTTTTTCCAATATGTAAGGAGCCAAAGTTCCAAAAGCTATTCGATACTTAAAATTATTATTGTTTTATATTTATTTTTAATTGTACTTTGCTTAAGATTAACGATAGATTGATATTACAATAATTCGAATATAGGAACTCAACAGACGAGCTTAAGTGAAAACAATTCATTGCCGTTGTCAAAACAGTCTTAAAGTGTCAAAGAAAAGTTCTTTCTTTTCAAATTGAGCTCATTATGATTAGCGACTTAATAACTTTTCACAAGAACCATCTTCAGATAAGTGGAGACATCTTCGTATAATTATCGAAATTGAAGTAAAATTTCTTTCACTTTCACGATTTTTTTCAAATTACGTTATCTACGTAAAGGAAAGTTTTGCACGCATTGCATTTCAATATACTACTTCAGCACTTTGAAAAATTCGTATACAGATATTCGAAGTAATCGCAAGTCATCATACCTATTATCCTACCTAAAATAAAACAGGTATGACATATTTCCCAAAATTACAAAACACCTTTGGACCATTGGACCTTATATATAAATAGATAAAGAAGTTAATATAACATGAAACAGTCTCCATCATCCTGTTTAACCGCAACTGTGAAGGAATATGAGATCACTCCACTAACACCGGAGTCCAAACGAATCCTGTCTCGGCATATAAATGAAAGGCAAACATGTCGACCACCACTTAGAGCCATATTAGTGATCTGTGTTGCATCAAATGTGCTGAACGGTCAATAATTGAGACAGTTTCCAACACACTTTCCGGTTAGCTAACTGACAGCGACACTGAGACGCTGTGGTCCAGCCGCAGACTGTAAACCCGCTGTCTATGGTCTACATAAAAAAACTCTCCATACCATCTCTAAAAAAATATGAAGAAGTGTTTTCTTATACAATTAGGTACGAATAATTACGTTAAATAAAGCTTAGTCAAAATATGCATTAAGGTTATTTGCTTTTTGATAAACTACTACGATATAATGAAGAGGCTTTTCAAAGTTTAAAACTTCAAAGCCCTCTTTAGTGAAGATGTGGTTTCGACTTAATTAAATTAGTCTAGGTATCTTCAAAAGTTAAAATGTTAATGTTTTGACTTTAGATTTTCATTCAACAATTATAGTTACACGTTTTAACATTTTCTAAGATGTAAATCTTCAACTAAACAAGTTGTATACACTCTTCCACTCTAAATTTTAATAGACCTTGCCCGTAGTTACAATTTACGAATGTACCACTGACTTAGTAAAATACAACCGCTAATTGCGGTAATAAATTTTCATCGCCCTAGAATAGTCGAGCGTCGCGAATCTCCCTAAAAAGAAGGTTTTTTGATCGGTGTTGCAGTGTTATTATACAAAAACCAATCATAAATTCCCCATCATTATAACTTTTATTTAAATCATTTCAAATCCCATAACCACAGTTTCTAGTACAAAATAAAGTTATTACATATATACATAAAGCGCCTTTATGAAACATAAAAGCAATAATTAGCGTCGCCCGCGCAGTCGCGTAATTTATTTCAAAGGAACTTTACGATATTATAAAACGATTTTCTCATTATTTATTGAGCATAACGTGAGCCATAGTGCAAGGAATAAAAAGATATATATTTTTAATATAAGAGCTGCTCATTTTAAGTCTACATATTTTGTAAAAAAGTGCTTTAGAAATTTAGGTTTTCCTAACTGAAGACTAGACTAGACTAGTCAATATCAAATCTTATATCTAGAAAAAGCGGTTTGAAGGGGACTAAGCAGATAACAAACTAACCGTTACAAAGTTAATAAACGTCGCGTGCGCTCTTTAAGTCTTGCAAATATTCATTACGCCAAATTATAGTTGTTAGTTGTTGCATGTACTGATGTGAAGTTAATGCGCGGGAAAGCTGAAGATGGTCCGTTCACAGATCAAATCTATATTAATTTCCTGTCCAATTTTTACTTAAGGGGAACTTTTAAATTTGTGCCTTTGGTTGTATTCTAGTGCTAGCTAGTCGATCCCTTTCCTAAATATTTTGTATAGACTGATTGATACTCTTAACAATTATTTTGAAAAAATATATCACTATATCACTAACGTAACTGGTTAATTTTAATGAGTTGGTTGAAACAAAAGCGTCGGTTTCATGTATTTAACGAGAGTTGCATAATGAAGTATGCTTTTATACTTTTACTTAGAAAATATATGCATGAAAGTAGAATTAGGTTTCACAAGGCAAATTATAACGTTAGTCTGAAGCGGCCAGCTCTTTATAAATGGGATAATACTTCGGAGCATGGCCTGACATAATTGTCACTAAATATTTTTTTGCTTTTAGAATCGAACCCGTACCTAACCTACCCGTACTTAAACTTATTTTTAATAAATGTCTCTATAAAAATATAAATCTTATAATAAGATTATATCAAACCACTTTGAAGGATAAAACCACTGTTACTATAAACATTTGAGTCGAAATAAAGTATTATATAATTTGAGATTTTCGTGGAAAGTCCGGGTTTCCTTGATGGCAAATGAAAATGAAATTTCGGACATATCTTTCCCACGACATCTCTATACCCAATTATGGCGAGTCGACTTTTTGCTTTCGTTAAGCTCGCTGATTGGTTTGAAACGACATAACTCAAGCCATTGGTATATAATAAGGTTTCTACTCATAGTTGTGTTACATTTAACAAATAAATACAAACCTTGTAAAAATAAACCAGTCTAATTACACTATTTTAAATGCTCATTTTACTCATTCACTCTATCCCATCAAATAATATTAACGCTGTGACAAAACACAGTTTTATTATAAACGTGTAAGTATATTTCTGTTGCCTTTGGTTCACTTCCATATTCAAATAAATTTATATTAAATCTTTAATTATAATTAAAGCGTCTCTTATAAGCTGCCTGAAGTGGTATATTGTATTAAATGCTTTTACAGTGTTTGTTAATTTCGATAAATTAGCATATATCAAATTATGTCCTTTTGTACATGTACAGCTAAATCATTATATTACAAACATGGAGGTGAGGTGAGGTGTGAGGAGTGGGTGTGGGAATAATAAAATAATATAGTATATAATAAATATTATAAAACTAATATGCGTGTTTTACATAATAGTAAATATTTCTAATATTTTATTGACTTTCAATTACACTCCTATTGTAAAACTTTTGTTCTTTTAATTATGAGGTCCCATAAACTTGTGTAAAATTTATCGAATCAGTTGCGTGCATCGACACCTTATGTAGTTAGATATTTTTTGTTGTTTTTGCATTAAGTACTTTGTTGGTATGTATCACAGATTCCATTTGAAAGGATGTAAGCTAACAAGTGCTCGACATAAAAAGTACACCGCTATACAATTTTGTGTCAAGCTGAATGTAGGTCTCAACGATCCGTTACGACAGACGATTCCCTTAATAGCCCTTAAAACTGTTATGAGCTTGTATCTAAGACCGCTTACAAATCTTATAACTTCTATGAAACTGAACGACTAAATTCAAAGGTGATTTGGCATTACTTAGTTGGGAGTAAATGAGTCACAAAATACTTATAATAAACTGCTATTTTTGGGCATGTTGGCAACACACCCTCTCATTTCTCTCCCAGGCCTTTAAGAGTACGCTTTTAACGTTCGAGTCATATCGGTCAGATAGTTGGTAAACTTTAAAGGCTCGCAACAGTTCCGAATAGTTTCCAACAAATATTTAATTAAGCGGTTTTTAAACATGACGAAAGATTGTTATACCTCCGTGATGGGGATGCACACTGATGAGCAGACAAGGCTCGTCTCCGGGCTCGCGGCAACAGTCCAGCACGTCCCGGCTGGTAGTCTGTGGTGTCACAGGCACTGCCGTTGGTGACCATCCTACACCGCTCTCGCACCACACTCTCACTATAATCTGCAAGAGTTAAATTTTATTCTTTATCTTCTGTTCGTGAATGGTGTGTAATGTTTCAATTTATTGTAAATGTAATAAATTTAAGGCTGGATATATTTGTCATCAGATGTTTTAAATTTTCTAAATCTGATATACTAACGTGTTATATTAAATCATTATTTATATATATTTAAAGTTTTAATATTAAATCCTAGCTCCAGTGTTGTAATTCTTGTAAAACCAGACTGACACTTATCGGCGACTGAAAAATCCAATTCGTTGGTCGGCTCACAATGTTTACAAGACGAAAGGAAAGTGCGTTTTGTTTGATTCTATCCTTTATCCCTATATAACACATATTTTTAAAGTTAAGCCAATTCATTGTTACGTGGTCATAAGTTATTTTTGTTACGTATATTTGGGAGCACAATTTTAAAAGAATGTCTTACTTTGTTATACTTCACACATACAGGTATATAAACCATGGGGTAAATTCATTAAAACACTGCAGGAAACTTAACTTCGACAAATAGTTCCACAAATAGAAAACGAGAACTCCATGTTTATTAAGCAAGCGTTAATTAATTCATTGAATACGAGATTTAATTAAATAATCAAAATTATATAGAAACATTTTGTATTCATTAGCAAATGTGCTTTTATTTACAACCCTATTAATGACTATAAAACTACTGAGATTTGTTTTGCAGTAGAGTAGCTGATGAGATTTAACCTTGGCCTTGTATTGGCGAATGTTTGTTTTTCTTTTACATTTGACTACAATATATATGTTATTATGTAACTAAATATAATATTAGTTAAGCTGAATCTAATCTTAAATACTTACT
The DNA here is from genome assembly GCA_951799465.1 of Leptophobia aripa. Lineage (NCBI taxonomy): Eukaryota > Metazoa > Arthropoda > Insecta > Lepidoptera > Pieridae > Leptophobia > Leptophobia aripa. Next base: position 5,272,162 of record OX637267.1, on the reverse strand, counting down.
TTCATAAATAAATTAAATGTTTCACGTCCACAAAACAGAAAGTGATGTCACAATACAGGAGATTTATGTGAGCTTTCGAAATATAAAACGCCTTGCAAAATTCTTCATTCAAATAAATTATAAAGGACTATTAATAATACATCCAATATTAAAATAATTGTCGTTTGTGGGGGTTTGAGCCTCCTTGTTTATATTATAAAGGCGTATTTTTTTATTTTTTAACACGTATTACGGTACAAATTAAATTTTCTATTCGATTTATCGCTAATGTCTATCGGCTATTGTATTTGATAGACATATATTCAATGCAATCGTTATACAAGGAGCCTCATGCTATGCGACCCTACTTTAGACAATCAGGATGGTAATAAATGAATAGATGGACCGTGGTGGTAATTTTTTACAAAACAAAATAAAGTTAAGGCAAAAGGGTTAAAAATTTATACTTCAGAACATCAATATTTCGCCATATTATAAATCGTATTTTATTGTTTTAAGTTCACATACATAGTTTGTAGAATATGTTCTAACGATTATTTTAATCCAAAACTCCTCTTAAACCAACCAACTCAATGAGTTCTTCATGTATTTGATTAAATTTTAAATCAAGTTTAAAATTAAACAAATTTACAGATTTGTACAAAATTTATTATTCATTAAAACTTAATCAAACTGTTACAGCTACAGCTTTAATCTGATTATTACGTTATACCGAATAACCATAATTATTAACTTCTATTTATCGCGAGTTGAAGCCCGATTGCTACTACATAACCAGGTCTCATGAGGTGAGTTGGATTTATGTCAAAACTATTTACATATAGTGTGCCTCTCTTTCTCTCTCGATATATCAGCTTGCATAAATGTACCGAATGACATTAAATACTGTTCATAATATACTAATAAATAAATATTTAATTAGCCTAACTGTTTCTAAGTTATGTAAAATTATGTACGTAGGGTATATAACTAAAGGCCCCTTTAAGGCCTTAACCCTTTGAATTAACGAACTAAGCTAACTTCTTGCATTATGTAAATGTTCAGCCATTACGTTATATATTTCATATGTGATCAATTTCATGGCGATTCAACTGACATTTGAATTAAAATAGTATAATTTTATTTTTTTATTTCAACAAAATAGGGTTAAAACATAGAACAAGAAATTAAATCTAAGATCAAAAACAATAATAAAAAAAATATGAACAGAAAAATATATATATGAACAAGTGGAGTATATCAAGTGAGGAACGAGCATTTAAGTGTGTGAGTGTGAATTAGTGTGTGCAATGGTGTTGCTGAGTGAGTGAGTGTGCGGGGTTTTTTTTTAAAGAATTGCTTCCGTGACCAAATATGTCCAAGAGCAGATAGGATTCATTGCAAGTTCTGGCTCCGCGCAAGACTGAGAGACAAGACTGAGTTTTGTCCGTAGCTTTTTCTTGCATTAGGGACCTGGAACAAAAGGACTGATAGGCGGGTACCAAAAAGTTTATGCTTTCCAGTAGCCCGCTACAGTCTTTTCTGCCCGTGACCAAGTATAATGATATACACGAATAATAACGTTGTTAATAATATTTATTAGGATTATATAAATAGTTGACGCCGATTGTTGCGGCCCATGTTGTTAACTTCTTCCAACTCTACACCAACATTTTGGCAATAATGAGATATGATTTAGTAGTTTGATGGTAGTAGCGTTTTTCGTTGCTTTCGGATAATTATTTCAATACATTTAAACCGAGTCTACTAAGTAGATATCTCTTAGAAACATCACCGCGTTTTTGTGCAAGGCATCAAGTGCATTACTCATTATAGGATTCATTCATTGTGAATATAACTTTAAGATTATGTAAATAATCTCTCAATATTCAAAAAGTATAAAAGAAAGTTCGTTTATCTTCAGATTAGTGTAATAAGCTTCTTAGCAACGAATTATTTCTATATTCCGTATTTGAAGACAAAGACCCCTTGAAAATAATATATTTCTGCCCTATGGCCCATCGTAGGTTAATGATAAGCCTGCTGTGTACATATTAGCATTATGTCCTCATCAAATACATCTGCGAGAAAATTATTGCAATGCTCATAAAAACAAGGCATCTAACTAGTTTCTAAGAGGGGAGTTTTTGCCCACAATTAAGGGATGACGATTCTAATCCAGATATGGTAAGAACTAAGAATATAATAGAACTGTTGGTATTCGGGAACTTCCTGAGCAGCTGCCCGCGCAGATGTATGAGTACAGAGGTCAACGACGTCCGTTATGTAAAAATTACTTTATGAATTCAAATTTATAATAATATCTTGAAGTCTCTGTATATTACATTTTCGTCTGGACTGTAATAGATAAATATTATTTACTATGTAATTGTCTCCATAGTAATTCAAATTGGTTTGTATGTGTGTGAAGTCTGTTATTGGTTTTTTTCTATATATTTTAGTCACAAACTATGTATTTGCCTTAAATCAAATCTTAGCAATGTATCCCCTGACACCACAGCATTCGGTTAACCACTGAATTAATAGAATCAGTTAAATACAGAAACTATAGTCGTGCAATGAAAAAGGCTAATTGGGAATAAAATTTGTATTAATCAATTTAGTTTGCGCCACAAATAAAAGCTGAATATTAACTAAATAAATTCAGTAGTTAGGAAACGAGATATGATTGCAATAATTTATGTTCACGGAGCGTAAATCAAACATTCATTATAATAAATAGACAATATCGTAGTCAAATGCAAATAAGCATAGTTAGCAAAGGTTTTGTTTTCTTAGTCATAATTTATGGAGGCTGTGCACACAACGCCTGGATCTTGAATCAAAATATACCTGGTACTAAACGCGTATATAGATCACTGGTAAACTTGGAATTCTTCTGTTTTTTATACTTTATAATAATCTTCTTCATATCTGCCTTAAGAACCTTTAGTATGCAGAAATGAAAAGCACATAGCGCTTTATCATTGTTATATATAGTAGGGATCTCGAACGAGGCTAATATCAGAGTTTTCATAAAACTTTTAACGTAATAAAATATAGTTGTAACGTATTTACACGTAGACTGTAGTATGAAAGAAAATATAGTTTCTCCTTACTACATATAAGTTGCATTTTATGGCACTTGATACTTCAATAATTAAACAAAACATTACATTGAAATTGTTCATGTAAATAACAGAATATAATGGTAAAATATCTTAACAGTTACTGAGACCTTAAGCGTAGTCTTGTATTGTTTTACGATATGCTTAATAACGATGGTTTGTGTGTTTGTTTGATATTTGTGTTCATATTATTCTATATTGAATTTATTAGGTTATGAATTGGTTATAAGAACGCCCTTCGGTAAACTCAATTACTTATTTCATGTGAACAAAGTTCCTGTACACTTTCTTTCTTACCGGTATCATATTTGGGTGACATGTGTAGTTACAGCTTTATCTTCTTTTCTGAAAAAGAAAAAAAGATTTTTTATACACTTATTAAAAACGTATTAAATAAATGATAAAAACAATGATACCTGGTATGTATAAAAGTTATATAACCAAAGTGGTTCGATAGTATTTATTACTTTTTAAAAACAGGTTGCGATTTAAGGGTCATCCGATATTAAATTAACCACGGCTAAGTAGTTGCCAATGTTTCAAATAAAAGCAAACAATGTATCATATTATAGTCTACGAGTACTTGCATCTTAAACTTAAAACTTTAAGCTTTGGCAATTATTATTATATAAGCAGAAAATACTGATTGGTGTGTGTTTCCAATAGAGGGTCTAATCAATTTTTTTAAGCGTTTAGTTAAAACCATGCGATAGAGAAGCTTATTTACCGAATTGGTCGCAAATAATAACTAAAGCTAAAGATTTTTTTTTAATCTTTACAATACCCCAAATAACTGTATTATTGTTTTAAATTTTAAATTGACATTTTCAAGCCGTCCTTATCTATGGTTAAAACAGTGAAAATCCTCACGTATAAGAGATTTAGAAATAAAAGATATATCACGTACAGATGAGATATGTAAACGGTGACATGGTGGAGATTATATTTTTGATGTACCGAGCAATTGTCATGGAATTTCACAAATAGATATAAAAGTATACAGTTAACATTTAATTTAAATTTCTGTGTCTCTTAATCACAATAGCGTTGAACCATAAACATTCATATAAACCCATTAACTACTCAACTACATTTGTTAAACTAATTTCTAAATTTAACAAAGCTGAACAAAACGCAATTGTTTATTCCAATCCTATGTAACATTACAAACATTCATCCAGTGTTCTCATTTTGATGGAACCTCGGAGCTTAAAACTATGCTTTGCTTCCTGGATCGTTCTACAATAACCGCCTCAAGCGTATACAATTCCCCAATTTAAAAAATGAGAACTAATGCAACATTAAATGTGATTTTAATAACATTGGACCATACAATAGCGCATAATATGTATTTTAATATACAAAATGTTTATGGTATTGCTCCCGTGGGCATATAATTCACAGAATGTGAATAATAATCGTGAATAAACATCTGTATTTTAAACGCGAATGTTATATTTTATATGCCTCAAACTCTATAGGTACCAGAAGTGACTTAAAACATATTTATATGCCTTTTTTACCTATAAACAATATGTCAACATATTGACGTCCGTTCATCGCACTCAAAGACAACTAGTGTATAATGCAAAATTTACGCTTCACCAGGCTTACCATATAAGCAGCGACTCCAAACCCTTTTTTCATTTATCGTATCATATTTGAAACTTTAGTTTTCTATTCATATGTCTAAACAATAAGGGTAAAGTACTTCACGTGAGATAGAACCAATATGTGAGAAACAAATGCCTAAACCATGGAACGTTACTCATTATCCAAGTATTCAAATGATAATTGTACGTTTTCAACGCATAAGAATTCAACATCTCTCCGCTAAATATTCATACATTCAAATAACATGCGTAGGAGTGACAAGGGTGTTATTAAGATTTTAAAATCTCGATGACAGGGAACTGTCTGCAGATATTCATTCTATCAAAAAATTTGATAAAATTCTGTTAATTCGAGGTTAATTTTAAATCATAGGTTAATTACCACAATACTTTTAACACAGATTGTATCTTAAGAAATCTCAAACAATGATTTATGTGAGGTCGTGATGGGCCAACCTTGGACAACCAAATAGACTATTTTCGTTTCTACAACTGACAAATTATTAAATTCCTTCAATTCTGTAAGCTATATAACTTTAATAAGAGATTGACAGATTGATTGAGATCTGTACATATCAAACCCATAATTTTGTAGACTATCAAACACAATTTATTTTACATTCATTTTTATTTTGTATAAAAAATATTATGACATTAATTATATTACAAATAACTATTAAAAGTAATTCTGCTATGACGAATAAGATGGGAGAGCGCTTATTATTTTAAATTTATTTCTTAATAATACTAAAACTGTAGATTATCTTAAAGCACGAACGGTACTTCCGAAATGGCATGGTCCCACCCTCAATCGTGGTCTTTGTATGCAAATGGCCCGCTACCAAATATTTCAAGCGGGCCTCTGCTAACACCGTGTGTATCTGAGCTTGATAGACGAGTATATTCACAAGGCTTTAATGGTTTCTTTTTGTACATAGCCAAGTAGCAGTTTGATTTATCGTGTGCCGGAATCGAAATATTATTATTTTTTCACTGAACATCAAACCCAGATGCTTCGAGCTATTTAATATACACAGCAAAAGCGATAGGTCATCTATTAACATAAGAAATGTTAACAACATTTGTTTAATTAATATTAAACTTTGAAATTGTTTAATTAAAGTTTATTTTATATTCATTACTCGAAATCTAGTTTGTATAATAAATTTATTATATAAATACTTTAAACTCGATAAGCCATTTATTTCAAATCTAAATTCTCGCCTAAATGAAAGTTCCAATCGAATAAACTCAACCTTACCTGCACAGGTTTAGTTAATAATTGAGGCGTAAGAATTAATCCGGAAACAGTGTGCGGACAAATTTGTCCCTTCCGTTAGCTTTGTCACATAAACCTTCGCCAACCAATTCGTCCGCGTAATAGCTCACATGTTAACACTATTGTAGAAATGTCGTGGTATAGTTGCCGATGTTTTGTGGTTTTTTTTAAATAACAATAAATCGATGGAGATAAAATAAAAAACCTTTTTTTTTCGAGACTAAGGTTGTTTTTACTCATTCACTTTACAACGATTTCTATCGAAGTTATTTTATTTTTGTATAAACTATATGAAATTTCATTTCTTGCCAGTTCTTCTCGTCCGTTCTACGCCCTTTTGATTTGGGAAATGACAGTAAATGTACAGTCAAAACTTTTTATGTTTTTTTTGACGATTCATAAGTGTAATATCTCTATTGACATAGTTACCTATGTCAATAGAGATATTTTTGATTTGATTTGATTAAACAAACTAGAGTTTCTAAAGTCCTTAAGAAGTCTTTAACTCTTCATATTAGTACCTACAGTACCATATTTGTAACAAGTGATTTATTGACCAGGACTGGTTCAGTGGTCGGCTGCTGAGTCAACAGTAAGTGATTGGTCTAATCAGTAATTGCTTTAGATATGCCAAAATCAATAGAAAATATTAAAACCTTGAAAAGTTCATGAAAGCTTCTACCTTCTATATTTAGTACATATGCTAATATTACGATAAGGCAAAAATACAAAAGTACCTATTTGTTCGTAAATGTCACCCATTCTCACTCCAGGGGAATCGTGCGCGGACGCCAAACGTAATGAATAGAAGAATGCATAAGTACCAGTAAAAAGGCTTTGATGCACGATGAAAACTTATATAAAGTGGGAAAGTTCGCATTTGGTTGCCATAGCAACGTGTATTATGTCAAATTCCATTTAGTTTAGCCGCGACTTAAATAGTTTTAAGTTTATTGTAAATTCTACAGTATAAGTCTGATTGTATAATGAAATTGAAGTATAGTAGAAGTAATATTTAAAGCATCAATACATTTAGCATGATTTATTAATAATTGAAAATAAGCCACCTTTTGTATAGTTTAACGAAAATCGTGCATTTATATATTTAGCTATATTTAACTTGGTTGAACAACGCCTTTAGCAGATGTACAGGAATCCGATAGTTATCCAATCATTGTGTCAAGCCGTCCGTCCGTGGGAAGTGCCAATCGCCGAATGCCAAGTACACTAACTTAAAATTGCTCTTTACATTCATGGTCATGACTTAGGTCATTGCACTTTGTCTAGGTACTCTCAAATTAAAATATTACATATATAATCAAAAACTGGCGAACATAATAAGAACAATGTTTTACATTGAGGGCTATAAAAACAAAACATTGTTTTATGCGTTCCAACACAACTGAAAAACAAAGTATATATTATATTATAAAACATAGCACACATATTATAAAACCCAAAGAGTTAACGAATTAATCACCACCATTGTTGATCGTACCGGGAATCCAACGTAAAGTGATTGGGCAAACTGAATCGTCATTAGATTTGAATTGCCACAGAAAACGTTCCGACTTCAGTAATATTTGCGAAATGATTAAATTAGATTACAAATACCATGGTTTGATTGCCAAAATTATAGTCTACTGAATATTGACTTAATGCCTGATATTATGAAAGAAAATATAAGTTGCTGTGAGTTATTTACATAATAAAGCAGCACAAACACTAACATTACAAAATATATTGATACTATCAATATTTAGTGATAAAACAAATCTCAATAATGAGAGAATAGAGTAAATTTCGTCTTGGTCCGAATTCGGATGGGCTGTCCGAGATAATCCAGATCGTTCACGCCCTATAACATATGTAACAATTCTGTTAAGAGGCGCATAAAAATGGTGTACAGATTAAGTTATATCGTATTATTCAAATTTTTAACTAATATGAAATATCGCTAAACCAAGATCACTGCTAGGTAATTACATTAAGAATACAATATAATACAAAATCTGGTATGCCGACACAGTGTATAGTAAAACTAACAATTAACTAGAAAACTATCAATAAAACTGTACGAAGGAATTACAAACATTAACACAAACTAATTTACACACACACAGAGTAGAATAAGAATCATCTCCACATTTAAGACCTTGAAGGCTGGTGACATCAACACGCATTGTTCTCCATGAAAGAAAAAACTAACAATGATATTTTGTTAAGTTCACTTTGAGGACAAACTCAATCCTCTTTTCTTAAACGAATGTTAAACCTAATGACTGAAACGGATACAGTATTCAACTTGCCCGCAAAGTGTTACCAAAACAGATGTCTCCATTAAAGTTTCGTGATGTTTAATGGAGTGGATGTAACGTTCCTACCTGACGGGACCAGAGGTCACCTCTAAAGGGTCTCAATGGTCGAGATATACATATAGTTCGGTGCGGTAATTAACATTAAAGAACATTAAAACTATAATTTACCAAGGGGTCAGTTCATGTTAAGACGTCTTACTATCTATTAAAAAATTCTCATACATTTGGTACAACCGTTTTGTAAAACATAATTGACAATTGAAAGGAGAAGACATTCGGCAAGAAAGTTCTTCTCGTTGGCCCTACGCCCTTGACTTGAGAACTGGCAGTAAATGTAATTATAGAGTCAACAATTTGAATTTTTTTAAGGCTACGTAATTTAATATTAAATTTGTTTTTTTTTGGTCTTGGCTTTGTATTTCCGTATCTTTGACTATTTATATATGTTTATAGACTAGTAATAGTAGTAGTGTCCGACACATGTCTTCAATATTTGAGTCTAAACTGCCGGTTTCCTCACGAGATTTGCCTTCACCGAAGCATGTGTTTATTGCGCACGTAGAACCCCCATCACGCGGCGCACGCTTTTGGCAAACACTGCTTTTAGTGCTATATACGATCTATTTAATAAAATACCATGATAGAATTGTGTTCCAATATACAAATAGTATATAAATAAGCAACCGGTTAAAAAGCACACATGTTTCAATAGTTAAATGCGGAAGACAAACTGGTAAAATCACCATTGATACTGGTTTGACCATGAAATTTTTAAGTACCCGAGTATTGTTATAAATCTCTTATCAATCAAGTAGATCTTTTATAACCAATTGGCTTTAGTATTTTTCCTTTCGCAAATAATTCCGGGAATAAAATCCTGAACCAGGTTTAAAACATGTCTTAATATTATTCACATAAAAACACAAGCGACAATTAATATTTTATCTAGAAGGTATGTATGTCGTGACTAACAAACGACCTTTTTATTTTATTTTATTCCATTATTATTTTATTATTATGTTATGTTGTGTTGTTTCGTTTTGTTTTAGTTTACACAATTAAGAATAGATTAAAAACAATGTCAAGAATAGATAAAATAAAATAAAATATCGGGACAACTACAACAATTAGTCTTAAATTAACTAGAATAATTAAGTTCAAACATCATTTAATTGTCCTAAAATAAGTTTAAAAACATAAGTTGAATACTTTAAGTTTGTTACTCTGTGAAATGTCATCTTTATTATTATTAATAATGCTGTGGAAACCTCGAAACGTGACGACAGTTTGATTACTTTCAAATTTCAATTAATAGTGAGGCTATTTTGAAGAAAATATAGACGTACCGATGCAAAAATCTTTAACTATATCAAGTCACAAGCAAAACCTAATGTGATCATAATCATAGTAACTATAACCTGAAACAAAATGTATTTAAATAATTACAGGCATCATTCTGTAAAAATAAATATGAATACTCATTTTAGTCGAAAATATCATACAAATAAAAAAAACGCTATTGTTAAAAAACCGATTGTTTTAACAACCGGAGACCTTGTACATTGATCAAATGTTTTCCTACAGGTGCCAAACCCATTGTGCCTCTAAAATCTATTTCAAGGAGAACAACTATGGCCAGTTCTCTAGCCTAAACCGATGATTGTTCACAAAAAAACAACCTTGACTCAAAAAGCCTAATTAATATTTACGCACAAAACTATTTAAAGTTTTATACGTCGACCTTTGAATAATGTCGTGGATGTTATCACCATTTGTTTCAATTAAATAACAGACCAGGTCGCAATTAATTATAAGCAATATAGTATGAGTTTGGTGCCGAAATTTTGCTTCACTAATTTAACACAAACAACATGCCTAAATCAATATTTTCAGTATTACAGTAAATTTATAACTAGATGGGTAAAACAAACATGTTTTAAATTTTATAACAAAGGATATTAATTTTAGTATAAACTTTATTCATATAAATTAAGTCAGGCATAGAATATAATGACTCATTTTCACAGGCTCGACTCGACTCGACTGCCGATTTCATGTCTAAAGTGTACCGCTCACATGGTGTAATTATTTAGTATTGGTTGAAAAAGCTTAAGACTACGACAAATTGTATACACATTAGAATATTAAATCTAAGAAATGAGACAACCAAAAGAATATACATGAAAACAAATGCAGAAACAGTTGCCTTAACCTAAACCTTCTTAAGAGCTATTTATAGTATAGAAATATATCTTCTATATATCTACTATAATTAACGTTAACGAGAAAATTTCGAGATACCCTGTAGGAGAGAATTATAAGTGAACGATTTTAGTTCCTCCTAACTTTCGCAGAACATATAAATGATTTTGCAAGAATACATATAACACACGTAATCCATTTATGGAAAATGTATTTTCCAAAGTTAATGTATTTTGCGCATGCTTTACTGTTATGTATTGTATACGGTGTGCTTTAGTAATACTTCAAACATGCAAACCGCAGAGAGGCCGATATAATGTTAGAGATGACAGCGTGGAGTTGTAAATCTGTCAACGGCCAAATTACAAGCGAATTCCAATCAGGACTCGAGCAACTAAGAAATATCTATCATGTACGTAAATTAAACTATTATTTATCCCGATTCCTTTAAAGGTTTAGTTTTCAAAAGCTCATTTTTTAAAGTTATTTCTAACAATGTAATGAATGCTGGCTTAAGATGGTCAATTAGATTTAAGACGATTCAAAATGTCAGGAGGTCAAAAGGTCGTTTGTACTTAATTAATAATAAAAAAAAATATCTTTGAAAGACAATGTTCATGTTATCAAATACGCGAGCCTCAAATCCATTAAGTTGTAATAATTGGATTAATAGTCATTGGAAAACTTGACATTCAAATTAATTGTATGCGAAAGACAACTTTGTGTGTGGAATGTGAATTATTCAAAAGGTCGACAATAAAAATTCAGTAGACAAAGTCAATAAGTTAGTGGGTTTCGTTTTAAAATATTTTTTATTTCTGAAACATATACCAAATGAGTGTTATGAAAATTGCTAAAGTTTAAACTGTAAGGCGTAGTGATTAAGGGTTTGTTTGCATAAGCTTCTTATACAACCTCATTCGAATTACTTTATAATGTAAAAAAGCAACTATTACCTAATGTAAAGAAATCAATTAACTGAAAAAATCGTTTGAAACATAAAAAAATACCCTTTACTCTAAAGCATTCACAAAACCTACAAACGGTTATCGAGACATCAAGGCGCCAAGCCGCAAATTCCTAGACTGACATTTGGATATTTTGAAACGTACGAAAGGCTTTCGTGCCTATTTATGAGATGGTCAACGTATCAAACTATTACAAAGCTAGTAGATTATTACGTGGTACATTCAATGAAAGCAATTGTTTAATAACAGCACCGAATATTTAGTATCGGAATGAAAAATAAGATTTATATGAATAAATAGGTTATATTTTAGATTATTATTTATAAAATATGAAGAAGGTTGATCTGTGGTCTGATTCTTAAAAAGCCGAGTGGTCGATTAGCTAATGAATTGCAATTATTTAACTATTCAAAGGAATGCAAAAAGCATGATAATAATTTAAAACGCTTCTCACATATCCAATATGTAATTTTTCATGTACACTCCGATTACGCATACGATGAAATATGATTAGAAAGACAAAAAAAATATGAAATAATGCAAAATACCGGTGACAGCTATTGAGGCCACCACGACCGCAGTGTCACTTACATAGTGCTTAGGGTCATCACTTATTCAGTAACATTCGATTTAGTAAAGGGTTTTATCTTGTACATGTATTTATCATTAGTGTGAATTATCATAACCCTATTACTTTTAAAAACTTATTATATAAATGTTGTTAACGTCATGGTATGTATATTATATATTACAAAAAGCTATTACAAGTACTGTTCAAAAAATTAGAAATTATGCATTCTCTGCAAGCCTGTTGAATCGTACCTAGATTTAGTTTGACCGTATCAGATTATCTACACACAATAGGCTCAGTGTTTAAGAATATGATTAGTAACTACTACTTTAAGCAGTTATTATAAATAAATTTTACAACATTAAGTACACCGAAATGTTACCTAACTTGGTTGAGTTACCAGAACATCATACATATTTAAGGATCTTTGTCACAATTAACACTTAACTGTCAAGAAAAGCCTATCATAATTTTGAAACCTTATACTTGGAAAACTACCACAAAGGAGTAGAGCCTAAAGATCAAGAAACAGAAGTGTGTCATCACGAAATCTATTGAACTGATAGTTTTACATACTAATCGATGTCAGCAAATCTATTTACATCAACAGTTGATGAATGTGGCAACCCTATTTACAATCAAAGAAGATCAAGTTACTCTTGTTGCGGTCTGAAAGTTAATAAAAAAATAGCGCATTGCGATGTAACCTTGTAATTTTCCGTAACTGTGCTTATATGTAATCAATATGGACAAGTTTAATGTTGGATTTTTAAGATAAATATATTGCTTTATGCTTCCAGGCACCATGCTTAAAGCTCCTTATCATTGGTGTCAGTAGTTATTTGGGTATTCCTATTTATTTCAAAAATTACTCCATTTATATTGTAGGCAGAAGTATATCAGATTTAGCGATCGTATTAATTGTAAATATAGGAGACAGTTAAATATTTTTAGTGGAAGTAACATTATTCGTCGATAGTTTTTATACAGATTAAGAATACTTTTCTTTAAGAAGTCCATTCAAAGTCAACGAGTCAGATTCATGTTATAACCGCAAAATGTATATGATCTTGACTTCTTAGGTTACATATGAATTGAAAAAGGAAAAATTATAACGTGGAAATTGTTCCATAGAAAATACAGTAAACGTAGATAACCCCTCTATTCATATCTAAAAGGATATTTAATTATATATTTTTGGTTTACAAGTATAAAATAGTTACCGCATTTGTAGTTTCATAGAAATCAACTAATGTAAAACTTAGTCGCAATTATATTTTGATTAAAATTTGGAGTCTCTATTAAAGTTTCACAAGGAGTCACTCCGGTTAGCTGTCGTAGAGTATTGCCAATATTTACTTTGCTTAGCATACATTTCGTTCGTGGTAATAAAAATTATATGTAAGTTTCTCAACAGTGCGGTAATACTCCATGACATAAAGTTAATTATATAAAATAAAATACATCTGACTCAACCCTTTTTTTAAATATTATTAACATTCAGGTCTTACAATAATACTAATTCTTCATATGTGCAAATTACTAAAGCGTTCGTTATTCATGTCAGCATATTTTAAAAATAAAAAAACGAAATAACGGAATTGAACGAAACGAATTGAATTGGTATGCTTTGTCGTCTGTTAGAGAGGATGGTCTCCCGGCTTCAACTTCATCATCACTATGTAGACACGGTTGACCACACCGGACCCAAATCCGGGACCATCTTTTGGGCACTTTTCTCGTTGTCCGCACAGGCACCGCTGGGTAATCATAATGTTCGCATAGAACGTCCTAAAACGGTAAAATTCTATAACAATATTAGCCTTATGTTATTACTCAACGATCCTACTAAACCTCGCAGATAACCGAAGCCGTAAAGAGCTTTCCATATATAATCCTTAAATCATACACGGAGTACTCTGTTCCAATATTTTCATATCATGTTTTAATATTACCGTTATATTTACTACTTGTTATTAAATTTCACTCAGTAATCGCGATACTAGACACTTGTACACCATAATAGGTTTTGTGAAATTTTAATTATAATAAATTAATATTATTCAGAATAAATTTTATTTCATGGAATATGTTTATCTGTTTTCCGACTAATGATATTTCGTGCTACTAAAAAGGTTCACAGTTCTGTCTCAAAGGCGTCGCAGCGATAATTCCGCGCATTTTAGTGCAATAAAGCAAACAAAAAAAAGATTTAAATGAATAATCAACATTGAGATTCATTCCACGGTTCAAATTCGGATTTTCCCTTAAAGATTAATCCGTCTCAAACGTCAAACTGCGTTCCAATCAAGGACTTAAACCAACAATACTCAGTATTCCCAATGCTACTCAAGTTCTGGCAACTGCACTCGTACTTCTACGTTATACAAGTGGTAATCTAAGAAGGCCACAATAATATTTGTATTTTATAGCATTAATATTGTATTCTTTATCTTTACATTATAAGTACAACTAATATAGTAAGTATTTAGTAAACAATAAAACAAATCATATCTTAAAGTTCAACAAATGACAGATCACACCGCGAGGTAAAACTGATTCAAAAATACAAACGTTTTATGCAAGTTACACTTCAATTTAAATTTTGGATTTCGCAACATGAAATTGAACAAAGTTTTAATTTAAAATGGTCAAAAGTAATCGAAATATCATGTAATCAACATCAATCCTTTATTAAATTATACTCATAAAACTAATATAACTTCTCGTTCTATGAGATAAATTTTAAAGTGGCCCATATAGCGAGCTCCTGATATATTATGTTGTGAATTGCAGTTGTAATTTGAAACGTTGGCAAAAGTTCCGATTGTACGCGTTCATTTGTGCAATTGCAATTTGCGTACGCGAGAATAATTAAAATCTATATAATTATTAATTTGTTACAATTTAAATTACTGTTAATGTTTTTCACACATTACTAATGCTAATCATTCTTATCTGATGTAGAAATTAGATGCAATCTTCAGTATATTTAAAACACTATACCTACTCCGGTGACTTAGTGGTTATCAGATATGGGGTCTAATTCATAGGACCTAGCGCATATGCCCAGCAAAACTATAATACGAATTAATAAGAAAGACTAATCAGCTAAATAAATAAATAACAAAATGCTCAAGCAATTGTGTTTGCCAAATTCCCTATTTGTTTTTAGGGGACTAAATACATTATGGAAATGACAACTTCCTCGTTTTTGTACTCAGTCAAGTCACTTGTCAGGTCAACCGTAACAAATTGCATACAAAACTTTTGATATAAGGTTATTGGCCTGTTCAGGATGTGCACAGAAACAAATAAATACACGAACCGTATCGCCGGATCACAGTAATCTCAGTTAACCGCAAGTTTCATATATCACCTGTATCTGGTTAACTTTGACTGAAGGTAGAGCAACAACCATCTCTGTAACATAGTCGGTCATGCACTGATTTATTCGCTCGGTTATTATATAGATATATGAAGTCCATTTGAAACAGTAAAAGTTATAAGTAGTATCAATGTGTCGAATAACGAAAATACAATCGTAATGTGAACTCAAGCCCAGTTTCCTGAAATGAATAAGTCAGTTAGGTGCGTTGCACCCAGCCACTAATCTTTTTAGATTTTTTATAAAATTTATTAAATATGAAATAATTTAAAGATAATCGCAAAAGAAAAATCCCATTTTACTATTCTTAAAATGAGATTTTTCTAAAAAATATACTATGAATAAATAATAAACGTATTTTATTTAAAAGGAAAATCTTTTCAATTATATTTCAAAGCCATGAATTAACATGTCTTTAAGAAAGTAATGTTTTCTCAGTACAAAATGTAGAAAATGTTTAAACTGAGTCGTAAAGCCTACACAAGCATTATTATATATTAACATGACTATAGAGATGTTACTCTTAGTAATATTTAGGTCTTTCAACATTTTCTTGTTTAAAAATGAAGATACTTTTCTTTAGAATTTGCGTTTTTGAATGAACATTTAAGTACTTAACATTTTAAACCTTTACTTTGAAAGACTCAAATAATTCCTTAAATAATTTAGTAATGATTTTACATGTCTTTATTAAGCTTAGTTAAAGCTGGATACAATTTTGATATTTATAACTTAAATTATAATCTAAAAGAGTGACTTCAGAAGGAACTAAACTAGATATATAACGGATATAAAAATAACAAATGTAAATTAAAATATTACAATGTTATTTTTTGGAAAATTTCACGACAAACTATAGTAGGATTGCACGTAAAATTATTGCATAGTAAAATTACACTTGCAATGGATTTAAATGAGATTATTTATAATTGATAAAATTTAAAACAGTTTATCTCTAAAAAGTAAACAATACAATTCAAAAAACACGAACTTTTCGGTAGTACTGTCAAATATTTATATTCTATAGTTTGATGCGTCACGGTTTTCAATAATTTTATATACAACAGGATATGTAGAGTTATGCCCATAGCAGACAGTCTAATTACTCTCCGAAACAATGGACCTTTCCCAATTTATGTCCCAGTTAATTTTCATATTATCTGTTTAATACGATCGCAAATCAATATAAATCGACCACTGTTTCCCGCATATGGGCGTAAACCATAAATTTCACTGTTTTCATTGTAATAATTAGGTGTCGGCGCTATTCAGATAACCACAGCTGTTGAATATATATTTTACGCTTAGATCTATAGTCTGAGTAACTTTTATTTAAGGGCATATTTTTGTATAAGATTCGTCTATAAACACGTTTAATAGCAGTAATGCCACCCAAGTGCTTAAGCGATTTTCTGTACCCTTGATTCGTCTTGTGTAATGTATATTGCTACAATAAAAAACACAGTAAAGAAACCGGCATTTTTCAAATCAAGTTAAGCTGTCAAAAATCAAGTTTACATCTGTTTGGCCTTAGTGGAGTCTCCATTGTGTAATGCTTCGTAATCCGACTCAACTTGACCTAATCCCCAATATCTATTGATTGAAAACTATTAGCGAACCTATTATCTGTTTAAGTAGATAATTCAATTTGCAGAAATCAATATACAAATTGACTTAGCACCAAAGTGTAGTGTGATAAAATTGCGTTTATGTTCTTTTTTAAAAATTAAACACCAATTCAAATTCAATTAAATGGTTAGTATCAGGAAAATAATTAATAAACTCGTCGCTATTACGTCTTGCAACTTAATTGACTCGGCCATGAACCACATACAAGTAAAACTAATTAAATGTAAACATTCAACGCGGCTCCCAACCTCGACGACAGCTTAATAAAATCAACAGATTAATTTCCTTTAATAAGCTTAGTTCTATAGATAGTTACAGTATTTGTTGCAGAATAAGCCTTTAAGGGATTACACGATACTTCTGATATGGCTTCACAGAGGGTGCAAATAACATGTGGGCAACATATACAAATGGAACACACTTTACATACGGTTATTTAAAAATGGATTTCCGCTCCGGGAACACTACGCATATGAAACATACGCAAATAATTATACATAACAAACAACCGAAAGGTATTTTATTGGAATCATATCAGTATCGCACACTTAAACATTATTGCTAAGTACTTTAATCTGCGTTTGAACCCGTGTCTATGTAGAGACCGGTCAGCATCGAAAACATGCAAAACGATTTTATCCATCTTTCCATTTATAAATAATATTCGTAGAATATGATATCTCTTAAACTAACAACCTTCTCTAAACTTTATACTGTACAAATATGGTTTTATGAATTTAAATGTATTTTTTTTGAGTTATCTATGAATATATGACACGTTTTTATAAAGGCAATACAACCAACTTTAACCCAGGATAATAGTCAAAATAAAGATATGGCAAAAGTTCAGCGTATCAAAGTCACATTATAAGTTCAAAGCGGGTCAGGAAATACTTCCGCCCACAAACTTAATAATTTACTTTACGCCGTTATACGTGTGGGTTTATTGTTATTGATGAACTTTTAATGTCATTTTGCGAGACAATATATATTTGTTCATACGACAGAAAACAGAAATTAAGTTAAATTTATAAACAACAACAATATTTTGTATGCAGCTGCGTGTATTATGGTTGCATAAGTTGCTATTCAAAATTTTCAATAAAAATCAGATGTTTCTAGTAATGACAATCCGTTCAAGGAAAACATCAACTTACGAAACATTTCATTGTTTTTCTTATTAGCACATATAGGTTATAAGTATGTAAGTGTTAATTTCTTCATAGGTCAATTAGTCAGACCTTTTTTTTTTTTCGAGGTGGAAATGCATTTCCGCATTCCCTGGTCCTAAAGGATATGTGGGACTCTTCCCACGCTTTTGTCTCTGCTCTTCAGAGACGAGGTGGGCAATACCCACCTCGAGTAAACCTACAAGACCACATTGAAAGGGCCCTGGGGTCGCTTTCGCACTCAACCAGACACTCAGCGGCTGCTAATGTAGTTGTCTACATCGGAAGAAGAAGGTTAGCATACCTTCTCCTACGCTCTCCATGTCTCCCAACCCGCAGTGGATTTGTGGTGGAACACTCTCTCTCCCGTTCCGCCGCCTCCTTCAATAAAATAACCGTCTCGCAGAAGGATGCCACTGCACTCCACTCCTCCAAATTAGTCAGACCTGAGGAAATACCGGGAAATACAAAACTTCGTAGCCGTCATTAAGTTAAGATGATCTTTTCGTAATATCCTCTAAACAAACAGCGCAGTAGAATTATGTATATGTGTACTTAATTCTTTAAAGAATACTACACGTTAAAATAAAGTTTTCATATAAATAAAACATCAAACACTAATAAAATTGATAAAAGTAAACTCGCTGATCAAACATCGCGTCCAGTCAAATCCAACAGAGCAATGTACAAAGTTTGAACATAATCGAATTTATCAATTCAGTGATTTCTGCTTTTTCCGGTAATTAAAATAGACTAGTCTTTTTAGCTGGGAATACAAAGCTTTATGCTATAATACGGTTGGACTTTTCCCATAAACGTAAATAATTTATAACATTTACTTTATAAAAAACGTCTTGTTAAAATCAGTATCTAGTGCACTCTCCGGTGGTTAATTTGAACTAATTTATACAACAATTAGTGTCTTTTTAAATAATTCATAAAATCATTAGCTAAAACAAACCACCAAGTTGTATTGTTTTAGTGGTTTACAATACAAATGTACAATTGCAACTCTGTATGACACAGAGGGCGATTATTCAAGCGCATTGAAATGAACATCTGTCACTGATCGACGATCACAAGGATTAATTTGCATGGGAATCGGCTTTGCATAAATCTGAGCAAGAGATATTATTGTAAATTCATATATTCATGTGTAAATATAGTATAAACATATAAAACTATAAAATAACCACATAACGTTGCTAATACGAAAATAAAACTAAGACAATTTACTCATTGTAGTGTAACAACGATATACTTATTGATTTTCCAATAAGGTAAAACACGATGAGAATTTTTATAATACTGTAAACTATTATTTCTCCGATAGTCCTATGGAAAAATAGTAGTCATGAGTTATACAAACATAAAACAGAGCAAGTTTTTTTAATGAAAATTATGACAGTGATAAACATATAGTCACTGACTCAATCTACGCAACAAATGCTAATTCCAATAACAGCGCGTATTAAAAATTAAAGAATTTATAAAAATTACGTTCAGCGAAGCATTTAACTACAATTTCTGTCTAATATTTATTCAAAGCTATGGGTTATTACCCTGCCTTGCATATTACACAGAAAATTGCATTTAGACTGAGTAAAAAACAGGCTAGACGAAGAGCACTTAAAAAATTAAATTTTTACACATGCATAGACAAAAATAGTAATATACTACAGAAGACTTACTAGTTAGTTTACGTATTAAACGTCTTGTTAATACTGTTTAGATGAATTTTAAAAACGAGCCATTTCGCCCACGCCAATCGTGACTTAAAGATCGTAGGTGTGTATTGTTTTAAATTAAGTTCAAGATTAACGATTTTAAATTCTTGGGCCACTCCTTTTTTGGTATGTTCGTAGTAAAGTTTTGCGACATGTGTATAATGTACCTACTAGGTTCTCTCGTGTTATGTACTCTTCTACTATAAAAAACCTGCTTTTTGTAGAAGGGCAAACGGGCAGGAATTAATTCACAAATACGAACACCCACACCGCCAGAGGGCTGGTGTGTTACCTGTCTCTCCAGAATTAGAACGCTCTCTTCTTGATGCTCCCTAAGTATGGTTTGCTTTAAAAAAACTTTCTTGTCTCACAATGTATTTTACGACAGTATTTAATTTCATACCTCACACAAAAGGTTTAACTTTGATGCGGAGTTTTGGCTTTGACTTGAGCCCACTAAAGAAGATCTTAATAGTTTTATAAGTTAATAGTGGCCACTTTCCATAATTTTATACATCGATAAAAATAAATATTACTAGGCGACCAGAACAAAAGCTACTTAAATAAATTTTAAGCGGACAGTGTTGATGTGTAATATACGTTATAAAGGTACAAATATGATTTTAATATCCACATACATGTTAAACTAATACACAGTGAAATTAAGGGCACACTATTAAGAGAAAGTGATGCAAAGTAGGTTAAAAACATATGAACGAGGGTTATGGGATTCGAAAGGTTTGAAATATTTAATCTTTATCATATACAAAATCAGTGTTGACCAAATGGTTCGCGCGTGGGCATCTCCATCGAGGTTGTGTGTTTGATCCCAAGTGCACAAAAAGGACAGATACAAGGAAGGCTGATATACTTATAAAAAAATGTAAATTTATTTAAAAAAAGGACAACCCGTCGCAAAACCCCACTTAAAAGTGTATTATGGATTATTATAGTAATTGTTCCAATATTTGAAGGTTTCAAAGGTTAAAACAACACTATTATTCCCAATAATCTCGTTTGACTAAAAAAAACACCAGCGTAAATCTACATTGGCATACAAACGTGGCGAATATTTACTTATTTACCTTTAATACTTCAGTCATCGACCTCTATAATACTCGAGTTAATAATTAAAACAACGGTATTAGAAATTTTTACACAATAACAATTAGTGTCAAGTAACAAGCGTTCACAAAGCGTGTTTACTTTTAGACAAAGTACTGACACACTTCAAAACAACTGTGCGGCGCAATGTTAAGTACCTTCAAGTGAATATTATATTTGTATGGGCCGTATAAAATACCAAACAGTTCCTTAATCCGCTAAAGGCTTTGGGAAGAAAAGGAATTTTCTTAACACTTGGAATCTTCAACGTTATAACACAGTCATAACAATAGCCTTCAAAACGTAGTTTTACTTAGTAATATGAAGACAAACTCGTTACAATTGTGTTAATTGTTTGTTCATAGATTTCGCTTAACGATTTAGTTTTCGTTTTGTTCGGAGATAAAGAGTTAGTATATATATAAGTTAGTATAAGCTTATATGCCCAACATATACATTTTGTACATAAATACAAATATGTATATAATAAATAACTAACAAAATACAAATATTATAAATTAGTTTCGAATTTGCGACATGCATTCAGTCTATGTGAAGTTATTTCAAACTTCCAACGTTTCTCCAACTCATACGAGACATGTGCTGGAAACATAAATTCAACAGTTTATGACTTAAATTAAAGTTCACTACGTAAATACGTTGAAAACATTTCTTCATATATCTGTAATCAATATTTATATAAACAAATAATGGTATAAAATTACTCATTACTTCATATTCGGGAGTTGCTCACTAGCAACCTCACTACATAGGCAATAGGGTATCCCAAGTTAAACCGTAAAACCACTGTTAAACTTAAGGCAAAAATATCATAATTTAAATAGTAACAAGGCCGTTAATAATAAAACCATCAAATTTAGTCTCTTTTTGAATGTAAAAGCTTTGAGCAACGATAAATTGAGTTCCATTATTCAACGAGAGATCGTGATGACGCATTCAATTTGTAAAAACGCAGTTCAAAGATCTGTCTGTAGTGTTAACGACTTCATGTTTTGACATAGCTATTGAAATTAATTATTTCTTTGTATTATACGTTTAGTGAGGCCGGAGGTTATTAGATAGATAAGATCTACTTCGCGCAATTTCGTATTACCTACTTTTAGTATTCTTATTGGCTTTATATGCCTAGGTATATAAAATTGTATTTTGTATACGTATACTTTTTATGAAAACAATTTTTCTTGAAAATAAACCGAGTGTTGCATCAATACTCGACTTTGTCGATGTGAAAATTTGTCATCAATCTATTGATTGGACCAACTTCAATTTATCACACGGGAAATTGCCTTCACTGTTTACCAGGAACATGTATAGGTTCTATACAAAAATGTTATTTTTTACCGCGTGACCTACGAACGGGCGTCAATTGAGATTGTCTCTCCAATTTTCCTATAAACGTCAGTTGATATTGACGCTATATACAGTAAAGTTGCGCATATAATAAATATTGCCTATTTTGATCGTTACATACCTGTTTCAGGTGTGATAAATATACCTTTTTTTTTTTTTTTTTTTTATGTGAGAGGAGGCAAACGAGCAGGCGGGTCACTTCGAGTGATGTGCCAACCGCCGCCCATGGACACCTGCAACGCCAGGAGGCTTACAAGTGAGTTGCCGGCCTTTAAGGAAGAGGAACGCTCTTTTTTTGAAGGTCCCCAAGTCGTAGCGGATCGGGAATACCTGCGCTGGCAGTTGGTTCCACAAAGAGGTGGTGCGCGGCAGAAACTGCCTTAAAAAACGCACAGTCGTGGAACGCCAGACATCAAGGTGGTACGGATGGAATTTGGTATTCTGCCTTGATGTCCGGTGATGGAATTCCGCTGCAGGTATTAGCCCGAACAATTCATCAGAGCACTCCCCATGATAAATGCGGTAGAAGATGCAGAGGGAGCCTACATCTCTACGCAGAGCCAAAGGATCAAGCCGATTGGAAAGGATGGGGTCGTCGACGATACGAGCCGCTCTGCGTTGGATGCGATCAAATGGAAGGAGCTGGTATTGGGGCGCCCCCGCCCAGAGGTGGGAACAGTACTCCATATGAGGCCGAATTTGCGCTTTATAGAGTTGCAAGCGATGGCCTGATGTGAAATACTGACGCGCCCTGCTGAGAACACCAAGCTTTTTAGAGGCTAACTTAGCCTTACCTTCCAAATGATTGCAGAACTGGACATCGCTCGATATATCGACACCAAGAATTCCAATATTGGCTGAGGCTTTAAGAGGAGTGTTATCGAATAGTGGGGCCACGACAAAGGGATTCTTTTTAGCGGTAAACGCGCAAACCTGGGTCTTCGAGGGGTTAAATTGGACTAAGTTAAGTCGACCCCAATCCGAGACTCCACGCAGTAGAGTCTCGACTTCAGACACAAGTTTGTCCCGACACTGCTCGACATCAACCCGGGAAATATTTGCACGGCCGTGATATAGAGCATCTCCAGTACTGTCATCCGCATAACAATGAAGGCTGCTTAAGTGCAACATATCATTGATATGCAAGAGGAACAGCGTAGGAGAGAGTACACAGCCTTGGGGAACTCCAGCGTTTATGGATTTGAGGTCGGAACATGCACCGTCGACAGCGACCTTGATGTTCCGATCGGCCAAAAAACTGGAGATCCAGTCGCATAACTTCACGGGAAGCCCATATGCTGGAAGTTTTGAGAGAAGCGCCTTGTGCCATACCCGATCAAAGGCCTTTGCTATGTCCAGACTAACCGCCAGTGCTTCCCCTTTAGACTCAACAGCTTCTGCCCATTTATGAGTTAGGAAAACTAGAAGATCACCAGCTGAGCGGCCACGGCGGAAACCGTATTGACGGTCACTAATCAGCTGGCACTCCTCTAGGTAACGAAGGAGCTGGCTGTTGATAATAGTCTCCATTATCTTAGAAAATAAAGGGGTAACAGCTATTGGGCGGTAGTTTGAGGGATCAGAGCGTTCGCCTTTTTTAGGAATCGGGTGAACCAAGGCGGTCTTCCAAGCGTTCGGGACAATGCCGAGTGAATAAGAGTGCCGGAAAAGACGCGTCAGGACCGGAGCCAACTCAGGAGCACAAGTGCGCAGCACTATTGGAGGAATACCATCCGGTCCACTCGACTTATGAATATCCAGGGAAGTAAGGACTTTGCGTACAGCACGAAGCCGAAAAACAATTTCGGGCATCGAGGTATCACACCGCAATAACGTCGGTGGAGTATTTCCGTGGTCATCAATCGTCGAGTTGGACCCGAAAAGAGAGCCTAAAAGATCGGCTTTCTCTTTCGGGGTGTTGGCCATCAGGTTGTTCGCCCCAAGTAGTGGTGGAAGAGAAGGCTTACAGAAGTTTCCTTGAACAGCCTTGGCAAGAGACCAGAATGCACGTGTCCCAGAAGGGAGCCGAGCCAGCCTATCACCAATTCTGCTGATGTGAATAGACTTTGCCTTAGCAATGGCACTTTTGAGGGACCTAGAGGCCGAGTTGTATGCTTTTTTAAGAACGCTGGTATTTACATCACGTGATGCTGCCGCTTGAGCCCAGGTACGATAACATTCAAGCTTTCGGCGCGCCGCCATTTTGCAAGACTGTCTGAACCAAGGTTGGGACTTGCCACCGATGGGCACAGCAGAGAAAGGAATAAAAAGCTCCATTCCCTGCAGCACCACATCAGCGACAGAGTCGGCGGCAGCATTCGGATCATCCGACGAAAAACAAATCGGCCCCCACGGGTAGGAAGCAAAAAAGGAGCGCATTCCATCCCAGTCTGCTGACCTATAGTGCCAGACGCGACGACAACCTGCAAAACGAGGTCGAGTGAGTCGCGTTGTTCTTATAGTACTCCGAACAAGGCAGTGATCTGAAGATCCTAATGGGGAATCAACTGATACATGATACCCGTCCGGGTGAGAAGTCAGCAGCAGGTCCAACAGTGAAGGATTTTGACCTTCGACATCTGGGATTCTCGTGATCGAGGGCACCATTTGAGTCAGGTCGTAGGCCAAGGCAAAGTCGTGAAATATTCTTCCCGCATAGTCGGTGGTAGTAGAGCCGAGCCAGTCGGTATGGTGGGCGTTAAAATCGCCAAGAACTACGACTTCAGCGGTAGGAACATTTGCAATCAAGGAGTCTGTAGCCGATTGTATGTGCTCCACAAGTCGGTCAATTTCGGCATTACCGCTATGAGACCTATAAAGGCATGCGTAGAATCGCGGATGGTCATCGCAGTCTACGCGGAGCCAAAGAATCGATAGGTCTTTTCCTTCAGGAAACATGAGGCGACGAGAGCAAATGTCATCCCGGACATAGACACACACTCCAGCCCTTGGCAGGAATCTATGTTCTAATTTATAACTAGGGTAGGAGAGGAAAGAGGTGTCACCAGGAGAAGAAATCTGTGTCTCGGTAAGAAAGAGTAAGGCCGGCAAAGCTGTTTCAAGGTGGTGGTGAACAGCGTTTAAGTTCGAAACAAGCCCCCTCACATTGCAGAAGTCCACAGTAAGCGGTGAGGAAGGTGCCAAGTGATGCTTACTCTGTTTGCCCCGACATTTATGAGATGTGTTTTTAGATATGAGCGCAAAATTGCCCCCCCCAGAATACGAAGGGCAGCCTGGGGGCCCAACAACAAAACAGTTAGGTGGACACGCAGGAGGGGATTCTCCACGACAGGTGGTACCCCCCTGGGGTAATTTCTTTTTATTTTGCACCATCATTCAAGTATTTGTTTGGGGGGACAGGGAAGGAGAGGGAATGAGGAGGAAAGGAAAAAAAAGGAAATGGAGGGTTACAAGAGGGCGGGGAAGGGGAAAGGATGGGCACCGGAAGATCTCACTCACCGAACGAAACGCGAGTACAAAATGAACAAAGTCCAATTGCATCACTTCACGCCGGTTTTCTGTGAGAGAGTGGTATTTCTCCGGCCGTGCCTGCCCATTCGGCTGAAACCCTAAGGTAACAGCATGGCACTCCCACTCACAAAACCTACTTAAAGCTTTCCAACGTAGAGTAAAAGCTCGTAGAACAAAGCGAACAAACAATAGGCTCGATACGAGTGTTTTGAGTACCAAAGTAATTAATATAACTGTCCAAACTACAGAAAATTTGATCATTTACATTAATTGACAAAGACTTTATAAAAATATTTAATAAAAATTAACACTCAATACTCAAAAAAGTTAATTGATTTATGACGAGAGAGTCAAAGCTGTTGCGCGGGCGCAGACGTGAGCCACTAATGAGGCCGATCGTATCAGAGGGCTCACTTTCACTTCGCAGGGAAATCAAAGAATATAGATCAGAGTTACGCATAACTACTTTAAATGAGAAATTAATAGACGTTTTTCAAAAGTTCTATCTTCCGGTAGTTCCTAAGTAGTCGAGTCGAACACTAGTGTATGACCAGATCATAGTTATAAAAATGTATTAAATGTAGACGCTTAAAACTATTTTTGAATAGTTTCATTTGAGTTACGTTATACAGGCCATGTATTGTGAAATCGTTTTTATTGAGAACTGCAATACAATAGGGCTTTGAAATTGACGAAAGTCCATCCATCCATCTCCGTAATAGGTGTAATAAGATGCAATTTAAATGTACACGTATTTGGTTTTATTCAAAAGTCAGATAACAATGATCTATGGTGTTAAAAAGAAAATTTTAAGATGTTTCACCTTAGAGAGCTTTTTTTGAAGGTTTTATTTATGTTCCAAATGTACGATTTAAACCAGGTCCATAATAATTTTATAATTATAAAATACATCACATCTTTTATAGCAAAATAAAAATATGTTACATTAATGGGACATTAAAACTGAGATGACTAAGTTCGAGACACTTGAAACTTTAAAGTACACAAGACATCGATTTCTATAGACACGCGTGGGTAAAGTATGGAGCGGAAGCGTAGGGAAAGTTTGTTTGTTTATCAAATTTACTACAACTCACGTATGGGAGAAAATATCCAAATAACTCAACTATTGCTACATTTCCACGTTCGTAAATTTTAATAATAAACATATTTCAATTTAGAAATCCATTTTATAGGTTGATTCCACCCATAAATGGATGTAAAACGTGGCCACAGTGTGTATTAGCCGATAACGATTGCGAATTGTCCGAATGAACGAAACCGTGAGAGCCGGCTTAGCTCATCAATATGATACCCTTTAGCTTTTAGCACTAATATAGGCAGGTTATTTTAAACACTGCTTTGGTGTATACTTCTCTGTCTGACTGTTAGTTAAGAGATGTGTTATTCACCTCAAATTAAGGTTTATATTGTACAGATATAACATGGAAATTTCTTGAATTGATTTTGACAATTCAATTAAATATATTTAAGTTATTGACATTAAAATGTTGTATAAATAAACCTTTAATAAGGTATTCTAGGTATTAAGGCATTCTAGTCAGATAAAGAACCATATATTCTAAAATAAATAGTTTCGTAATTAATATGCTGTGGTAAAACTTACGTGATTACATGTATATCGTTAGTAGAAAGCTCGCAGACAATAGACACTACATTTGCCACAGAGCAGTCACCTTTTACCTGGTGACCTAGCTAATTTACACCCACCCGGTTTTAAGAGCATTGTGGCTTCCAGCATAGGCTTCTAGTCATTACTTAACACTAGTCACATATGCATATGGTTTTGTTATTCGAATTTAATTAGGCTATGATTTTACTAGATTCATTCATTCCGGCACTTCAATTTTGTTTCAAAATACGAAATAGTTTAAGAGTAGTTTAGAGTAGTTTGGACAGTTTAGGGTTCGACAACTATTTCGATGATAGGTTATAAACAATGTAAATAGTTCAGCCTCTTAGCAGTTGGACAAAATATTGTTACAGCCAGTATTTCATATTAGCCCATTTCAGTTCGCGTACCTGTGCAAAACATTCTGTTGATTTTTCAACTAACGTGCGTACATATGTATTAGAAGCCCAGAAGCTAAGTACGATATAATCATCGTATAGATCTCTTTTACATATCCGGAATCAAATAAGCGTATCAACATCCGTAATAAGATATGAATTGCCTTATTATTACTATTACTATTTTAATGTTATTCCGTGTTTGTCAGACAATCTAAGAAGACTTAGGAGAAGTAACCTAAAATTCAAGCTCAAATATTTTTATTCAGTACGATTTATATTATCATTTTCAAACGTCTTAAACCGAAGGGATGTGACGCCTACTCAAACTCAAGCTCATAATTTCACAGGCTCTATTTTATGATAAGTTCTTGCCAATTTTGTAATAGATATTCTTATTTCTAATATGTATTTTTAGTCATATAAAAATATCTTGACAGAAAAAATGTAAGTAAACGTACTCTTTATAATTTTCACGTAGCGTAATACCAGATAGACAACAATTTAAAAGTATTCAACGCGAATTAATGGAGCTAGTTTATCATTAACAATTACATCACAGTAGCGGACATAATTGGCGTGTAGCATTGGCCGGAAAATTATTCCCTAGACGAGTCTAAGCAGGTGCATATTGCAGGTAGAAAAAGATTGCAGCGATGCGTTGGTAAATAGATTAATTATTATACACTAAGCTGTCGATTCCACAATGGTATCACTATCTGATACAGATTTTATTAAAGCTTTACGTTATTAGCTGTTACGTAAATTTTTAAATTATAAAATAAAATTTCTTCGGAAATGAATTTAAATTAACATCCAAATTGGAAGCCAGAAAAAAAAACTGATAAACATTTAAGCATACCTCATTTATATAACGAGCAAAGATTGTATCATCCTTACAATGTAAGAACCATAAAAAACATTTCACTTTCAGCACGTTACCTCATTAAGGGTCAAATTAAGCAAAGCTTAACTGACTGCAAAATCTGTTTTAAACATGTATGGAATAGTTAGTAAATACCACATTATCATACATACCGTATTTAAAGATCACAGGTTTACCTTAGTGCTAAACCACAACCGCAATAAGAAAGCATTTTTGAAATGCGTATTTTTCGCACTTATCGTTTTGATGTAGCATTAAAATGTTTCGTACATATGCAATTTGTTGTCAGTTTGATTTATTTCTAGTAATTCTATCTATCATAATAATAGAAGCGTTATATGCAATCAGCTTTTAAATATTACATATATATATATCAAAGTGTCAAAAACGGCCGACTTACCGTGTCTCTGGTCCAAGTTTAAGCCTATAATATTTTAACGAGGGCAATTATTCTTTGCTTTACTCCGCACTATAATCAGGGGGTGGTACGTGATGTTTTCATGCCTGCGTCAGTTTCAAGTAAATTGCCAACATTAAAGGGAATCATGAACAACATCAAGGATTCATTATTTTGATATACGTTTCTCAAAAGGTCTCATTATGTCATCTGTCAAACTTGCCATCCGCATTACTTTTATTAGGTACAAATAGCAGATGTTAGATCGGTTATAGATTATAGAAAATTGATAAGTATTGCTTATGATATGTGCAGTGAAAGGTAACACATAAGATAAGAAACCATAAACTTTAAACCCCACAATAAATATATACTATTTGCGGCCTTAACAAAAAAATATATATTTTTAAGATAATGTTCTATTACCATTTGTGTCTATATTTTTGTGCTGGTATATTATATTATCCATATAGAAATACACATATTGTCATTATGAAATCAGTTATAGTCCCAAGTACGTCTCATTCCTATAAATTACATGTAACATACAAAAATATTGACACCCCACTAATCTTTGGTTAAGACGACTGCACAAACAAAATAGTCTTTTTGGATCATTATATAAATTTGATCGAAAGTTTCTTCATTCACCCCTAATCCTTTGACAAAGTATCAACTTTAGCAAAACGAAATAATATTCGTGTATTAATCTGTTAACGTAAATTCACAGAAATAAAGAAAAAGAAAATTACGTACGACTGAAAACTATGTTTTCAGTCGTACGTAACGTTCAATTAACCCTCAAAAAATATATAAATCCTATTTGAACTGGTCTTCATTGGCTGCAATACAGTACATTTTACGTTGAGAGTTATTAATAGCAGCACGAACTCTTCCTACGGGAAAACATCTCTTTCTTCACTGTCAATCGTATGAACTGTTTAAGGGACTCAAAATTGACATAGTGCACCTGAGATCAATGGATTCCCTTTCAGAGTTTTTTTTTCATCAAATATATTCATTTAACTACTATTACTCGTTGATAAGCTCAGTTATAGAAAATCTAGAAAGTCTTAAGTGATTAAGATATCCTCAGATTTTCTCTATTTTATGTCATCTAAAAATTTTTAGACAAGTTTTAATTTGACATAAACGGCATTTCTATCATTTATCATTCTTATGTTAACTGGTTAATTTTACAAGAATGGAAGACGATTCATTGATATAATACACCTGGCACAAACATCTGCGTTCTATAAACAGCTTAATACACAATTAATGAAACAATACATCTGCATTAAATATGGTCTTGAAGTCTGTACGCCTTCAAGATAGGAAAATTCTTATTTAAAGCGACATTTTGTTTTCTTTAGAAAACAGGGTGACTAGATGTTATACAAATGTAATCAAAGTGGGCAATTGTTTTTGAATAAGATGATTCCAGAAAAATATAATAAACTTAGAAGGGCTATGCCGTATAAGCGAATCATGAAGAAAATTTGTACAATACCCTTTTTTAATATGAAATTGATTCGTGAATGTCTTTTTTTAATTAAAATACAATTAAAGCGGGACATTTCTTAAATTACGGAAACATATATACCAACCCAAAAAATATCGTGAAGCTTCCCGTTAAAGATATGCCTCATAAGCTCCATGCTACATTGTGTAATAGGTTCACGTCTGTCAGTCTGACAGTTTGAGATGAACAAATTGTCGACACCAGCCTTGACCTGTCAGACAAACAAAAGACTGGGATGGACGCGTATTATACTTTGTATTAGCTGATATGAGCTTCTTCATCCACATTTAGTGAGGACACAAGTGGTTCTCAAGTGAAGCCTTTACACAAGGCAGGCAACTAAGTTAATTAAGCTTTAAAAGGGTTAAGTGCATGGGTGACAATTATAGGTACAAGATATATATTTCCAACTTCTTTAATCTGTGGTCTTTAAGCTATAGATAGTTTTAGCACTGATCACTGCATTAATATACTATGCACGTGAGCTATCAATTTAACGCGATATAAAATCAGTTTGTCATCACGAAACTCATACATTTTAATAATACTCTGTCCAAAAATTATTACTAAAATATCCTTTTCTCCATATGTAATAGTCTAATATAAAAAATAGACTGGACGAGTAGGTAATTAGTTAAATGTTGACGTGACTAAAGGACTGACATTTTGACACTTTCGCAGTAATGTTTTCAATTAATGAACTACACATTGTAGTCACCTAAATGTCTGACGTTTTAGGTTGTTTGTGTATGATATGAAATTAATGTGAAACAAGAGTAAGTAAGTAAAGTATTTACAAACGAAAATGGCGCAACCCTAGACGGATTTCAATTGGTTTGATCATTTATTATCTTCAATAGACAAGTAGATTATAAGCCGCCTGTATCTGACTGATCAAAACCCTACTCTCAATAGATAAATTTATCACTAGTTGTTCAATCTGAAACATATAAAAATGTTGTTGTAAATAAATGAACATTAAAACAGCACAAAACAAGCGCGGATATTGCTTAAAATGACCGTGCTCTTAAACTTGCACTTAGCAAAAACGACTTGTAATTCTCACGGCTACCACTCAATGCGAACGCTTGACCACCTGAAGGCGCCCCTTACATCTTTTATTGTTTGTTTGCTTATTACTCGTGTTTTACAACTTTACATTGCCAGTGAAAACACTCATTTGCGTAAAGTAAATACGAAATTGGGATTTATGTTGCACAACAAAGGCAAAATAAAATATCATTAAGTATAGTAAACAAGTTCGTTCGTTTCCCCATAAAATTTATCCAACTTTAAAGTACTATTTAGAGACCTTGCCTTTTATTTAACTGATTGTAACTTTCATAATATCATCTTCTTCAAATATATTTATAATTAACGTCAGATTACTATCTTGAATGTAATATTTGCATATTCATCACTACAGATTATCATATGTATCTTACTTGTACTACAGGCAAGAGAAAATTACATTTGCAAATTTACACAAAAAAAAGAGCGCAGAACAGCGGATGTAAGCCGGTTGCAAACACTGGGCATCATGACCAAGAAAAAGTATGAACAGTGAACACCTAACGTGCACGCAATTAGAAACAGTCAAACTAGTTAGTACAGTTACGAATCCGCGATGAACGAAGGTCGTAACTCAAGCGATTCTAATTCGTTCAATAGATGTGACGTTAACTGATCGAGATATTCCAGAGAAATGTGTAACTGTAGCTCTACCGCGTGTTAGGCAAAGACGCAGTCGCCGGCGCAAGTTCTACAAATTCAAACGCTCCAGAACAAATGTCGGTACTGGGTAGTGCCGATATGGAGGTGCTCTGGTACATTTACCTACATCTCTTTTATACACGTCTAATATCTCAAATGTTTATGTAGAAAATGCGTTTAAATCAGGCTACATGATATGCTTAATAATGTGAATTAAACCTGAAAGTTAGGTTAAGGGCTCAACTTAAATATTATAATATTTTATGTCTCGAAAATAAAATGAGTATAATATATTTTACTTAGAACTCTTTATTATCTTGTACAAAAAAATGACAATACAACAATACTTAACTTTAAACTCAGTTGAACCTCGGAAAATTTGAATTGAAAAAAACTTATTTACGTTATTTAATAAAAAGTAGTAGTATATTAAAATAAAGAATAGTAGGTATGTGATACAAGACGTTTCGTTATACGGTTATATTTATTAACTGATAATAAATTGTATAAAGTAGTAAAAATGTATAGTAAAGCGTCGTAAAAGCGATACGAGAAGTCGTTATGAATAAAATATTCATCCCAAAATGGAAGTTGTTTCAATGAACGGGTACAAACAATAAAAACTATAAATTGTTGTATACTTTAAAGTGAAAATTTACTAGACATTTGCATATAACAATAAGTGAAAGTTTCCCAATGCTTTTGTTTCTATGGCGTACCATATATATATTTTTAATGTATCGAAAATAAGACTCAGATAGCTATTTTAGCATCTATACATCAGCTAGATGTTGTGGATTTTAAGACTGAAAGTAATTTATGTGTTCCATGATCAAAACATTAAATTTTAATATTTCACTATTACCTTTGCATAGTGCATACTAGGCCACGTGTGAATTCGAGCTCTCTCTTATGTAGTTCGTAAGTTAAATCCAACGAAAGCACTATTTTTTATAACTATATAGAGCTTGTAATATTGTTGTAACATATATCATCAAAAAACTTCAACTAAATGCCATATAATAATTGCTGATAAATACTACTTCTTACCTGTCGGCAGACCTTTTAAAGTTCCATTTTGGTAGCCAATCACTTCACTGAAGCACAAAAACTATTATTAAACGTTTTACACCATTAAAATAAATATACCTGAGAGACACTTAAATCGATTTAAAACCGAATCACAAAAGTTGAACACTTTAATTGATCGAGCGAAAATAACAAAAAAATGCTTTTTTACGAGAGCGGCGTAATATCGCGAAATACGGAATGCGCGCGCGGCGTACGTCCAACGGCCGGTTGTGCCCACAGCTGACTGAATCGCAAAACAGTTATCAGATTATATTTAATTAGAAATACAAGTATTTATTTCATTTATTTGTTTCATACTAAATTTATTATCATTAATATTATGTAGAATAATATGAAGTACTTTTACCAGTTCTTTTCCTGAAACAAAGTCGATTATCTAAAAAGTCCACCAACAAGTTAGTCCACAAAAGTTATGTGAAATGTAAAGTTTATTGTGTGGCTAGGATGCTACTACTTTGCTAATTATATAAATAAATGCTCACGTAATGGAGATGGGTATCACGTTAATATGGTCTACTCCTCTACTAGGACTTCTTTTGGCAATTATGATTTTTTAAGATTATAGGATGTACGAGTTGAAAGAAAGTTTAAATAAATTAAATATTGTGTCACATTCTTTAAGCGATAAGGCCCGTTGCTCTCATGTACTAACACTATTTACTTCTTCTATTTAGTGCAACAAAGTGTAAAAAAAGTAATATAACTTTACCGACACACGTCAACATTACTAAGATAAGACTAAAATTCGCAACTCAACGATAAGTGTGACTTCCGTAATAGACTTTGGTGATACGAGGGGTTAAGAATATCTAGAATACTGCTTAGAAAAAAGTGAATGTATGACTTCCTAGGAAACCCATCATTTTACCTAATGTGTTGTGTAATAAATTGTAGTCAACAATAACTGCACGTGATTTATGCATGGAACTGTGTCGAATTAACAACTACTAGGTAAGTTACCGTTATGATAATGTTGATCGATAACAATAAAACAAAGATCGACAGCCCAGTCATAGTTTATAACCACATGTATATTTTCTTTACTTACTTATGTTCAATTAAGTGGAACAGAATCATCTAATTTTTTTACATATATAATGTACTTTTGTCCCCATATATTTCCTTACATTAGCGTCTACAACTTTATTACACCACTGATTATTAACTTCATAAGAACTGATACATTTTAAAGCTTAGGAGTGTAAGTATCGGAAAAAATATTTTTTCATCAAAAATTAAATCCTTTTCATTCGCTACTAAAAGGTGAACACAACAAGATAATTGGAATCAATTTAATTAATATGGATTATAGAAAACCAATTTATACATTAAGATTTTGATAACTTAGCGGTAATAAATAGTGAAACATTAATATTGTTGCAATAGACAAGTTGGTAGCCTTACGTCAATTAGTGCAACGCCTCGAGCGAAGGCAGTTTTGCACTTAATTGTAAATTAAGCAACGACTGTATTCATTAAACTGTCATTCATATACTCATTTTGTCATTTGGCGCCATAATAATTGTAGAGGGTGTTGATTTTCTCATTCACGGATTTCCTGAAATGCTCAAATATTTCTAGGTACAGGTCGTTATGTACTGAGGTAGCTTATAAAGTGCATAGCTCTTTATACTTAGTACAATATATATCATATAATATATAACAATTTTTTTTTCTGCGTCTCCTCCTAATATTTGAAAATATATATTGTTGACTAGCTTTGCCCGTGGTTTCACTCGCTATTTGCATTTGTAATCACTAAAAAGGAAACGTGATATAGGCTAAATTAAATCCGGTTAAGCTGCTTTTTTTTTATGAAAACATTTACTGCAATTTAAACTCATAAAAAAGTAAAATAAAAATTCTATAAAATCGGTGATTGTTAGATTTTACGTTTTTTTCTAACAACAAGTCTGTGGTCCCAAGAGAGGTGTCCCAAGTTTCATTAACTTAAGTCAGTAATTTAGATATGACTGAGTAACAAAGTTACTTTTTCATTTATAATATCGCGTAGAATTCCTAAATTACAGAAATAATGCTTAATCATTGTGGATTGGATTTTTTCAATGCATCCATTAAAAAAGCTTACTTTATCTATTCCATGCAAAACAATAAGACATATTCGGTCAGTTTTTCCTTCCAAGTCTGAAGCCACCTTAAATTAGCTTAGTTGCTATAGGGATATTTTGCATAAAAAGCTGTTCCCATAAAGTATGATTGTACGTATCTATTTGTATACCTTCTTAGTGACACTTCAAGGATCATTTAAAGAAAAGAAAAAAATCTTTATGTTTAATATATGGGAACTATAGTTTAATCCACTGTTTGGAGCATACGAAATGCAATTTACAAATTGTTAATACACAAAATATCATTAAAATTATTACTACTCATTAAGTTTCTAAATAAACTATGGATATAATCGGGGACAATGATTAGGATTTTGTAACTTTAAGACAAGAAACAATAATGAACAGATGAAGACAATTTTTCAAGACGTAAGAAGTTACAGAAGTAAGAAAGAAAAAGACAGTGAAAAAAGTCAGATTTAAAGATAATTGTGAATAAAAAGAAAATAATAATTGAAATTATCAAGACTAATTGCACGCGGCACAATCGTTTAGGTCTTTAAGAACTTTAAAAAAAAACAATTATTTTGAATTCGGATTACTCCATACATCATTTGCTTCTGCCTGATTTAGAGTTAAATTTAAATCAAGAAAAAAGCAAAACATATAATCCAAAGTACCTTTGGGGTTAGCAAACACCCATTAACAATGTATGTAATATACGTATCTAAAGATATATTTTTTTATTATTAAACTAATAAAAGGGTTAGGAATTCCTATTCCTATTTTACTTATTAGTCAAACGCGTTATAAAATAAAAAAGGTATTATAAAAACAAACAAAATAACACTTCATCTTATAAAAATTCAGTCTCATAAATTAAATAGTCGGAATGACATAGTTGAACTATTATAATTCCAAATAACGACATCGTTCAACTTTTGGCTTTTATAACCAAAGGGTAACAAATTTCTTATATACAAAAACCTACTGTTCGAAAACATATTGAGACAATTTTTTTTTAAATTATATTGCATGACTTTTCACGTCAAGGGGAATGAATAAAAAATATTTAGTTTCCAAAGTTGCAAAAGATTTAAAAAGTTATAGCACATTTAAAGTAGGATTATAACAATTGTATTCATAAATACATTTTAGGTAATAACTGTTCTATGATGTTACTAGATGACTGATCCCGACAAACGTCGTTTTGCCAAAAAAATGGCTCTAAAAATAGATGTTGGCCGATTCTCAGACCTACTCAATATGCTGAGAAAATTTCAGGAGAATCGTTAAATCCGTTTCGAAGGAGTAAGGGAACGAAAACTGTGACACGAGAATTTCATATAAATTTATACAGAGCGTAACAATTTTATTAATATGGCCGACATCAAACAGCTGATTATGACGAAATGTTTTGACATTTACCAAAATGCGTTTTGACAAACATTCATTTGAATTTTATAAATTAAATTAACAAAACATAACACGTGCATAATTATTATTATAATTGCAAGGCATACTTTATTGTTTATTTAATCAAATTGCACTCTCAATTTTAATCCGATGAATAATCACTTCATCATTACATCATTTATAACGAGTGTTCTTCAATCCGGATGGTTAATTTTTTATGTAACTCAATAAAGAAAAAAATATATATTCAATTAAATCGTATAGATTACATATATACAGACTTCAAAATATTTATCTTTCTGTATCTTTTCCTTGAATAGGCAGTTGTGGTTTCAAGTGGTCTTTACAATTTAATTATTGTTCCTTTAACTTTCCAACATATTATCACATTATGGGTCATATTTAAATCGTATTTTTTCTTCATATTCACATTGTCAGTCTCACTCTGTTATAAAAACTGTTAAATTGTTAGATTGCTTGCATACTTCATTAATATTCCAAAAAATATTTTTAAACAAATAGCAATAAATGAAATAATTTTAAAAATAACTTTTAACGCGAAGGTCTTTCGATATTTTTAAAAAATCGATGCTTCGATATTTTTAAAAAAATCGTCAGTTTTCAAAATAATAACTATGTAATTTTTTAGTTCATGCTGTAATTGTATTTTTTTTTAAATTCATAACGATCACGACAGTGACTTGATTTCTATGATATTACGAATTTAAGTATACACAAGTTACACTTAAAACTTATCTTATACTAAAAATTCAGTCTTATACATTAAATAGGTTGGAATGACCCCGTTCAGTTATTACCGTAACTAAATGACCAAATGCCAGTTAGCTATCCTCAATTAATTAGACAGTAGATTCTTCTAAGTATAACTCACGAGTGGTTTTGTATACGAGAACGTAAATGTGATCTCTATGAAAAGTTACTTTGAGATCAACGAACGATTCCTGACATCTAACCGTATATCAATTTACAATACAAAAATAAAATTCAATTCGAGTCAAAATATTGAAGCGAATCAAAGCAATCTCATACAACTTGCTCAATATTCGTCACTTAATTAATTTGTTTCCGATATTAAATCATTATATATCAATTTGATACAAATTAAATGTATCGTTAAATATCGATTTAAATCGTTAATTACATAGTGTATAGTAATGCTATGAAATAATGTTATTTTACAATTTAATTGTATGTGCTTAAATTCGATAGACTATAAATATAAATACCTATATATTACATTACTTTTAGTACAAGTTATATTCCGTTCTTTAATGAAAACCAATTTAATCCAAACAATAAGATTTTTTATAAAACTCGTATTCTCTGTCCGAAACTTAAAACTAATAAATAATACTCTCACTTAACACTTTGCTGTATAAAACAAACTCAGCAACTCAGTAAGCTTTGAAATCAGCAAGTTTCTAAATTAATCATTGCATAAATCAGCACTTTCGTTATAGACAAGACTGATTTGCAGAAATCAAAGAAAACGTAAAAAAAATCTTTTGACTTAGACCAGAAAACAGTGGCATGTAAAAAGTGCCTAAAATGTTAACAAATTAATATGTTCTATATTTACAAATGCACAAAATGCAAGAGTCGTAATATAAGATATTGTTGGATTAAAACGAGTGTAAAAAAAAAACAAATTATACCGCTCTTTAGAATGGATGTCATGTCCATTATAACTACAAATCACTCAAGATCCCTTAAACACATGTTAATTGGGACAAAAGTTTTTCTTATAATAACACAGTGTCTAAACAGTTAATAAACTAATAATTAAATAACACATACACCCATTTTAATCCAATAAACATTTTGTGAAAATACCTCAGCATCTTAATTCACATTCATACCCGTCACTCCATATTGAAACGAAGCACCCACATTTATCAAACCATTGGAGATATTTTCAACATTTTTATCATTCTGTTCAATACAATCCAATAGATTTTCAAAATAATTTGGAAATGTATCGTAACTCGGAAACACATTGATATCAATTATCGCATGGTTACCTGTCCAATTGTCTATAACAATGTCAAATCCTAAGAGTAATAAACCAATTCTCTTCTTTAACACTTTGATTATCATCTTTATTTTATCCTCGTCAAGGTCCATTTCTCTCTGAGCTTCGTTTGGGTCAAGAATTGAAAGTGTTGACTGACTGCACGCTTTACTTACTTCACTTGTTGTATAGTATATCGGTTCCATATCCTCTGATGGGTAAAAATTCTTTAGACTCGGTCGTTGGCATATGTGATATCTGGAAAAAACAGTAGTCTTTTATAAATTAATATGCAAAAATGTATGGATATTGGATTACTGTAATAAATTGTTTTTAATATATTTAAATATGTTTTAATTCCAATATAATTGTGCATTACAATATTATTTGACTTCTCTATTACAAAAAATTGTCTAAATATCAAATTTGTTGTAATTGTTAGTGTTAATTGTAGTCATAAATTTAATAAATCTTAAATATGTGTTCTAGACCTCTAGTTAAGGGTTGTTGTGATGGCAGAGTCAGTAATAGATTTATGTTATTTCAAAACATATTGATTTTTTTTTAATATTAAAGTTATAATTAAGTTTGCTTTGTAGCTAACCAACTCTTTTGTCTTATTTAAGTATCAAAACTACATCTTAAATGGAGACATATATAACTAATTCCATATATATACACTTTATGAACCTATTTAAAATTATTGAAAGAGAGAAAAAAATAAACCTACTATTATTTAAAAGAATACTGACCTATTACCAACAACATACACCTTGTACAATACAGCACTGTGGTTAACAAAACTTTGCACAACACACGGTGGCTTGCACACTGTCAACCCTCTTTGGTTGAAGACCAAAATCATTTCATGGGCCAACTTTGATCCATGTGCTAAAGTAGGTTTACATATAACAGGGAATGTCACTCCTCTCTTCCTCATAATCTCAGTATTTTGTTCTGTATTATTTGTTGTAAATTCAGCAAATGTAGGTGTGAATACACCAACTTTTTGTAACAATATCTCATCTTGTATAATTGAGTAATATGTGTATCTGAAAAAGGAAATTTATCTATAATTTGAATGAGCCCCTTCATTGATGTGTGCATGTTACTCTTACTCTCATTTCATAACAATTTTAAAGCACTAGTGCTTACCTATTTAACAAAATTCTTACATTGTTCAAGGGATCTATAATAGTTAAATTTGGATGATTTGATATGTATTGCTCCACTCTTCCAATAATACTAGAGGCCTGTAATGAAAATATCTTATTAAATTACATAAGTTTAATCAAAATATTGTTTATGAGGTTTTTTTATAGTTGGTGCTGTTTTCCATTTCATTATCACCAAGAATGATTTTCTCAAATAGAAGGCATTAAATAAGGAAGTAAGAAGGTAAAGAAGTTTTTATTCCAAACATTGAATACTTTACAACATTAGACAATACTATACACAAAAAATATTACAGAAATGGAAGCAATAACTCAATCGTAATCTTTAGGTAACCTTGTACAAACAAAGCTGTTTTTTTTAAAATATCCAACACAACTAAAAAATAGCACTTACTTTAACATCACCTTTGTCTGATGCAGCTATTATATCTGTTAATTTGTGCAGAAAAATATCTAAATTTCCTTGTTCCTCAATAGGCTGATCCAAATTCAACTGAAAGAGGTTGATAAAAGTCCTTTAGTGTATATGTGAATGTATCTAATCAAAATAGCGAAACTTTTATGTGTTTCGAGAAATATAACGCAGACATATTATTTTTACAATAACATTATGTTTAACTTACCTTTAATAGATTGTATCCATGTCGGCGGCAAACATTTATTAGTTCTTTCCAATTCAGTTTATGACTTTTTTTCTCAGACATCCAAATACCGATCGTTTTAAATATTTTTGTTTCAGTCATATTTTAGTTTGGCTAAATTATTCGTATAGCAGCTGGCACTTTTGTTAAAATCAGGCAAACGATTTAACACTGTTGATTAAGATATCCAATGGCAAAATAGTCTAAATACAACAGCCTTTATCCTTCTCGTTACCTTATTGAAGCATGTTGAATTGGTTAATGTCTTCTAAAATCTAAGTTGTAACTTCTAACCATAGATGATACTATAATATTAGGCGCTGACATCACGGTCGAGAAAGTCGCGGCGATTTTATCGTCGTGCCGCCTATTTATAATTATGTCTACTACTCGGTGATTTTGTTGCGCCGATGCGACTAATTGCAACGAGCGCGTACGTCATCGTAACGAGTCATCGACGCTACTAGTGCCTGGTTTCGCTGCAAGCACGTGGCCAGGATCGCAGCGTTATAAACAAAACGAGTATTGTGTAATTCGTTCGATATTATTGACTCTAACTGACTGAAACTGACCGTTTTAAAAATCATTAATTTAACTATTTATCTGTTTCCATCAAAATTACTTACAAATGTTGCATTACTTTAGCATCAAAAGAGCAAGATACCACCGAGTTGCAGGGTACGGTGATTTTACATTAAAAAAAATTGTTCAGACATAGTTATAAATAAATAATGTTTAAGTATAAGGCGTTATCTTAGAGAAACTCCAAATGTTTCGAAGTTTTCTGGTATCTGTTGGGTGAGTACAGTTTGGGAAACTTCTTAAAGATCTAGGTTCCTTTAAAAAGCATAGAGATACGAGCGTCGAGCGGCTTGCATGAGCTTGCACCTTAACGTTAAACGCTTACGCTTATTCCTGGGTAGCTTAGCTTGGATCTGGTAGATGTGCCGCTGTAGAGAAATGTACAATCACTCCAATATAAGTTTATTATTTGACATTGACAGTTCATTAATAATTTGTACAATGTAGTGACTACTGACTAGTGTGGTAGTGTGTAGGTAGGTACCTAGTTCGTACATGCTTGCGCCCACCAATAATAATACTCAATAGTTAAAAAATGAACGATGTGTTAGGAACAAAAAGCCGAATTTTAGATTTATTTTCAGATCTGAATGAAACAGATTTGCAAAATATAGAAACATGGATTTCGACTCAGAGTTACAAAAAAGGTGAGAGATTCATACGGTGAGATGTTCATTAAAATTATTTAGACTTCACGTTGTATTAGCTTGTCTGCCATTTACCTTTGGTGTAGTTGTTTTTTTCTTTTTAACCAGTTGTTTAACTTTAATTATTTTATAATATCTTTCAGATTTAGAAATAAAAAAGGCCATACAAAAAAAAGATAAACAGCTATCTAAAATAGTAAATAGTTTGAAAAAGCTTGTCCCATTTGAAGCTGAAATGCCTACTGAAGTTATTTTACCACCTAAAGTTGGTGATCAAGCAGATTGTACTAAAGAAAATACATGTCACGTAGATGAGTTTCTTTATGATGACCAGGAAGTAGACGAGTTAGTTAAATCAGGAAAGTTGTCACGGTTTTACTGTACAGATTGCAAGTCTAGAAATATCAATGTAA
The DNA here is from genome assembly GCA_951799465.1 of Leptophobia aripa. Taxonomy (NCBI): domain Eukaryota; kingdom Metazoa; phylum Arthropoda; class Insecta; order Lepidoptera; family Pieridae; genus Leptophobia; species Leptophobia aripa. The sequence continues at coordinate 5,229,629 of OX637267.1, read as the reverse complement.
GTCGACAAGGACAGATTTCAAGTCTAGTAGTGTAAAAGTTAATACTTATAGTACTTTATTTATTACTGCCTAAAAGAGTAAAGAGTTGAAAAATCATTTGTTTTTATTATATGTTATACTTTCAGGAGCTGATTTTTATTTCACATTCCATGTCAAAACAGACCCTTCTGTATATATTTCATGTATTGTTGCCAAAAGATCTACAAGACAAGCAGATTTTAGATGTTGGATCTAGACTAGGAGCAGTCCTTTACAGTGTAAGTGTTATTGTATAATGATATGTTAAAGGATATAAGAATATGTTTATAATACCCAATCTTATTCTATTGCATTTAACATTTTGCAGGCTTATTATCTTACAAATGCATCTTCAATTATTGGTGTTGAAATGAATAAAGAATTCTGTAAAATTCAAGACAGCATTTTAAAGATGTTCTCCATGGATCAGGATAAAATAAAAATAGTCAATTCTGATATATTACAAAGGTGTGATATTGTTCAAAACTCAAATGTTATAATAATAAATGTATTAGATTTTTTTGTGGACACAGAAAAACATAGACAAATGTGGATTTTCTTCAAAAAATATATTAAAAAAGGAAGCTACTTAGTATTAAACAGAAGTATGGATGAAACTTTTAATGCTTTGGAGATGTCTGAGGACATGATGGAATGGTTAACAATTTGTAAACCTAATCAATATGAAAACGAAATATTTTTAGATGTAGAAGATTACAGTGAATTGTTTCTATATATTGTTAATTAAAGATTTTTTTTCTAACTCATTTTTTTTGAATAATTTGTATTGTGTTTATAGTATAATAGATTTGTTGATGATTAGTTAGTGAATAATCAAATATAATAATAATTATTTTAGGGGAAAATACATATTAATAAGATTTAAAATTGTTGATTAGGTTGTATTTAAAGCTTGAGAATAATTAGATATTTAATAAGGAAAAACATTAAAAACTCGCAATCAGCCTTTTTGACACAAACATGAATCACAGTGTCTGATGTCAGACCTCATTAAACTTCACTGTGTTTTGTTGTAACCTAATATTACTGTGATCGTATTGAAATGATTTAAGATTTTAATAGTCATGTGTTAACAAGTCTATAATAATGGTACCAGAGATTGGGTGTGGCTACTGCTTGAATTTGTCTAGGATTGAATAATTGATGTTAGGTAAATTGAAAAAATAGTAGCAAGAAACTAGGCAAAAAAAATCATGGAACTGTTCCCAAGATAACAGGTTCTCCTGATGGAAAATGTGGAGACAAAATGTCTTTTAAACTACAAAACTTAGTTAAATAGATTGAAATGTATTTAACTGATCTAAAAAGTCAGAGGCTAAATTTTTCTACACATAAAAATATTGAAGTTTTGTGAGAACTGTTTTGTATCAAGCTTTCTTGAAAGAGTTATGAAATTTTGGAAATCCCATGTATATCCATTGTTATATGATGTTATGTAAATAAAAAGCTAAAAAGTGAATGTGTTTTACTCAATGAGAGAATCTTGTATATTAATCAAACCACAAGCTAAAGTTTTAATTTACTTATTTAGTTAATTACATCACCAACAACTTAAATCGGGACAGGCATGTGTGCATGGTTTTAAAATGTTAAATTTATGTAGCATTTGTTTTGTTTCTTTTTCTTGAGTTGTACATAACTTGGCTGCAGATACAACAGGGAACTGTAATGCAAATGATAAAATTATAAATATAAATAGGAGGGGTGACAAAAAAACCATTAGTTTTGAATGTACCAACAATGCATAAAATGATACTGAGAATAAAATTAACTTGTACTATACTATATACTAATAAATACCTCATTTAATAAAATACCTGAACTACCAGATGCAATGCTAATTTCAGAACTTGATTATTCTGTAACTATACTTTCGTCATCAAAATGCTGTTTACACTCTTGAAGAGTCATCACTCTTCGTTATTAAATATAGCTTGTAACTAAGTTTTTTTGTGAATACAACCGAGTTTCATACGGATTTGTAATGTCGTGCAGGCTTCGACATGCGAACTTTAACCTCTTATTTCTTATTACTTTCTTGTTTGGAACATACACAAACACTTTCTTGGGTGTTGTTATTCATATTTCATGTGTTATTACACTCACGTACTGCACACCACTTATACACTTTGGAATTCATTTTTAACACGATTTTAGTTTTGTATAAGCATAAACATAATGATAGATATGTTATGATTACACTAGTAGACGTCAGAACAAATGCCATGACAACTTCGATCTATTTTCGCGCGCTGTTAATTTTTTTTGGAAAACTTGCTTTGAATTTGGTTCAACTTTAGTTAATTATTTTTCGTAATAAAAAAAACTGCAACCTATATTAAGGAAGAGGATTTCAAAATCTATCGTTACGCCTATTGCGGAAACCAACCCACAAGTATATGACTACATAAGAAGGGGCAATTTTACACTGTAATTTTCTGTTGCATCTTTGTATTTCTTCAACTTAGATTGTTTGGGTCTTTAAAAAAAACTTAAAACACTTTTTTTTTTTTGGGAGGGGGATCGCGCTGTTGGCCAGGAGGCCTTTACAGCTCAGCTCGGGCTGGTTGGCGAGCTTAGCTCAGCCGTGATAATTGTTTGACTTGCGCAAGGGCGTCTCCTGTGAGACTCGGACCTCGGCTTGGGCTGTCACGGGGGGGACTTAAAACACCAATGTCATTTTTTTAAAAATACTTAACTGACATTTAGTATCTGTGGTTTATTCTTTCCATACTATGATCATAATCCTTACCCGTGTCTGTGCATACTGTTACTCAGATTACTATAAGCTTTAGCTATGGCTGGCTTAAATTCTGCAAGAATATTCTCACGTTTTGTTAATTCCAGTTTCATTTTTTAATTTCACATTTAGTTAAATTCTATACTAGAAATTGTCTGATTTTAAATTGGTCTTTATATCGTTAAATATGTGGCACGAAGCGCGACGTCAAGAGCGATTAATTCGCGGCCTCATAGTGGATTATCGACGTAGAGCTGAACGGCGAAAAGATTTCTATGAAAAAATAGTAAGCCTTTTGTTTTATAATATTTTTAACTCACCTAAGATTATTTTATAAAGTTTTGTGTTTGCCACTGTTTTACTAAGTTTACAATCCTTTTCACGATAACTAATTCTTCTAATATTGAAACTATATCCTACTTAAAGACATATCTCAAAATAATTATAGAAAGCAGAGCCAACTCAGTTTTTACAACTACATGGAAGGGTGTGTAAAATACATCTAGATCCAACAGTAGCTGCAGCAGGAGAAGGCCCAGCTATAATGTAAGCAATTGGTTTTTAATAATACATATGAAAAATTTGTAGTCTATTAAAAGCTGTGGTATTTATATTTAAAGTCAATAGTAAATGTTTATTATTGGTGTATAATAAGCTATAAAATTAATGTTTTAACTTTTTATAATAGTAAATTTCATTGTTATTCTATTTACTTACAATTTAAGTCATTTGTCAATTACATTCTGATTTTCCTTTCAGGATGCCCTGGCAAGGAGATATAAACAATATGATTGATAGATTTGATGTCAGGGCACACCTTGATTATATACCAGACATTAAAGTGCCTGACATACCACCAGATGAACTAACTCAGGAGGAAAGGCAGTGTAACTATGAGAGATACAGAATTCTTTCACAGAATACTTTTCTAGGGATAAGTGAGTAAAAACCATTAACTTCTGAAAATCAGTTGTGTGTAACACACTTATCACACAAATCTTGAGCAGTTTCCCATTTGGTGGACAACCACGATCCAGTGAAACATTGCAATATGTTTATGTAGTTTATCTTTAGAAATATACATAGCAAGTAGATATCTCTACTTATATACTACTTCTACATATATTTTTTTGATTACTGCATAAGTATTATTAAATTTAGCTGTAAGTTTTATTAATTTTGTATAGTGTTGTTGCATTTTCCCTTGTGTGTGTGCTAATAAATGTCTTATAATATTTTTGTAAGGTGATTTAAACTAATTGTTTAATTCTTTCAGGTGAAGATAAGTTCCTTCAGCAACTAGCAATTGAAGAACAGTTTGGCATTACAATTGAAGAAAAGGAGATGCAAAAAGAACGTTTAAATGAGAAAAAAGGAGCAGGTGTAGCAATTGGATACAACTATAATGATCCTGGATCTCAAGCATCCTGCTCAAACGGTAGATTTAGCCTTTAAGAAAACAGTGGTGTAACAAAAAACTATAACACTAATCTAATATAGTTACGCCACTAAAATCAAGGACTCTGAGTAATAGTGTATGTTTTGTAAGTTTATTGCACAAAGTAATATTACAGGCCCAGAACTAACAGAAAGTAAGGATTCTGATGATGAATCTGATTTAGAGATCATTGATGTTGATCTAAGCATTGATGTCAACAAAATGGAAGCTGCACAGGTAAGCAAATTTTTTAACTACCTCCTTTTGAGTTATTTAAATGAGCAATGTATGTGTTACAAAAAATCATGAAAACAACTTAATGTAATTACTAGCTGCCCCGCAAACATTGTTTTTTATTTCTAAATAATTTCTAGTGTAGAAAAAATTAACTGGCGGGGATAAGTAATGGTTGGTGATAAAATTTACGGTTGTGTGTATTTTTAAGGGTGAACAACCTTTATCATTTAGGGGTATAGACAATAGATAGTAACTGATTGTCATACCTACTGAATACGCATATAAAGTATGGTGAAAATCGATCAAGCCGTTTCGAAGGAGTACGGTAACTAACATTGTGGCATGGAAATTTTATATATAAGATTTTTTGGGTGTATGTAGGAAATAAAAAATTCCTTACTTAGGGGTATATCATTCTTTTTTATACAACAGGCTCACGAATTAAACGCCGTGGGACCTCAATATGGTATGACTGGGTGTGATCTCTTCTCGTTTCTTACTGGTGACGCGGACGAAGCGGAACATCAGAAGCAACTTTTGCGAGAGGAGAAAGAGAAAGCATTATTCTCGGGTAGAAAGAGTCGAAGAGAAAGACGCGCACATCGGTATGTAGCAGTGGATCCAATGCACTTTTAGTTTCTCAATCTACAAAATAAAGTTAAAAGCCAGTTCTATTAAATGCTTTGGTCATAAGTCATACTTTTTCGCATTTCGTTATGATCTAAAGACAAACTTTAATATGCTATGATAAAGATTATGTATTCTATTTATTTATTTATTTTATGAAGCCTGTTCCCAAACATCTTATATGCTAAATATATTAACAAAACAATAAACTTATAAGATAATAAAACAAGGTGTACATACAAAACAATTATATGGGATCTTAAAACAATGTATCTGTGTACTGTGATTGGTATAAAGTTTGTGTCACAGACAAGTGACATTATACTGTCCAACTGAAATAGTGACACAATTACAATGTTATATGTAAAATCGATAACACTGTATGAAAAATTTGATATTTCAGCTACTGATGCAATTAATTTTACTTGACTATGACTGGTTTGTAATACTTTTTTGGTTTATCTTCAGTGATAAAAGACTACCTCCATTACCAACAAGCCCACCGAGTTATGCAGCACCAGCTGAAAAGTCAAAAGAGGCGTCACCCGTGCGGTCGAATTCGCGATCTCCTTCACCTGAAGTTGAAAATATTGAGTTCATCACCTCTTTTGGGCCTGAGGATGAAGAGAAACAACGTAAATATCCCAAGTTTACAATTAATCACTCTTACACTGTCGCTATTGTTAATACAACTAATTAATTATACAGATCCACCGCCAAAGACTCTTTACTCTGATAAATTAAAGAAGAATCTAAAGAAGAACATGCTGTACTCGGAAGTTGTGAGAAAGAGAAGGTCCAGGTACATTCAAAAGTATTTACCATACCAATATAAATAATACAATATAGAGGCTATGTAATCAATTGATATAATTTTTCGACAGGTCGAGATCACGGGATAAGCCCCGCCCTGTGATGGGACCGCGATTCAAGGATTCCATTTCACGCTCGAGGTCCAAGTCTTATTCAAGATCTAGGTCCAGATCGAGGTCCACTTCGGGGTCCCGATCCAGGTCCGGCTCGTCATATCGAAGGTCCAGATCGAGGAGTTATGGGAGGCGGTCGCGTAGCCGGTCGAAGTTTGTACAGTTTGTTTAGACATTCGTACTTCATTAACGGATTTAAAAAAATAAATAAAACTACTTTTTATTGATTTGTTTTTATTACAGCTATGGTGGAAGTGGAAAACGAAATAGATCCAGGTCCATGTCATACGAAAGGTAAGGTATACTTCTGAGGGACAGGAAAACAATATAGAAAAGAAACATTCCATTTTCATATTTAAAAAAGAAAATACCAATAAATAATAAATAAAAACTATACGTGATTATTTTTAAATTTAATTGCATTAAGGTGTATTTTATGAAATAAATATATTGTAACAGTAGGTGCGAGCCAAAAGCAGTGCCGCGTTACTACGGCCGTCGGAAAGAAGACAAATCATCAAGTGAACTCTCGCTCGACTCCGACTCGACCACTTCTGATCATAATTACAAGTAAGTTCAATTAATCATACATCTTAGGACATAAATTCTTAATTATACATATATTATGTATAGAAATATTAAAATATTTCATTACGGTTAGCCAGGTAAGCTATAAGGGGGCTTTAATTTATAGCTTGTGTTTTGAGTGGTTAAGCTAATAAAATACATATACTATATGGTTTTTGTATAGGAATATGGTCATCACAAAAATGTTGACCACACTTGAGGCTCTTATTGTTGCATACAAAAGACAAAATTCAGATTTCTACAAGAAAAAAAATAATATTTTTAGTGAAAATTGAATAGTCTAAGGACGATTTACCTTAACCATTGTGAAACAAGTGACATTCGATTATTATTATTGTAATTTCAGATCTTCAGTCGGCAATAAATCACAGGCAAACCAGAATCAGTTACGATTAACTGGATCCAGCTCCAAAGTCAGTAAGAATCATTTTATTTATTAACGCTTAGTACCTTTCAGTTTTGTAGACGACGGTTTTATGGAGAACTGTTGATTATGTTAAGGTAATATTGGCAAGCGTACGAAATTTTTGTTGACATTGTATGGTTTCAAATAGAGGAAATTAAATATGAAGTGGGGATGCGAAAAGTGGGAGGATTCTTGATAATTATTCCTTCAATTTAAATTCATATAAATGCATATTGAGATTATATGATTTTTATAGTTATATTTAAAACATTTACTTTTGCATTCTGAAATTTCATCGAAATCCCTATGTCTCATTTATCACTGGGTAATGACTCAAACTTCAAACTCAAACCTCAAACATAGTCACTTGATGCTTTGACATATTGACAGTTTGGTTTGGTTTAAGTCAAGGCCTATAAGGCCTTACCACTTATGGTAATAAAACGTCGCGAGCTTCATTTTTTTTATTGGTAGAGGTCAAGGTATAGCCAAACTTCATGTTTTATTTCTTTTCACTGGGGTTTTTTTTGCACATATGGCCCTGAATATGTCGCAACAGAGTTTGTGTCAATTTGTCAATGTCAATTTTAAGAAACATTGTACTATATTTGTATAATCTTGTATATGTTTATTTAATTACGAATAAAACTGTTACATGTAACACAATTATGACACACCGACACTGACAATTTTCATTTCGCGTCAAACATGGTAGTCTAACTTATATATTTCAAACTGATTTGATCTGTGACTAAAATTTTTTTTTAATTTTTCAGGGAACATCGCGTGAAGCACTTACAATGAAAGAACGTCTCAAGAGAAAAATGCAAGCACAGTTATCGAGGCAATGTGAGTTTTGTTTATAATAAGGCACTAACTTTACTTTATTTTGACATATGATAAATGTTGCCGTGTTATGGAAAACCAGTCACTAATGCAAAATATATAGTTATATTTTTTAATAAAATGACATAAATAATCTAACACTGATCGGAATATTAAAATAAATGTAACTTTGTTAGTTTTCGATTGAGGTGGCTTAGTTACATAAGTGTTTTTTTTTAAATATGGGACATATAACTGATAAACTACATATGACATATGAATAATATATAAATCTATATTATTTCAGTGCGCGCAGACAAACGCCTGGAAGCCGAACGTCTGGAACGAGAAAGCAGGAGACAGGCACGGAGAGATGAAGAGATGAGGGAACTCGCCATCAAACTGAGAAGGAAGTTAGTGATATTCATATTTATTTCATAACAGATTACACCAGTGTTTCCTAACATTTTCTATGCCATGTCGCCCATACATTTTTTTAATGTTTAAAAGTTAATAATCTACCACGTCTTTACTAAAACGTCTTTATAACGTTTTCCCAGATTTTAATTTGCCCCCCTTGATTTTCAAATTGCCCCCCAGTGGCGCATACGCTCCTGGAAAACACTGGATTACACAATAAAGCAGTGTATTAACCAGCTCTTACCTCATTTTTTATACTATTTGATCAACACTGGTCTATATATTTTGTAATATATTTATTTAACTTCAGACAACGTGAAATGCGACACCAACAAAGTCGTCAATCGAGCGAAGACGACTCCGATAGAAGTCGGAGTGGATCGTCGCCAAGGTATTATACTCTATTAGTGCATCACAAAAAGAAATTTATTCTGAAATTCTTATTACAAATTGATATAATATGAAAACAATATTCAAAAATATTATTTTGGATTCAAACTGTAAACAATGTTATCTTACGATATAAAAGGTTCAATAGTTATAGGCCGTCAACGCATAATTTTGCAATTGGCTGTTGATAGGATGCTGAGTTATTTTTACGTACAGGCCGCAAATTGTCTTGCCCTATTTGATAAAAAAATTGTTTCGACAGAAAATCACCATCGCCGAAACAGCGAAGTAAGTCGAAGAGCAAATCTCCAGAAAAACGCATCCAAGTGTGGGAGTCGGATGAGGCGTCGCCCTACCGTCAGAAGTATCAAGAAGTTGATAGAAGACGCCACGAGGAGGAATTCAGGCAGAGAAGGGACAATAGGTATAGACATTTTATAGTCTGCCTGGACGATACACAACATTTTTTTTTTTGGTTATAGTTTGTTGTCTATGGTATTCCTGTTATAGGATTCAATAAGGAATCAAAGATTCATTATTTATGATTGCCTCCTGTTTCATAAAAGTGCGCTTTTATCTCTAAATTTCAAACGATAGCTGATTATTTGTTAATATACATTGTTATAGGGCATTCAGAGGTCGCAGAGGAGGTCACAGGGGGCAATTACATGAAGATGGACCCTCACGAGACGATTCTGACGACAGAAAAGTGAAGTTGGTAGACTATTGAATGCGTTGTGCGTAGCAATGTAACAATAATTGAGAAAAGTAATTCTCATAACCCCCGTGAAACTTCCAATGAAATGTTACCAGCTCGGTTGCGGTACGTCTTTTACAATTATTTCACATGTAATACTAATGTCACGTGACATTTGTAAATAATGAATCCGTTCGAGTTTATTTCTAAATAACTGCGATGGCAACATCGCTTTTTACACCTACAACCTTCGCTTGTAGGTGCGGCAACGTCGCCTTTTTTATTGTGATTTTACATTTTTAGTATATGAAGCGTCACCGTGTCAAGAGCTTTTATCCAAGGTTGTATGGTTTTAAGAAAAGACAGTCTATTATTATTCTCCCCTTTATTTTATAAGCCTCAAATATGTATGACGTATACGCATCATTTATAGTTAATTTTAACTTTAGTTAAGGTGAACAAGTTATGGTGTCCAAACGTTGGGTTCTCAAAGGATTTGTGTAAATAAAAAAAAGATTAAGCACAAATTTGTTGCTTGTAACATGAAATAAATGTCAATTATGAAATACAGAATGTTGAGGAGTTATGTTGTTTTAATATTAATAACATATCTGTAAATATATTAGCCAATAACTTTTTCACAATTATAAATTAATATTATTATAGGCAGAAATAAAATTTCCTAATTCCCTGTCACTAATAACTGGCATGATTAAGATTTTGCGTCGTACTGAACAAAACGTGAGTTAATACATATGACTTTTTGTATGTATATATGTATTTCTTTTTTAAATAATAGTATTTAGTTTTCCTATATAAGTAGTGTATAAATAAAGATCTCGCTAATCAACAAAATAATTTAAAGATACAATTAAGTAAATCCGCGTCTCAGATAGAAACACGCAAAAGTACGTTTATTTTAATGTAAATATATTGAAGTTAAAATACAATATAAAAAATAATTTATTTTCACCACTTTATAAATACTATATCAAATAACATAATTTAGATGGCATATTAAAACGTAGTTTTTGGGATAAAATATTAAATAAATTATGGTTCAAACCAGTATATAAAATTAATCGCTTAGAGTGTCTACATCAATATCTTCATTGTCGTCCTGAGCTGTGGAATCCGGATCTCTTCCGCTGCCCACAGAGTTTAAACCCGCGCGGCCTTCTTTCGTATGCCGCCATTTCATACGACGGTTTTGAAACCATACTTTAACCTGCAACACGTATGCGTAAAAATAAAGCTTAATTAAAGTAAAAAATCGTAATTATAGAAGTAGCTGAAAGGTTCTTGCGGTATGATGATACTGACTGAGAGTAGATGTACTATGCGCTTTGGATTTGGTAACTGGCCAAACCAAAATTAAGTATTAATGTCCCTTTCGTACATAAAGAATTTTAAAAAAGTTTACTCCACAATTACTTCTTGGGTTGAAATCAAGGGCGTACATCGGATGAGAAGAACTAGTAAAAAATTGTCGGCCACTCCTTTAAGTAAAGTTAACGAACGATTAGAATAACAACAGGAAAAGCAATTTATCTAGATAATTTAATGTTTTTTTTTTGCGAAATGTCGAACATCGTTACATGTTAGATAAACAACGATCAAGGTAATACAAGCATGTAAACAGCAATAATGTTTCCTGTTTCTTTATGTAATTTTAAATAACATCTTAATGATTTGGTATGTGTTATTGTATGTGCTGAATAAATTTATCGGCAACTGAAATAGGTTTGTCGTCATCTGTGATCTGGAGCAACAATCAGTAAGCGACGTCATTGATTTTGCGCTAACGAAGCGAACTTCTCTCTTTCACTATGCATTAATATAATTTAACTTCTCGACTTTAGCCATTGTATCATTCGGTCGCGGAAACTCCTTTCTCTACTAGTTATTGATTACAAAGTTCTTGCGCCACCAGTCATACATAGTCTTCCGCTTGTAATTCGAAACGTATGTGTTTAACTTTTTAATATTTTTGTACAACCCACCTGAGCATCTGTTAATCCAAGTGTGGCAGCTAACTGTCGCCTATCGGGCTTTGTTATATATTTTTGTATTTGAAATCGTCTCTCTAGCCCTTTTCTCTGAAGATTGCTGAATACAGCGCGTGACCACGATCGTTTTCTTTTTCCCGTGGAAGTGACGTCACATCGGGGCGTAGATGAATGTGGTGGCGAAGGAAGTGGTAAACGGTAAACTAAAAACATAAATAATATACCTTTTTTTATTTCCCTCTATTCAAATTTCAATTAATATAATAAAATTAAATATATAGGAAAATTCTTACTGCTTATAATATCCCTACTCTGAGATCTGAATATTCTATTGAATATATACTAGAAGATGTTATTCATTAAAACCATAGGAGATTATACTTTATATATAATTTAAATCATTTTAAAGGGGGACGGCGCGTACGCAGTCCCCACTACCAAAAATTACGCATCCGAGTTATTCACATTAGGAATAATCGCAGAGGTCAACCCATCCGCAGTGCAATGGATGAGTCTCGCTCTGGGAGAACCGCCTTATTGATCACGGTATCTCCTATGCCAGGTAAGTATGATTTCTTCAAATCGCCAACACTATATAAGCCACGGCAAAATCATACTAATACCGCGATTTAGAAATTGTATAGCGGTACGTAGCGCCATCTGCTGCCAATTTGCCCAACCTTGAAAACATCCACCTTGTCAGGCGTTTTGTAAATAAAACTTTGTTTGACACAACTAACTAGTAATATTTGTAAAATCGTTTTAGAATAGTAAATACTAAATACATTCGTGTTTGTGAAGTATTCATATAAATAAAACGCTGAATACAGAATAATTATAGAGGTCTTATTTACAGGATAAAAATAAAAACAAAATTAATTCAATATTGTCACCGAATAAAAATTGTAGAAGAACTTATAAAATGTAACATATAGCTTGCCTATGGTTCAAAACAACTCTAATATCATTAACATGTTAAAATATTTGGTCAAATAGCCGGAATGGTTCTAGAAGCTTCTTAAATCACAGAGCCGTGGACTACTAAATATTGGTTGCAAAAAACGTACGTTTATTAATCCGAATAATAAATATATGACTTTTAGATACTCAACTACTTACGAGTGTAAAAACCAACCTATTTTACTCTGGGTAAGGGTCAGGTGTAAAAAGTACAAATACTGAAAATAAACTACGTATCATTAACTAGTCATGAGAAAATTTGTGGTTATTTTAACCAGCTTCTAGAAAATCAACTCTGTCTACCGTTATTTCCAACTTTTATTTTTCTTTTTTACAAATAAACAATCCTTTTTAAATAATAATAACATCATTTATTTATTACAAGACTCGCAAGAACCACTGACTAGTCGTAGGTATTTGTATATGTATTTGTCTAAATTTATTCACAGAAGGTTTTTATAAAATTATTATGGAGTATCCTTCATAGTACATTCTTATATCTTGAATATTGATCATCCGGATTATTTTCACAATAATCCGGATGATCCTATAGGTACATTAATTTGAATTTGGTAGATATATTTTAAAAAAATTAGGAGTTTATTCACATGTACCTTAATGATTCCTAAAGATTAAGGTAACGACCCTATTGTATACCAAAGAAAAGATTTGATGCGAAATAATATTTCGTATTTAATTTAAAATCATCATTTCCGAATCAAAAAGCTTCTATATATACTATACTTTAAAGGAAACGCACCTGAAGTCGGTCTTAAAGCTGGATGTAAATGTGCATAGGGTAGGGGTAATTGAAGTTGAAGCAGCGGCTCGTCCCTACAACACCTGTAAAGGGCCGCCACACATCCTGAACAGGGCGGCTCCTGCGGCCTGGTTTCTGACACTTGGGTAATTTCATTATTACCTAATATACTATCCACACTAAACTTTAACTTTGTCGACTGTTCACTATTCACCGACGTCATGTCACTCCTTTACGGGTGTTACTGTAAAACTGAGGAGCTTTGCGTAGCTTTCGTCGCAAGCGCATGAACCGGGCGTGGCCTATTAAATGGCGCGTCCTGATTGGTCGTTTACAAATGGGCGTGGCTATTCATGAAGTGACTGATGTTACAAACAGTTGTTTACAGTAAAGTGGTTCTTTAATGTGTTTTATATGGGCTCTGCAGGCATTTAATTTTATTACTTCGTTAAGTTTGCACCATTTGTCTGACGTCGATGCCAAACTCATCTGCCATATGGAGGGGCTATGCAAATTCATTGCCACGAATAAGAATATCTAAGTATTTATTAAAACCAACACGACGTTAAATAAATACTATAACACAACAAAATTTCAGAAATGTTTTTAGGTAGATGTATCTTCTCTATTTTATTGTCTTGTCTTTTAACCATTGCTCGATATTTATTCGGGTAACTGAGCAACCAAGTTTGTGTTATTATAGGATACTAGATTTAATTAAATATTCCATGGTTTCAGGCGTAATTAACGTATTGTTTAAGTGTTGTTTAAATTAGATAATTGATTCTTGATTCCCTTAAATTCATTAGCTATTTGCCTTAAACGCAAAACTTATCTGCCCCATGATAAATAGAATCAAATGTAAATAGTGATTAATTTAAAACAAACGTATGTAAAATCGATTATTGTTGCGTTTATTTTGCCTGTCAGATACCACCTGTGCACCATCTCGTGGCCAGATATAGACGCAATCATTACACGCTTGTTAGGATTACATGAATAGTGTTTACTTCATATAAATGATCTGTATTATTACAGCATAACTCTGTAATTCATTTATTTCAGGGCTGGTGACTTGTTCAATTCGATATATCTTCATTCTTCAAGTAGGTATTTATAAAGACACTTGAATCGTCATTTTTTACATTACCTGTGGATCGGGAGGCAGTTATCTACCGATAGGAAGAACCGGCAAGAAGCTCGATAGCTGTTCTTTTAAAACAAATATTTCATATACAATTATGTTATTTAATGGAATAATTCAAATAACAAAAGCATTGTAAGACTACTCAAGAATTAAACTGTCCCGATGCTGAACTAATAAAGGATCTTTGTCCTCTAAATATTCTTTAAGTGTAACCTAGCAAATCCTATTTTAAGCCTTTGACAATTAATATATCATATTATGTACTCCACTCACAAGCTACTACAGGGCTCAGAAGATGTAGTAAGCATGTTGACATGGTTGTTCGGTCGAAATTATTTAAAAAAAAACTAAGACTCAACCTTGCACACACACTCACACAGAAACACCATTGCACACACTAATACACACACACACTTAAATGATTATGTATATATATTTTTATTTATTTGTTTCTGTTCGTGTTTTTTTTGTTATTGTTTTTTCTGATCTTAGATTCTATTTCCGGTTCTATATTTTAACCTTATTTTGGCTTTATTTTTAATCTATTTTTATTGTGTAAACTTTTTTTGATAAGATGTATATATGTTTAAGAAATAAAATAAGAATGTTAAGATTGAATGAGAATAACCTGACTAAGCGTATATACGAGGCGAATGTTGATGCCGAGGGCGGGGCTGGCCTGCCCGTACGATTTTCCAATGAGCTACAAAATGTTCTTGAAATCAAAAGCACCAATAACACCGAGTTTATGATGAATATTATGAGACTGGTGGAAGCAGGAGAGGTATGTTAGGAAGGAAACAGGCGCGACATAGAATTATGTAGATGTTAGGCTTTGTTTAGAATCAAGTAATAGGTGTCGACGTGTAGAAAATTGTATTTATTACTAGATCGAAATCAATTTGATAAAACATGTTCTCTCTCGGATCTTTAGGTTATGTCTGAGCGTCTTGGCCAGTTGGGTGGGATGTGGAGTGAGTTGCATCTCCACTGGTTTCTATGCAAAACATGTAAGTAATCATTTATTATACATTAATAAATGTAGAGACTCTCCTTGAAAAATATATATAATGGGTAATACAATAAATACTGTGCATAAAGTTGTGCCGCAGTGATGTCGCCTGTGAACTGCCGCAACATACTAATAGATCCAATTAGTATATACAGATAATAAGCCTTAAATAAACTAATTAAATAACTTTAAAAAAATTATAACTCTAATTATAAAAAAATGTGGATGAGGACCCATGTTCCATTCCGCCTGTTCAGCTTTAGTGCTTGTCCGAGGGAGGGTCGGGCTTAACGTGTTTACGCAAGTGGCATGAGTAATATAGTATATACTTATTTTATAATATAAATAATCTTTTTGAAGATTGCGTCTATGTACTTATATACATATAATAATTATAACTTTACCGTCGCAAAAGAACAATAACTTCAAAGTATTATAATCAAAGTTCTGTGTGAACTCATAGTGACCACTCCTAAAGTGAATCAGATCACGAAATCATTTCAGAGCTGATTTAATAACTTACATCAGCGCAATTTACTATCGTAATTTACTGTAATTATTATTAATGTTTACCAGTTCCTAGTATAAAACAGTACGAGAAATGATTTCGTTGTAAAACAAGTAGATTCAGTCCCGTAACCTTTGTTATAAAGAAAAATTACAAATGTCGGCTCAGAAAATGTTCATACATTTTAAATCATTATAAGTAGCTATTAAAGAACTCCCATACCGCGTTAAATTATAAATAAAACCAAATTAAACAAACTTGTCCGGCCATCGATCTCGAAGGATGTTATTTTGTTTGTTGACTTAGCTATCCGGATTGCTGATACAATTGCTTACCACATTCGTATTTTTATGAGGTTTATGGACTTGTTGCAACTGGAATACTCATAATAATGAAACAAATCGTTTATTTCTTTACATATAAATGTATGACTACTACCTGTATTAGTTGTTATAAAATAACAACTGAATCAAAGAAGAATCGAAATTGAAATCACTGTTATAGCACATTTTTGAGTATTATATAGTATTAACACTACATCTTATATTTTACTTCTCCTTTTTTGTTTGTATTAAGGTATGTAACTTTTAATATCTTCCCGTGGCTTTTTGTTTTTCTGTACTTGTGACTATGTATATAATATATTTTATAAAGCTTAAAGAGCGTAAAGGGTATTTTGGTTGAAAAGGCATACTATACCGTAAACGAATATTTAGAGGACAAAGATCTCTTTAATGTGTCGGCAATTGGCTCAGCATCGGGACAGTTCAATTCTTGAGTAGCCTTACAATGCTTTGTTATTTTAATTGTCAGTAGCACAATTTTGTATTAATTGTTTATTTTAAAAGAGCAGCTATCGAGTTTCTTGCCGGTTCTTCTCGGTCGGCCTTCCGAACCAGTGGTAGTGTAAAAATTGACGATTCAAAAGTGTCTTTATAAACACCTACTTAAATAAAGATTCCGTAAAATAAATATATAAATAACACACACTTTAAAAAAAATATTGTTAAGAATAATTTTGCTTTTAAACGTAAACCATAAATATGTATGAAAATTAAATATTACTATGGACATTTTACATCCTTATTTTCAGTCTGCCATTCCGAAAGAGCCTTTCATGCAGCGAACCACCCAAAGGATCTACTGCAACAAGAAAGGATGTGACCAACGCTTTCTGGTTTTATTATGTTCCGAACATTAAAACGAACTTGAAATAAATGTGATTTCCTGAAACCCATTAGATTGAGAATAGCACTGGAAAAGCATTCGATGCACCCGGTCGAATCTTTAATAGCAATAAATTAATTTAATTTGTCATTTATTGACGGAAGATTCGTTTTTAATCCGTCTTTAATGTTTTAAGCAACGAAAAAGAACTGCTACTGTTCATGTATTACAAAATTATTATTGTGTAGATAACAATATAGATACAACATACATATATAACAATATTATACACTTAAGAGACTTTTTGAAATAATTTTAATATTTAAGTATTCGTCGTTTCAGATAAGACTGTAACGAAGTTACTATACATGTTTGTTTCTATAAAATGTCGTCATATCCGTTCCGTCCGATCCGTCATATCCGTCATATCGTACATGGCTAAAGTGAGTGTTTTTTTTTATTATTTGAAGTAACACATGAGTTTAAACATATTTAAAGATAATAAATGCAATTATTATGTTTTTTTCTATATATATAAAAGACATACTATACCGTAAACGAATATTTAGAGGACAAATATCCCTTTATTGTGTCGGCAATTGGTTCAGCATCGGGACAGTTTAATTCTTGAGTAGCCGTACAGTGCTTTGTTATTTGAATTGTGAGTAACATAATTTTGTATTAATGGTTTATTTTAAAAGAGCAGCTATCGAGTTTCTTGCCGGTCTTCCCGGTAGATGGCTGCCTTCCGAACCGGTGGTAGTGTAAAAAGAGGCGATTCAAAAGTTTCTTTATAAACACCTACTTGAATAAAGATATTTTGAGTTTGAGAGCTTATAATAACTAATTAATTACACATTACTAATACACAGTGACATTAAATTCTTTTACTTCACTTTGTCATATTATTGTTTTTATTCTTGTATATTTAGCTTACTGTTATATTTAATGTTTTAACCCAATTTTGGCCTTGTTTTCATTTTTATATTTAATATATTCTATATATGTCTGTGTATTGTGCTGTACAGGTTAGAGAAATGAAATGAAATTCAATAATTTTCATAAGCAGTTGGCACTTCATGACTGAATTAACCATTGACTTTAGAACACTCAATGAGTCAAGTTTTGTTGTAGTATCCACATCTTCTATTATAAGAAGCCGCACAAGCGTACAATGTCTTGTGGTCGTACGTTTGATTCCGGCTGGACAAGTAAGATTTTGTGCGAAATAATACTTGCTAAAACAACCGAAACCAATGGTCTAGAATGGCCCACACCCGTTTTCAAATGCGTCATGCGAACACCTCAATCCGAGGCCAAAGCCCTGGGCTGTAACGCCTCTGGATTATTATTTAGCACATTTTACACACGTTTATGAATAAATCGAGGTTTTTTTGTACGTGTATAAGGCACTCGGATTATCAGTGTCTTTATAAGTAACCTATATAACATATTTCTCGTCACTCATTCGTTAAGGCAGTGTGTGCAACAATAACATTTTTTTAAGATAAGCTGCATTAATTAATGGTGCATAGACAAGTGTAAGGTATGCCATAGAGATATAGAGAGCACAGACATATAAGTACCATAGATTATATATAATATACATTATAAAATATAGAATCAATAAAATTACGTATTATTATCACTTATGAATCGGGACCCGGAGCGATTATGTATATAAATCGTTTACTCATATTGAATGTCGGTGTCGCAATAAATATTAAATATCGAAGCCGTTAAAAATATCCCCTTACACTTTACGAGAGCATACCCCGACATGTTTACGTACGGGAGGAGGCAATCAATTCATTCTCTGCTTGTAGGGATCCGTTTATAAAATTACGATATTTTTTGTAACTGATAGCTTATGTGAGACGACACGTCTTATGTTTGTAAGGTTTTCTTCAATATATGATTAAACGCTACCTTATATGAACTGTGTATAATTATCATACTTTAATAGTAGGTATATAGAATATTCATATAAAGTCTTGGAAAGTGTATTGTATTCTTATAAAATACATGACAATGCTGAATTATATCACATTTACACAATTATAGAACAGATTGTTATATTAAGTGGCCGCTTGTTAAAAAAGCAATCAATGAATAATTAAATTAAATAAAATTTAATTTAATTAATTAATTAAAGTACCGATAATGCTGGCATTACCTGCATTACCGCGATGCTTATACGCTGAGCGAGAAGAGCACCAACTACATTAGTATCCTAAATGAAATAAATAAATATTTCTGCTAAATAAAACATTTTACATCAAACGTTGGTAAACTACAAGAGTTTTATTAATTTTGTTGCGGACGGAACCCATTAACTCAAAGTCGTAACTTGCCTCATTCTTATTTCCTCAATTCTACATATTTATAGATATTTTTAAGCACGCACGCTTTCTTAATATGCATAATCATTCCAATTTGATAGACTAATTGATTGTATTTAATTTATCGTTGAATTGCAAATTAGGCTATTAGTGGTCAATAAAATCAAAAAGAGCACCAATGTTCTGGGTATACATCGACGATTTAAGATAAAGTCAATAAAATGTTTTCTCATTAATTAATTGTTGTCTTACTGATTTTATGACCTCATGTGGTTTACTAACTATTGAATATGTGATTACGAATTATAAGTAGATATTATAAATGATTGTGACTTTGCATTTAAGAATTGGAATGTGCAATGCCCCTAACATGTGATGCTTAAGAGTTTCTGTTAATGCCATTATGTTAATCCAAAGAACCATAGATTATAAGAGAAACTTATTTTCGCGGTTGATTAATTAAATTAACCCGGAAATGAAGTTATAATCGCAGGAGCAATAACGCTTCTCGTTCTGGCTTAAGACCCTATATTTAAAAAAGGAAAGGTTTTATGTTATGGGTATTTCTCTTAATATTGTTTTATAAACCTTAAGACTCCCTTTAAAAGAAATGAAATTCGTTAACCCAAACGAAATTCTAATATCCAATAAAAATGAATTTCATTTGGCTCGAAAAGTGTAGCAAATAAGCAACAGTTTATTGGAACTACACTATTTCAGATAAATCGTAAACGCCTACACCCCATATTAATATTTAATTGTAGACCTGATATAATCAAACATAACTAACTGTTAATAAAGTATTGTTGACATGAATTATCCCTATAACTCTACAGCGATCGACAAGGCGACTATTCTCCAATAAACGTTATCTGATCATACATTAAAATAAATACTACACTTTGTGTTGTTTCTTTTGACAATCAACTTAATTTATTTAAATGTAATTTATGTATATCGATAATCCTCTTTAATAAGTCGGTAGTAATTATGTTAGGAATTGATATCATTTTACATTTTGTTACATTTTATGTATTTAATTATATAGCAATGCTTTAGATTACTAAATAAGGAACACAAAATAGTTTACTAGCGAGCAGTTATACCATATTATTTTGGCAAAAGTTTAGTCGGAGAAAGGCTTTTTAATGGTAAACACTTTCATAAACAGAAATAAAACCGATGGACTTCAAAAAATATGATCGCGTCATCGTGATATTTACGTGATCAACTACGGAAATGTCGAAATTAACAGAATAGGACGCCAGTCCGTCGCCTGAGGTAAGTTCGAATCCAATAAACGATATAAATAACACAATATCGCCTTGTTCTCATACAATCCGAATACAAGTTATATTCCTGTACATATTTTACGACAAAAAATCATACAAATAACCATACATCACTTTTTATTGGTTATAATAAATTGTCGGACACTTTTTTTTATTGATTCTAATGCGTTGTAATTAACTTTTTGGATATCAGAAACTATTGAAGAACTGCTTTGCATTTTTAATCATACATCGGTTTATTAGACAAATATTTATATATTTTTTTATGTCCCACATATTATTATGTCCTCTCATAACTTATAACTAAATATACGTAATCGATCAAGCCTAATTTACAGAACCATGCCAGTTGAGTCTGTCATATATAGGAGTAGGGAGAAGTAGGGAGTGTTTTGGAATTGTTAGGGAATGTTTGAGATCAAGGGAAACTAGTGATTTCTTAGAAGTGGTATACGTACATAGAATTATATACCTAAACCCTTCTGCGATTAAAAAAATTTGACGATTTCGCAGTTTTAAGAATATTTGTTGTTTGATAATTTGTATCATACATTATTCATATAAAAGAACACGAAAAATAGCATTTAATTTTTGCAATATTTTATGTGATATATTGTTATTGGTTTCTGATATGCTATAAAATATTTTATTCGTTTTTTATTGTATTGAAATGGGAAATAAATCGTCAATTTTCGTTTGCTTATTTAGAACAAAAACATTTTATCTTGACTAGCTAGAAATCGTGAGAACGAGATAGAATCATTCACTGACAAGCCGAGAGGCAATCATACGTTTAGTTAGTTGTGTGATAAAATTGTCAAATCTTTACAGATAATAAATTTCTCTCATATTAGTCGAATAAACTTTATAAGAATTACGACCACGCAATGCTTGAAAATATTAGCATTTAGCATCTAGAGAAGACAAAATAATCCTACGTAGAGATTATTTTTCAAATGCACATAATATTTTTAGTCTACTGATAAAAACCGCATTGACCGAACCGATGGCGAGAAACAAAGAAGCATGGAAAATGACTTATTTATTTCATTTTATTTTTTATTTCTTAAACCTATACAGCTTATTCCATAAAGCTTACACAACAAAAATAGATCAACAACAAAGCCAAAACAAGGTCAAAACAAACAATCGAAAATAGAATCCAAGATCAGAAATAATACAACAAAAAAAACACGAACAGAAAAATAAAAATAAATATATATATATATATATATATACATATGAAGAAGTGCAGTATATTATGTAAAGAACGAGCATTTAAGTGTGTGTGTGTGTGTTATTCTTTAATTATTTCTTATATTACTTAGTAATACAACTTAAACACGTGTCTCGACACTTATACTTTCGATCTACATAAATATCAAAAAAGTACTGTTCATATTTATTTGCTAAGTAAAATAAAATAACAGTTATACTAAATATTGCAAAAATCGCCATTACATGCTTATACGCGTGTAAATCACAATAAACGTCTACCGAGACGCCTGCGCCGGCGCGGAGGCAGTTTACGAGTTATGAGGACGTTGTAAACTATGTTCTTGATCTTTCTGAGGCTCTAAGCTTTAACAGTACATGTTGTATATTGGTAGTTAATTTTAAAATATATAATATTTCATTTGTCTATACTTGCAATTTTTCTCTTTTATTATAATTGTTTTTACGTAACTAACTACTAACAATGCTCTGGCACACCCCCTTTAAGTGGGAGTGCCATGCTGTTACCTTAGGGTTTCAGCCGAATGGGCAGGCACGGCCGGAGAAATACCACTCTCTCACAGAAAACCGGCGTGAAGTGATGCAATTGTACTTTGTTCATTTTGTACTCGCGTTTCGTTCGGTGAGTGAGATCTTCCGGTGCCCATCCTTTCCCCTTCCCCGTCCTCTTGTAACCCTCCATTTCCTTTTTTTTTCCTTTCCTCCTCATTCCCTCTCCTTCCCTGTCCCCCCAAACAAATACTTGAATGATGGTGCAAAATAAAAAGAAATTACCCCAGGGGGGTACCACCTGTCGTGGAGAATCCCCTCCTGCGTGTCCACCTAACTGTTTTGTTGTTGGGCCCCCAGGCTGCCCTTCGTATTCTGGGGGGGGCAATTTTGCGCTCATATCTAAAAACACATCTCATAAATGTCGGGGCAAACAGAGTAAGCATCACTTGGCATCTTCCTCATCGCTTACTGTGGACTTTTGCAATGTGAGGGGGCTTGTTTCGAACTTAAACGCTGTTCACCACCACCTTGAAACAGCTTTGCCGGCCTTACTCTTTCTTACCGAGACACAGATTTCTTCTCCTGGCGACACCTCTTTCCTCTCCTACCCTGGTTATAAATTAGAACATAGATTCTTGCCAAGGGCTGGAGTGTGTGTCTATGTCCGGGATGACATTTGCTCTCGTCGCCTCACGTTTCCTGAAGGAAAAGACCTATCGATTCTTTGGCTCCGCGTAGACTGCGATGACCATCCGCGATTCTACGCATGCCTTTATAGGTCTCATAGCGGTAATGCCGAAATTGACCGACTTGTGGAGCACATACAATCGGCTACAGACTCCTTGATTGCAAATGTTCCTACCGCTGAAGTCGTAGTTCTTGGCGATTTTAACGCCCACCATACCGACTGGCTCGGCTCTACTACCACCGACTATGCGGGTAGAATATTTCACGACTTTGCCTTGGCCTACGACCTGACTCAAATGGTGCCCTCGATCACGAGAATCCCAGATGTCGAAGGTCATAATCCTTCACTGTTGGACCTGCTGCTGACTTCTCACCCGGACGGGTATCATGTATCAGTTGATTCCCCATTAGGATCTTCAGATCACTGCCTTGTTCGGAGTACTATAAGAACAACGCGACTCACTAGACCTCGTTTTGCAGGTTGTCGTCGCGTCTGGCACTATAGGTCAGCAGACTGGGATGGAATGCGCTCCTTTTTTGCTTCCTACCCGTGGGGGCCGATTTGTTTTTCGTCGGATGATCCGAATGCTGCTGCCGACTCTGTCGCTGATGTGGTGCTGCAGGGAATGGAGCTTTTTATTCCTTTCTCTGCTGTGCCCATCGGTGGCAAGTCCCAACCTTGGTTCAGACAGTCTTGCAAAATGGCGGCGCGCCGAAAGCTTGAATGTTATCGTACCTGGGCTCAAGCGGCAGCATCACGTGATGTAAATACCAGCGTTCTTAAAAAAGCATATAACTCGGCCTCTAGGTCCCTCAAAAGTGCCATTGCTAAGGCAAAGTCTATTCACATCAGCAGAATTGGTGATAGACTGGCTCGGCACCCTTCTGGGACACGTGCATTCTGGTCTCTTGCCAAGGCTGTTCAAGGAAACTTCTGTAAGCCATCTCTTCCACCACTACTTGGGGCGAACAACCTGATGGCCAACACCCCGAAAGAGAAAGCCGATCTTTTAGGCTCTCTTTTCGGGTCCAACTCGACGATTGATGACCACGGGAATACTCCACCGACGTTATTGCGGTGTGATACCTCGATGCCCGAAATTGTTTTTCGGCTTCGTGCTGTACGCAAAGCCCTTACTTCCCTGGATATTCATAAGTCGAGTGGACCGGATGGTATTCCTCCAATAGTGCTGCGCACTTGTGCTCCTGAGTTGGCTCCGGTCCTGACGCGTCTTTTCCGGCACTCTTATTCACTCGGCATTGTCCCGAACGCTTGGAAGACCGCCTTGGTTCACCCGATTCCTAAAAAAGGCGAACGCTCTGATCCTTCAAACTACCGCCCAATAGCTGTTACCCCTTTATTTTCTAAGATAATGGAGACCATTATCAACAGCCAGCTCCTTCGTTACCTAGAGGAATGCCAGCTGATTAGTGACCGTCAATACGGTTTCCGCCGTGGCCGCTCAGCTGGTGATCTTCTAGTTTTCTTAACTCATAAATGGGCAGAAGCTGTTGAGTCTAAAGGGGAAGCACTGGCGGTTAGTCTGGACATAGCAAAGGCCTTCGATCGGGTATGGCACAAGGCGCTTCTCTCAAAACTTCCAACATATGGGCTTCCCGTGAAGTTATGCGACTGGATCTCCAGTTTTTTGGCCGATCGGAACATCAAGGTCGCTGTCGACGGTGCATGTTCCGACCTCAAATCCATAAACGCTGGAGTTCCCCAAGGCTGTGTACTCTCTCCTACGCTGTTCCTCTTGCATATCAATGATATGTTGCACTTAAGCAGCCTTCATTGTTATGCGGATGACAGTACTGGAGATGCTCTATATCACGGCCGTGCAAATATTTCCCGGGTTGATGTCGAGCAGTGTCGGGACAAACTTGTATCTGAAGTCGAGACTCTACTGCGTGGAGTCTCGGATTGGGGTCGACTTAACTTAGTCCAATTTAACCCCTCGAAGACCCAGGTTTGCGCGTTTACCGCTAAAAAGAATCCCTTTGTCGTGGCCCCACTATTCGATAACACTCCTCTTAAAGCCTCAGCCAGTATTGGAATTCTTGGTGTCGATATATCGAGCGATGTCCAGTTCTGCAATCATTTGGAAGGTAAGGCTAAGTTAGCCTCTAAAAAGCTTGGTGTTCTCAGCAGGGCGCGTCAGTATTTCACATCAGGCCATCGCTTGCAACTCTATAAAGCGCAAATTCGGCCTCATATGGAGTACTGTTCCCACCTTTGGGCGGGGGCGCCCCAATACCAGCTCCTTCCATTTGATCGCATCCAACGCAGAGCGGCTCGTATCGTCGACGACCCCATCCTTTCCAATCGGCTTGATCCTTTGGCTCTGCGTAGAGATGTAGGCTCCCTCTGCATCTTCTACCGCATTTATCATGGGGAGTGCTCTGATGAATTGTTCGGGCTAATACCTGCAGCGGAATTCCATCACCGGACATCAAGGCAGAATACGAAATTCCATCCGTACCACCTTGATGTCTGGCGTTCCACGACTGTGCGTTTTTTAAGGCAGTTTCTGCCGCGCACCACCTCTTTGTGGAACCAACTGCCAGCGCAGGTATTCCCGATCCGCTACGACTTGGGGACCTTCAAAAAAAGAGCGTTCCTCTTCCTTAAAGGCCGGCAACTCACTTGTAAGCCTCCTGGCGTTGCAGGTGTCCATGGGCGGCGGTTGGCACATCACTCGAAGTGACCCGCCTGCTCGTTTGCCTCCTCTCACATAAAAAAAAAAAAAAAAAAAAAACAAGCTAAACATAATGAAGCAATTTTTTAAAAAAGGATGTAGGTAATATACACACATATTTGCTAATCCAAAAATTTACAATGTCCAAGTCCGAGTTAAGAATAAAAAATTATCAACTTAATCAAAGTGTTTACCAAAACACCTTTATCAGGTGTTACGTGACTTTGATGGCAACCCTAAGGGGGCTTTGTGGTAACCCTGTGGGGGGAGCGTGGGGGGCGCGAGGTGTCCGGCACGCAGCATGCGATAAAGCACCCGCCGCGGGGTCCCGGACCTCCAGCTTCGACTAATAGGTGTTGGATTTGAGTGGATAAGCCTTAACGGGGATTTTTGACTTAATAAAGATAAATCCCAAATTTAGGCGTAAGTATATCATTTCCTACACACCTTTTTGTTATATACACTCATTATTATTTTTTATCTAGTAACATTATATTCATTTCATTTGATTGATTTTGATTCGACTATAGATTTGAATTTATTTGCGGCTTACAGATCATGCAAAATTAAGGAACCAAATGTATATATGAACGCATAATTTTAAAGCTATTGAGTGGATATACAGAATACTTGTTTCAAGTTCCCATTTAATTGTTTTATGTGTATACCTAGTTTTATTATGTCATACGTTTATTATTTTTTTAAATATGTTTAGCACATAAGATGTTTGGGGACAGATATAATAAAATAAAATAAATAAATGTTTGGTCGGTACTGGTTTTTATACACTTAAAATTTTAATACAGCAAAAAATCGAAACAATGTTTGATGGATCCACAAATCCTTTCGTCCATATATCTGGCGTCGGTCTCGCCGTGTAAATAATAATTAATTTTATTGTAAATGCTTATATTTTATTGCGGGATTTGTCAACATAGTCCGCGATGTATTATGTGGGATGAAATATTTATTGTTAGTTTCTTAACGTACTGATTAAATAGGATAAACACCTTACTAGTTCTTCAGTATGCAAATTAAGCATACTTAATATCCTTTAAGGAGGTGTTGTAAAATATGTTGCATTAGAATACTGTATGTTTTTATCACAGTATAGAAACCGTCAATTTCGTTCTATTATCTATGGGTATCTGGTATAAATCTAAAGCCAGGCTCAGCCTATTGCGTAATAACATGGCAGACGCAAATAGTTACCATCCCAGAAGCCATTGTTTGAAGCAAGCATTATTGCCTGTTTTTTGCAATCTAATATATATATGATCTAATATATTATTTATGATTATACGAGTACTAGTATTATACTAGTATATATATATCTTAACTAATCTAGGTAAGAAACAATTGTTAAGTGTTGCCATGTTTAATCTCTTACATTGAACCAAATAAGCAAAAGGAGGACAAGTAAGAGGTGTTTCAATAAAATAACGTAATTACTTCAATCGACTGTAAATGCTGGATGCTTTACGATGTAATTTCGAGTTGAATTCAATTTCGTTGAGTTGAGTGGGGTCGTAAACCTTTGACCCTAACAAGATGGACCGTAGGGCAAACTAAGTGATATTTAAATTATGATTTAAAAACCTTTTTTAAAACGTTTCCAAATATTTTTCTTGATGTAATAAAAAAGACAAATGTAAATTTATTAATATATTTATAAAACAAAAACTACTTTTGTATGAGAATATTTATTGATATATACAGAGGAAGTATAAATATTGTTACACAGAAAAATATTACTTTTATTATACCAACGCATGCATCACTAACGTTTTATTATGCTCACGCTTTACTGTTGACTTATTAAGAAGCTTCTTCAGAGCTTTTACCAAAAAAAAACGGTTAATTTATTTGTTAAAATATTGCTCAATTGTCAATTGGTATCTCTGTATCACCTCCTCCCTCCATTTTCAAATCACAAAACATTTTGCAAAAATATTGGCGCGAAATAAGACAACTCAATGAAGAATATAAACATTACAGATTCAAAAGTAATATTTTGTTTATTTTAATTGTATTTATAGCCAGACTTAGTATATGATACCTGTATTGAATTTAATTTATTTGTACTTTATCTATGTACAAAGACATCCAAGCCAGGAGAAGAAAAGACGGATCTTCAGAGTTCTTATTAAAATCGTCTTCATGTGGCTCAAAGCTGTAAAACATTGAATATCTAACATCGTGTAAACAAAGCGCTGAAGTGATGACAGAGTGAACACAGATCCTCATTACAAAGCTAACAGAAGCGCATACTTATACCCAACCAAAATATCATAAAAACATTTATTTACGCTAAAATACACTTTAATGTACAAACATTACGGACTATATCTCTATTATATATTGTAAAGAGAATGTTCAATTATCTTTTAAACATAGATATAGCTATTATTAGGTGTTACCATTATTATTTGACAGGTTGAAAACGTTTAGGTATATTGGTGGCAATCTGGTTTCCCGCTTTTAATGTAAACACTGTTTTTGGTATGCATTGAGGTAAAATAATTGGCATATTACACCGAAATATTTTGTCGATTAATTTGCCTGTCCGAAATTAAATTTATAAGTAGTCGATTGTAAATCTAGCTGGATAAATCGAGTTAAATCAAATTGTCTATCATTGTAAAATTATTATAAGTACTCGTATGAATGTTTATAAGTGGGAAAATCTGAAATTTTATTTCCGAATAAATAAAACTTTAAATTCGATTAGCAGGTGCTTGGTTCATTGATTATAAACTCACTATATAATTTATTTAAACACAATAACATCGGCTACAAGATGATTGTCTTATGATTTGATTCAACCCAATACGTATATAGCACGGATTAAATCACATTCATACAGTAGCTGTGAAGTACTTACCACGGGACAACTTTTAAATATAACTGTGGTAGTTATCGCGTGTAAATCCTGAAATAGTGTTGCAATGATTATATTATATTACTATCACTCCACTTAGCGTAACCCTCACACACTTGCATCATTGCCACAAACATCTCTTCTGGCTCCAACAGTTCATTTGTCTCTCTCTTCTTACGTCCATACGACGCGAATTGTGTTTGGGGCCGTTTAATTCCCGAATTCACAAAAAACGTCGGCTGTTGTGTAACAGGGCTGGTTTGTTTCGCTTTCACTGCGTGCACAATTAGACAGAGGAGATAACCGCCAAACGCCAGAAACGCAAGGGTGGTGACTGACATTGTAAATATGTGGCTTATTTTGCTGTCTTCTTTTTTATATAGGTCTTCGTCTGTTCGTTTAATTGGTGCGCGTAGTGACATGGCCTGCGCACCGAAATTGTCAAACGTGGATGTCACTGTTGTATTATCGTATCTACTATCGACAACATTTAGAGAATTCTTTAATTGCATTAACTTTTCAACTGGCAATTCGTTTAGAAATTGTACTTCCGCCACCGGTTGACAAAAACAAGTTTGTGGGAGTAAAAAAAATAACATAGTGACGATTTTTCTGTAAGACATAGCGTGTTGGAGTGGCGCATTGGTGACAAGAATCATTTTGGTCTGTTGAGCACAACAGAGAAACGGTATAAGAGAAACAGTTATCTAATATCTGATAAAACTAATTTTTATACACTGTGTTGGTATTGTACTACAGGCACAAAGAAAATATCTTTGTACCTACGGGGTAAGATGAAACCATGTTTTTTTTAATAGAAGAGGCAAACGAGCAGGAGGCCCACTATAAAGGTGAAGTCACCGCCCAGATACTCACGTGGCTGGGACCTCGTGAGTGCGT
Organism: Leptophobia aripa; assembly: GCA_951799465.1. NCBI lineage: Eukaryota > Metazoa > Arthropoda > Insecta > Lepidoptera > Pieridae > Leptophobia > Leptophobia aripa. The sequence goes on along the minus strand of OX637267.1, from coordinate 5,200,204 downwards.
TGCCGGCCTTTTAGTGCTTTTGTACGCTTTTTTCTTGAAGGACCCTAAGTCGTAATGTTTCGGAAATACTGTGGCGGGCAGCTGATTCCGTAACGTGGTAAGAAATGTCTTACGAAACGCGCAGTGGTGGAACGAAAGACATTAAGGTGATACCGTTATATAAAACTTAAAACTGCATTTTTATTACTTATTAAAAATTTTAGACCCAAACCAATGTGCTTTATATTTTATTTAAAAAATGTACCGAAAAAATATATGAAAGTATTGCTTTAAAATCAGACTGAAAAAACTATTGACCAACCAAAAATATTGCCTTTTAAAATAGACAAAAGTTCAAACAAGACAATTTTTGAATGTATCAGATTTTTAATGTAGCTTGAATAATACACGTCGCGCCATCTTACGCCACTCATGAACTTTGACTCATATTTGGCAGGGTATTTTTAATGAACATATAATCAAAATCACGGATCATATCCCCATTTCGGTAAATATATTTTAAACAAATATACTCAACAGCCTCTATAATGATGTTATGGTGACATGCGTTTGAATCATTACATGAAGAGCCGAGCCATAGCGCAAATCCATTGTGATACCATCCATTGTCTAGAGATGGCGTCACTAGTTGTGCTCCTTATTATTTCTCGAATCTCTATGCTCGAATTTGTTTCATGCAGTGCAAATAGACGAAGTACTGTTCTTGATAATATCAATAATGGTATTAAAATTGCACAGGATTTTCTTGGTAAGGATTTTTTAAATAAAATTTATTGTATATTTTGATAGATAAAATGCACCGCCTGTTACAATAAATTCATTTAATTTCAATTTAATTATATGTATATCGTTAGAAATTACTTGTAAATAAGTTACAGTAAGAGTTTCTCTTAATGTTTTCGTTTAGCTAAATTTTGAGCAATGCTAAAATTCCTTATATTCCCCTATTTTCAGGTTCCGAATCGGTTGCTATGAAAGTAGCTGATTTTGTTGTACGAGCATTTCAAACAAATAGAAAACAGACACACTTCAGCGGAACACAGAGTAGTTTGTTTTCAGAGGAGTCCGTTGATAAAAATCAAAACGATGTGAATGAGGCTCCACAGCTTATGTCTCCTTGGCGACACTTGGTCAAGTTATTCGGTCTTCAAACAAATCAAATAAGTGCGGTCGCAGTAAATGCTTTAATTTTTATAGCACAAATGGTAAGGACAATTTTGTTACTAACTAATCTTAAAATATATTTGTACTGCATACTCAACATCACAGACCCCGCGATTGACGGAGAAGAAATCTGGTCGCTAAAAAGAACTTTTATCTTTATTAACAACTGAGTAGTATTTTTTTTATTTTCAACATTATTTGTGCTGAACTGATTCCGAAAATATTTAATATTTTTAACATAGTTAAAAAGAAAGAAGGCTTCACGAGCCTTCTGTTCCTTCTTTTCGAAATCACCGTGTCAATGGAACAGTTAATATATCCTACAAATAAATAATTCATTCTTTTTACAGATAACAACGTTTTTAGCCGGCCCTAAACAACCTAGTCGCCAGCGGTCAAACGATTTCACTTCTTTTATATTAGAAAAAAACTCGAAAAATCTTCAAGATCTCATAGATGCCGCTAAAAACGAATCTCTGTCGGATAACCTAGAAGATATTATTAATGAAAAACAAGAAGATACTTCGTGTATAAAATTACTGTTTTGCAAAATAACACCGTTTGTGAGTAAAATGCAACAATCTGTGTTTGGTGAGAGATACCCTAATATACGAAATAAGGGATTGCGAGGATCAGCCGTGTTCTACCAACATCTGCCGTCGCAAGAGGATATTGAAATAAAAAGTAATATCTGCGAACAACGATACAGAGAGTGCGATTTGAGTGAATAATTTTAAGAATTTGATGATATGTATGTCACTTATCTTCCTGTGTTAAAGTTTTTTTTTTAATTTTAATTATCAAAATATTGGAGAATGATTTTATATAGAAATATAATTTAAAATTCTTATGAGCGAACATTTTCAAAGGGTAAGAAGACAACCAACTTCCAATTACAGTAATAATTTTTCCGAAAATCGAATTTGGTTCTAGGTTAGGTAGGCTAAAATAACAAAAGCTAATTTTTATATAGAAGCAAAAGATAAAAATTAGACCCTGAGGCGAAAGTTTTTGACTTATGATTATTAAATATATAAATGGTTGGTCACAATTACATAAGAAGGGCAATGACCTATGAGTATCATAGTTACGTGACATGTTAATATTAAAAGGCACTTACGCTTTATCTTAATAAGTGATTAAACAAAATAAGAAACATTTTTTTTTAACATAATACAACGTAAAAACACAATTTTTTAGCCAATCCGCTGTAGGACGTACATAGATTATATATCGAGAATAAAAATTAATATAATAATAATAAAAATCTATAAAGGACTCGAATTAATTTTATACCAAATTCAAGTCTCATTGTATCAATGGTATTTGTACAAACCAGAGACTTTTTTCCTCCTTCCGCGATGAATCGATGTTTCATTTGTGTACATAGCTCAATAAAATATGCCAGGCACCAAGTTTGAATGCCTTTAAATTAATAATACATAAAAAGAAACGATTAGCCATCCTGGAAGAACTGCATCTATAGGTACTCTGAATTAAAAAAAACCGGAAGTACCTATATAATACCATTAGGCATAAACATATCACATACTAGTACACAGTTCTAAAAATGATTATTTTCGTATATGATTTACAATATCACCTATAATTATATCCCAGCAATTTACTATCGTGGTAAATAATTAACACAATCCTTTTATTGTCCATTGAGTATTGAAACCGTTATGGGAATATTTTTTACACTTTGGGAGGTAAATGAATAATCAAGTTTCGTAACAGTTGCGTAATAATTAGATAATAGCAAATCGATGGATGTGGGTATTGACAGTGAGTGGTTACGTAAGACAGTTGATGTACATAGAATCGGATATATATTCTCTGAATTAGGATAACAGAAATTTTAATTATGTATTTTAGTGATAAACTTTTCACGAATCGTTTCCTATAAGTCGCATACGAATGTCTGCGTATGGAGTTCAATATATCACTCTAGCTTATATATTTTTTTCATTATCATAAAAAGTATTTATTACAAAAACAAATCGTATACTATATTTAAAATTATTTGATAGATTTAATTACCAAAATTAATTATTAAATAAACACAAAATATTCTTAATATTAACCTAACTAATATAAGTAACTTAAAATAAAACAAAACACAAAACTAAAACAAATTTTAAAAGTTTGGTCCCTGTGGCAGAGTACCCACAATGCTGGCGGCATTCCTCGCTGTATGGCGAAAAGCACCAGCTCTTGGATCACCAGTACTGACTACCAGGCGCCTACTTAGTTCCTTAATAAGCGCCTTATATATTATATACGTCTGCATAGTTTCCTTCTCAAAACATGTTACCCAAATATTCTACTTCATCAAATCTTAAAAAAATGAAATCATTCATTCATTCTTCAGCTCAACAAGTGGTATTTGTCAGTTATTTATACGATAAAAATAGTATTATTGACTTTATCTCCAAGAATGGTTCGTCGTCTCCATATTTACAGGAACTATCACTTAGTATCTTTATTAATATACAACGTCTTCAGGAGGCCACTAATGCTGCATACTGAATAGTACTTAACAATTACCTCAAGTAATATTGGTTTAAAAACTTAATGTACGTCAAAAGAAAATTCAGGTTTTTAATAGTTTTCGGAGAAAGTGAAGTGGTTTGGTCGCACGACCGTAAAAAGTAACCGAACTTAAAAACAAAAGTGCAAATTACGGGCATTCACCTCAGACATAATTTGGATCTATTAGTTGGCATGTATGCAAAAGAAAATTTGGGAAAGCTATCTAATTCTAGAACTACACATAATTTAAGTACATTAACTTCAAAACTCACAGCCCATAGAAACTGGTTTATTTTACTTTTCACTCCATTGTTTTAAAACTGATTAGAAAATAAGCTGAAATTTGTGCTTTTTAAAAAGTATGATCACTGGTTCGCTAAATCTGATAGAAAACTATAACTTATAAAACTATAGTGTCACGATGTTCATTATAATAATCCCCATATCCAGTCAGAAATATAAGCTCTGTCCACAATACTTGTACTAGTGTTAAAGTACTAAAGCTTGAATTAGTGACGTCACTGGTTCTTTGGTACCTCAGGTACCTGTCGATGATGCGTTCTGCTTCACATTGGGATCAAATTTCACTTTCTTACTGCGACATGATGTTTTCAATGTTAGTAGGCAAGAGAAAATTATAGCAAGTATCAAGTAGGTTGTATTTTCATCAAAAAAAAAACACGTAACAAAAGGCAAAATAAAGTTGTCAATAAGAACTCCTTTTTTAATATTCTGTAAATAGTATGTATTTCTTCTTCTGTTTTGTATTTTTTTTTAATAAATTGTTCATTACTTTACACAAATAATAAAAAAGAAATACGCGTTGTGAGAAATCATTAGCGTAAAAAATGTATTGTTTAGTGATTCACAAATCACGATTGAATAATGATTTTCGATATACACGAAAAATTTAATCGTAAGCCAGATCTAAAACTAGATATAAGACCCCATTCACCACAAGTGCGCCTGCGTTTATAACGAAAGCTAACATTTCGCTGTCCCACTGCCCTACTCTCTAATATTTTGTTTACATACATTCCTTTTGTACTAAACACGTTTTTTTGTATATTAAAGTAGATTATTAAAGTAACTTAAAGTTTTGAGAGGCATAACTTAAAAGCTTTTTTTAGTTTACAGATAGACATAGTGATAATTCCAGGTATTTCGCGACTGACTTGTATCACTGTTATCCCTTGGGTTTAATTTCTTCTGAAATCTAGTAATCTCTGAACGCCTATTACCAGCTTAATAAAATAACAATGAAAATTAATAAAATTCAAGACTTTCATGAAAATGTGTTTAAATAATACGATACAAATGATAAGTATATCCATTAAACTTTCCTCAGCAATTTTCTCAATAACGGATCTAAGCGCAAGGCATTTCATAATAAGCGGAACTCGGAATTGGGCCAATACTTAATGCCTCTAGTCAATGTTTTAATAAACCACAATGTTCATAGAGATTTTCCCTATATAATTTCCAATATTAAACATCGTTTAACTTAAACTCTTAGTACATTTCTCCGAACTCATATTACATCAGAAACATCTGAACATAGAAGGGTCATATACGTGTTATAAATAACGATTAGTCTCAGATCTTAAATGTTGTTATATAAGTCCACAACTGGAGTAGATATATATTAAAATTCTACTTATATACTGCCTTTATTCTAATTTCAAATATATGTCATTATTTGATATTATATTGTCAAATGTATGATATTGTCCCCTTGAATCAAATAGTTTATTTACTAACATCATCAGCATCTTGTCTCGATGTCTTAATTTCATAACTATATAGAAATTATACGAAATAACAAATTACTGGTTAGCCAATTAAAATATTTCAGTAATTTTTGACAGTAAAAAAGTATTATATCCCTAAAAGGCCGGCAACGCACTCACGAGCTCCCCTTTATGGTGGGCCTCCTGCTCGTTTGCGCCTTCTCCTATAAAAACTTTTTTTTTATAGAAGAAGGGATCGAACAGTTTATATTTCATAAACTATGTGACGATGTCAAGTATATCTATAGATAATATATAATTTTGATTTGAGTGTAAAAGCTTTTAAGATTACCAACTCACTCGGGTCAATCTAAGTTCTCTTTTTTGTCTATGGTTAGAATTAACCGTGCGATAGTAAGGAAGTAGTAAAAACCGTCTCTCACATTCCAATTTTACAGTTACCGTAAAAGATGCAAATTGACAAACTGTGCTGGTTAGGTGTAAATTATAGTAATTTAGAAATGCGAGAACTTAGTTTCAAAGGTACATCGACTTTTTTAATAAAAACCTTTTTTACCACAACAGACATAGACAATACATGACCCAATTTATTGACAAGGTCCATTCCCGGGTCAGTTTGAATTGCAGATCTGTATGACACGAAATAATCCGTAAAAAGGATATGAAATTTCGTGTAGCTGTTGTTCGTATTGACATTTTGTTGATGTCAATACGAACAACAGCATATATATTGTATATAATAAACCATAAATTATTATTAGCCATCTATAAAGGTATCCGACTATAAACTGAGTCCTCAATAGTTGTGTTATACGGTAGCTAATTATAAGCGGAGATTTAAAAAATGTTTTTTATACGTCTATAACAATACTAAGATAAAAGAATAAAATATAAAAATAATTTATTTTTCAAATCAAGATTCTTTTTTTGAATGCGTAAGATATGAAAAGTAAAAGTAACTTTATAACAAATTTTAGAGGAAATCATTTAAATATTACGCTCGGAATATCCCAAAAATGAAAGTCGGTGACACATACGTATAAACTTCGAAAAACGATGTCCAAACACCGTCCGCAACCTGAAAGATAAAATATTTGTTTATAGACCTGTAAACAAAGATATGCCATCATTGATAATACACATCAATGTATTATTAAGCTAAGTGTCTATTGAAAGAAAGACACACACACGGCACAAATATAATAGTATTTTTAAAACTAACTAAAATAGACACATTGCTTTGTTGCAAGTGACGCGGGCGTGCGCCAAATGGGGTGCTGCTCAGGATTTGTGTGAAACATAATATTCCACACCACTGTTTTCAGCAGCCCTCAGCAGATTATACTAGCAGAAGTCCGAGACTTGATCTAAAACACTATCCTTTATCAAAATACACAATATATGCCGTAGTCTCGGTTCACTAACCTAAATTAATTGATTCATATTTATAAGTTACATACAAAAAGCAGTAGCAGTTTTTGCACATCTTTAAACAACAAATATTTAATATTAAACATTGATTACTGAATTAAGAATTGTGTTTACTAAAACCGTCTTTCCTCGTTCACACGTGCTGTCCGAATATCGACGTAAGGAATTAAAAGTTGAAATTATGTCAACAGAATGATTCATTGTTTTGGTATCAAAATTCATCACTTTCGCTCAATACTCGTGACTAATATGACCACTTGTGTAACTTGTTAATCTATTTGAAAGATTATACATGATAATTCCTTTTTTTTAAAGAATATAATACGTACTGATCGCATCATTTATGTGCGATTTATGTGCTAGTATTAAAGTATATCGAGCTAATTAAAATTATCAATGTTTATTCATTACAACGGTAGTCTTTAGCGGTAGATAACAATTATGTTCTAATAGAAGTTAAACGCTACTTGTTCTGCTATTTTTTGAAACACACCTAAATATAATAGTGGGTTGCCTGGAAGAGATTGCTTTTTAGCGATAGGGCTCTTATATGTATTAACATCATATACTTCTAAAACTTTAAGTGCAATAAAGTGTGAATAAATAAATAAACTTACTGAATTTCGTCGAAGTGTTGATCGTGGTCGTAGTCTTTCGTTTCATAATTCGTTTCCCATTTAAGAAGAATCACATTTTCAAATCAAACCTGGAGTAAGATAGTTAATGAACGCAGATAATACAGACATAAAATGTAAATAAAAAATACATATAATTTCACTAGATTAAAAACTTCTGTTACTATTACAATTGCTGAACGATTATTTCGCATGGAATTATTAAATTCATATTTATATATTAAATCTGTGCAGAGAGTAAAAAAAAAGTAAGCCATGAGAACTATCAGGCCGTTGACTTTCATATGATTTTCACGTGCGTATGGGAAGTTGATAACAATACGTATAATTCGAGTGAAAACCTAATAACCTGTATTAAGCCATTGCGTCGCCTCAACCTTAATATTATCATCCTTGAATGACACATACGCGTATTTTTTTGTTTCAGTAAATACAGCTTTATAAGCGAGTTCGCGCGAACCTTTATTAAACATAGTGATCACAGGTTTACCAGATTCCAAGGGAATCAAGATTTGAACAACACATTGCTGTTAAAATTATTCATAAAATACCAAATGTATTTGTAATGTTAGAAATCATTGTTTCAAAATCTTAGTATCTTCGTTTACGGAATTCACGAACGTACACAAATGGTTTAAGTTATATATTCTTCAAGACCCACCACTGCTCAGATGTATTCAATTCTATATAACAAGTAAGTGAAATAAAAGTAAATAAAGTATACTTACAAATTTTCCCTTATCTTTCGTGCATAATAGTAAAGAAATGGTATCTGATGAGAATCCCACATTTCTTGAAGGTCAATTAATGTTCTTCCTCGGACAATATCAATTTGTCGACATTCATCCATGTTGTATCTGAAGCAAAAAAGATTTCTTTTAGTGATCGATAAACCATTAGCAAATGAGATAAAATACATTTCATCGCACTATGTCGAATAATAAATACATGTAAACAATATATTACATTCGCATTTATATTCTATAAATGATTTAGTTGTATGGATGTTTTGGGCCATTTTTGGGTTGATTATTTTAAAACTACATAAATTATTCTCATGAATATAATTAATTGTTATGACAGGTTATTGGATGAATATAGAAAAGACGTTCGTCAATTTTAAAGTGTCGGAATATTTTATTGCATTCATTCAATGCTCCCAATTAGGACCTTAATGTGAGAAATATACATTTGAGTAGTAAATGTGAAATTCCTACTCATCTACTCATCTACAACATACACTTAAAATCAAGGATAATATTTGTACACTTTACACTGAATTTGTATTGCATAGTTTTAACTATATATGTGACGAATGTAATTAAACACCACCATTATGTAGGTAATAAGGTCGATAAACGTCCTTGGCATGGTCCAAGGGGAGCAGAGACAAGCAACGGGATGCAGTGGACACTCAAACACAGTTACCCATCAGAACTGGGTCATACTATATATATGTGAAGTTCAAGGCACCACGCTCATTGCAAGTCAAAGCATCGCACAGTAAACACGCACTTTCACCAGTGATAATTCTGGAAGATAGTGTTCAGTGATTTGTGATAACCTATTCGGAAGAAAGGTAAGACTTTGGCTAATCCTGGAATGTGAGAAATTTTTAATTATTTATAAGGCACTTTTCGATCCCGGAAGAGGAATCAATGGAATTTTAATTATCAAGTGAATAAGTAATTTATATGAACGCTGAAATAGAAATAAGAAGTTGGGCATGTTTTATTTTAAATTTATTATCGTTATTTTAAACTAATAAACTTTATTATAAAAAATAAATTCAAAAAGACATATATAGAATATTATTTGGAAGATAAAGTTAGTAATGACTGAAACAACGATTAGAGTTCCTGAAAATAAGTAATGAAGTTAAACTACAAAATTATGATTATTAATAAAGGATAATTTTAATGTTCAAAATTGGTCTCAATTCGGTCGGCAAGTGAAAGCTTTCGATCCATAATGAAAGTTACAAAGAAATCTTATGTAACAAAAAGCTTCACCGTAACGGTCTTTTGTATTAAACTCAAAACAAAAGCCAAATAATACAAAACATATCAGTCACGAGTGTTCAACGGTTATTAAGATGTAGTCATCGTTAATTCAGCTCTTCTCCTTACTCACACGTAAAACCTTCACTTTCTAAAATGTGAAAACGCAGGACCCTGAAGTAAGCACAGCGTCTAAGAGAATAGAGTTTATATTCGGTCTATATATTTTGACAATTCAAAAACGGTGATAATCTTTGAAACAGATCATAGACACTCGTTCAGAATTTATCGATAGCAAAACGGTAGGATATACTTTTTAAAACTGGTTGAACACTGATGAACTGACATGATTTTTTTTGTATCAATGAGTTATCGAGCTACAATTTTCCCGCTATTGTTACTAGTTCATCGCAATAAATTATATCCGTATAATATTGCGGTTAGTTAGTTTTACTTTACGGTTTATGTTTGTAATTACTCTAAACCGTAAATGGAGCAGAACTAACTCTATGAAATTAATTCAAGTTCAAGGGTTTATGTATTTCATATTATCTTTTACAATTGTATTCATTTTCGATTATCGATACTAATTTACAATACGTGGGCATGAAATATTTTTTTTATTGTTTAAATATTACAATAAATACTCATTGCAGAATTTAATTTCCATATAGCAAGATCGTTAGTAGGTAACATTGTATAACATCTTGCGCGTCATTTAAAATCATCAAACGTCTTCAACGGCCATAGTGTTAAAGAAAGTTGGAATGGTCATTACACTCGCGTGCCAACATTGACAATTTCACGTAGCAACATAAGTATAACGAGAACAAATTACGAAATAATTATGTAATTTGAACGGCCATTCGCTATCAGGATATTAGTTCGGCTAAACTTTTTTTACTAGCCTCTAATATCTAATAATAACATTAACTAAAACAAGGATATGAGATTGGGACGGAATCGGAAAACACGCAATAAAAATATCAAATTAGGATTACTACGAATCGTAATCCAACTTCGACACGAATTAAAAATGTATTCGAAGTTCATAAATCAAAATTTATCTCATGTCCACTTTTAAGTAAGTAGATAGATTACGGGTAATAATACCAAAAAAAATTTGAGTGAAAGTTTTGACGTCTCGTGAGAGGTGCCCACCGGCCGGCGATTGAGTAATCACCTTTCAAACAAAAATTATAGGTTATTCACTTGCATCCTGTATGTAAAAAAAATCAAACGAGTCCAAGACCGCTTATAAATTTTGAGAAAGTCGATCTATCGAATACTTTGACGAGAATCAACTTTTGATTAAATGTTTAATAAAACTCAACACAAGGGCGCATTTACATACATTTTAGAAAAGTATGTTATTTATGGTCTATAGAGGATATAATATGAGACTGTACCTATAATTACGAATGGTTATTATTCTTAAATAGTGAAATTTTGTATTTTATTCACTCAAGCGGCTATTTTCACGTGGTTAAGATAGGAAATGAGGGAAACGTGATGCATAAATATTACACGCAATACGACATGTGCTAAAAATTTCTGGCTTACACAGTAGTTTGAAATTCTATTTCTTCTATTCTAATTTATAAAGTTTGTAATTCTATTAACTGTTAATCGAGAACATTACAGGTACGTAGCGGTGTATCTGCACGAGTCCATTGCGATTGACAACCATTCTGTTTTTTTATGTTAAAACTAATAGAGCAAATATAATCATGTTAAATCAATCGAATCCCCGTTAGCTAATTAGTGTGGTATAAGTAACACAACATAAATAAATTTTTATTCTAATCAAATAGAATTAGAAGTAGTCAAATTGTATAATACTAATAACTATGTAATATAATAGTAAATTTGAAACACAACTATATAAAATATTAAAATTTGCGTTATGTAGGCAAAGTATAAGAATACCAATGAATAAATATTTATAAAACATTGTTAATATCCGCGTGCAAACACGCACAGAACAGCTCACTATTAGAAAGCGGACGTCGCCAGTCGGCGTCGTCAAGCAGCAAGCAAAAATAAGTCCAAACCAAAATTTATTTATATAACAATTGTGTTACACGATAAAAATCATGATTAATTAATAAACATTAAAGATATAATAATTATAGGACTTTAATTATAAGTAAAAAAAAGCGGTATAAACAAAAAACAAATCGCGCCCATTCATGGCACACGTGAGTTTTGTCAACTGTCACGAAATCAGTGATGTGATCACTTTTCCACGACAAATTTCCGTTCGAAAGTTATGTTGATTACGGTGAAGCAGGTTATACCTTCGCTCCGAAATTAGAAAAACGTTAACCTTGCACGGCACACACGCAAAGATTGCTTTCACCTATAGCCATGTTTGACTTGTCCAGCGTCTTGTTCCCACCCACCACACACAATACCATCAGTATGAACATGGTAGATATGCATTACCATAGAATAAACTGTAAACGGTTGTTCAATGTGTACTTTTAATATTGTGCTGTATATATCGGAATCGATGATTAAAGAGTAGAGCATCAAATTAATTATATTGTGATATCTGTGGATGAAACAGGTAAATCGCGTGCCGAAAGTGATTTTTTTATTCAATCAGTATCTTAAAGCGGTGCGCCGACGCACAAGGTTACTAGGTCAGGTCGATGGCATATTAATTCAGTATTTCATTCATAGTAGTGTCACTTTCTTTTAAAACGCATTACATTTTAACCAAACGTAATACGTAGTAGTAAAATCAAAATTTATATTCCAAAACTTGCTTGCAGTATTGAATAGTAACTCCAAACAATAATTAACTTCCCATAACGAAAAAGTAATCAATGTGATAATTATATTTTTTTCCTTTACATATTTCCGACTTTCTCCTCTTCACACGTTCACCGTTAAGAATCAACGTATTGTAATTTCAATAGGTTTCAGTCACTGTTATATACATACATAAAACATAAGCATTATGACTTGAAACAGCAAATTTCTCCAGCGAGAATCTCACCGGACACTGTCGCTTAAAACCAGTATAACGCGACAAACGCGTAATAAAAACTTGCAAATGACGAACGCTTGTTAATAAGTTAAAGGTACTCAGGAAAATTGGAAAGTGCCCCTAGTTTGGTTACCGTTATTTATAACACCTTATTAACAGGTGCGAGAGGTGACATTACAGTTAGTGAAGACCGGGTCACCTGTATACGCTGTCGGTCAAACCGCTAACACACTTCCATACCGGATAAACGAGACGTCTTGTAAATATAGATATGCACCATTGTGCTACTTCCTTACTTTATTGGTCGCTTTAGTCATGTAATGTTAAATAATTTCAATATTCAATCACAGAAGCTCCAACAACACATTTATAAAAATCCCAATGTTCAATCAACCTGGATTGTTGTTATTTGTGAATCACGTAATTGAGCCAACAAATCGAAGCCCTCAGGTTACGTTTTCACGTTTTAACTATTTGTTTTGCTTTCGCAAAACAAATAGTTAACGTCAATTAATTTAATTGTACATCCTCTAATTAGTCACATCCTCGTAAATGAACGCGAGGGGCCACTTTCTACGAGTACCAAACAAGCAATCAATCTACGCGATTCGCTCATCAGAACACTTTCTAATCGGTTAGCGCGTGCTCGCTACGAGAAAATCATATAGACTTTAAGACGTAATAATCTTAAACATAATTATGTTTGTACAACCGAACGATGACAATTTATACATTAGACTTACCTTTTGCAGCATGCATCAAAAACTAGCAGGATGGGCATTTTTGGCCCTTATCAGCTCATCAGCAATTCTTCACACACTGGCGTACCCTCAACATGCACCTCTCATATCACAGGTACGTTATTTGATATTAAAATTAAAAACGGACTTCGTAAAACGTATGAATATGATTTATTTATTAAAACTTACGTAATATCTAGAGACACTAATATACTGACAATATCTTTTTTAAAGAATGGTCAAGATTACAATTAAAGAATTCAGTATTTGGTCTGGACCTTGAAAGGCCCTTTCAAGGTCTTTGAACAAAGGTGTATTTTAATAAAACCAAATACATCTCAGTACAAAAACTTGTTATTTTCAGGCTACCAGCAACGTCCGAACACAAAACCCTCAGTACTACAGCAACTCGTTACCTCTGCCCCACGAGCAGATACAAGAGCGCAAGTTTGCCGAAAAACCCAACGCGTTAAAGAAAGTAGCCCTTGACGACATCGATGAAATACAGAACAACTCCATTTCAGATGGTGGTTTTTCATGGTCAAATATGCTTGGTAAGCAAAGTGATGTCGGTTAGTTATATACACATAATAAAGGTGACGTAACGTTTGTCAATAAAGAAGCGCAAATATAAAAATAACTTAATGTTAAAAATGTTTAAAACAAAATCATAATATATCTTAATTGTTAATAATTAACGTTAACTTTTAGGGATGATAATGCAAATGCTTTTCAATCCTGGCACTACTGGACCCAACAAGAGCGACAACATTGACACAGAATCTGTTGCTCCATCCCCCTGGGCTAACCTCCTGTCAATGGGCCTCAAAATCTTAACAGCCATCCTAGGAGGAGGAGCCTCCAGTGACGGAATTGATAAAGTTGACAACGGAAACTCCCCGATGCAGGTAAGAAAAGCTATATAGCGACGCATGGTCACATTGGTAGCTGTACAAAAGAATCATCAACACGACATACTGATCCACTAACAGCGATGTAGATACGCATTTACCTTTGCTACTTCGTATTATCAATTTAAAAGCACCTAGAGTATGATCCTCACCTAGTATCAAAAGATATATCCCGTCGCACCTCAGAACATCCTCAAAAGGTTATGAGTTTTTTCTGAAATTTTGTTGTAAATAGTAAAGTTTGGTTATGGATATGGTGTTGCTTCTCGCTTGCTTCAGAGTATTTTGGCTGCGGTTCTGTCGACGATGCTCGGTGCCAAAGACCCCGACCAAGTCGCCTCCATGGCAAAGCAGGCTGGAGAGGTAGGCTCCCTCTTCCTACTCTAAATTTCTTTCCCATCATGTAGACACTATAAGATATTGTTCAACTCTCATAAACCTGGCTTCAATGTATAGATTTGACGCAGATCACTCAACCGGGACCGGGAAAGTATCTCATTGCAAGCACTTCATCTAATATCGGTTAATTTTATACAGCATTTTATGTATTTCTTGTGAGTGTGTGAGCTTAACACTCTGGTTACTGTTACAGTTCATAAACATCGTTGTGAACCTCTTGGATGCGTTGAAGACATCTTTCTCTCACCGATCGATGACCGCGCGCTCCATGGGACGTAAAGACTCAGTCAGTGACGCAGCACTAGCCGGCATCGCCATGATGAAAACATATGTGAGGTCCTTCGGCACGAACGACGACAAATGTCTTCAAAAATACATCTGCGATGCGAATAGCGAATGCTCCAATGATATTGGACCCAAGAGCGCGTTCTGCCAACTTGGAACGTGAGTAATATACTTTTCCCCGAGTCTGAACGATTCTTCTTGTAATCCAGGTATCATTTAGTCCAGTATATTTGTCCTGAAGTTCCGAGGTAGAGGCTGTGTAGATTCGATGTAACTTTCTCCAATAAACATTTCTACAGTAAAAGTTCAAAGTACCTATTGATTTATAAAATACCTTACTAGCAAGTTTTAATAAGTTTTTTATTAAAGGTATGCCGCTAGCTTTGTCCTCGAGAGACAATCGGGTGGAACATTCCAACAATTCTACGAAGCTGGACGTCGAGGCAGGTCTGGCATTGATTGTCGCGAATTATACCTTCAATGCAATGAAGTGTAACATGCATATTATATAACAGCCAAATCGATATATTTAAACGAGAAATTCCTGTAGATATTTAAAAAAATACGATCCCACATTCAAGATGGTTGACTATTTCATTTCAAAGTAAAATACAATTTTTGAATACTATTGTAAAATGTGAAAAGCAGTACTGGATTAACTCACTCAGACCCATCGTTGTGGAGAAAAATAAACATTCTCATAATTTATTTATTTAACTTATTTCTAGTGGTTACTTAGGCTTTTTTTTTTAATTCCACTCCCAGTGAAAACTTCCGTCCATACGATAAGATTGGCAAATAATTTACTATTAAATTATTGTAAATCCGCCAATTTATATATTGTAACAACGACTGATGTTATGTGTGATATAAAAATATATCACCTCATAGTTTAGAATTGATATTGTATATTATTGTGATTGTGTGCTTGAGGACGTCCTTGTGTGAATGTGAATGTAAAATAAATTAATTTATACAAAAATATTTTTTTATTTATTTGTTAGTACCCAACACTGTAATTTAACATGTCATAGTGTCAAGTGGGTGTCCCGTTATGCATTATGAGGATCTGAAGCACATCAAAGTTAACAGAGCGTAGGCAATAGTATGAAATATCTCAGTGTTGTCTCAGCCAGTGACAAAAAAACAACTGAAATGGAGAATTATATTTCTCAATTGGGTATGGGGCAGAAACATATGGCTGAAAGGTGAGTTGTTTCATAATTCAAACAATGATTCAATCATTCTATTCGAACAACTAAGGCAGAATTGGTGATAATGATTGTTTTCAATTATAAAACATTAGATCAAGACACGTTATAAATACGTATGAACTCCGATAAAATGTTTCACGGTTTAAATAAACCTTTTTAATACTATAAATATAAGTTTTTTTTAACAGATACGCCGACTATCCCACTTCACACGACCAACACGTTTACTACGCATATGAGCCTTCTTCACATGGACAGACATCATCCAAGCAGTAAAATCACAATATTGATTACTATTCATGATATAATAAAACAAGTAAATTCTGTTAAATGTTATGTAGTCTTTAGCATGTAAAATAATTAACAAGTTAGAGTAATGACACAAGAATTAAATAAAACACGCGATTCAATGATTAAATGTATATAAATAATAAATAAATATAAATTTTGTCAAAATTTAAGGATATTTTTACGTTTTTTTTTTGTTTTCAGTCACTCCTCAGGAGGCGGCGAACACAAAAGCAAAGCTGCCATGTCCGCATTGACACTTTTAGCATTTTTATTTTTCCTACACATACTCCAACAATGTATCAAGGACCACATGACAACTATGAGCTCATCTCCAATAATGATAATGTCAGCCGGAAAAGAGGGCAATGAAAATCTCGGAAAAACACGTTTAAAACTAGACAAAACTGTGAAAATCGACACCGTAACCGAGAAAAGTGATGAGGGATCTGTTGAAAACGAGAAAACCTTAACAAAAATATCAACGTATCATCCATTCAACGTCCACAAATATCGCGATAATACAGATTATTCAAAATTTGTAAATGCCATGGACGAAGAGTGAAGTTTATTGTGCAATTCGTTTAATTAATAAAGGCATAATTAAAACAAATGTTCTCATAATACTTTTATTCAGTATATTTAATACACAATAACATTGGTAATGGCGGTGTGTAGGCGTATTTTTATAAAAGCGTATTTTCGTAAACGCGTATACACGCCCTAGACATATTGTAGAGAAAAGTCACATGATTATATATAGATGAAAAAAATAACCATTTCATTCAACTCACAATTTAAAATACAGACAATTACGCAAACCCGCTTTTCAAGTGCATGTGAACCGCGATACTCAGTTAGTACACTTTCAACACAAATTTTTATATCTTTAATAAATATATATTAAAACCAACCACTTACTTCATTTACGGAATCCTCCGTAACGGCAAACTACGAATACGTAGGCGGAAGCAATTCCCTTTATATATCATTTAATACAATAGTTAAATTAGACTAACTCCTTCCAAACGGTTATTTGAACTGTGAATCAATACAATTTGTATAATAATGATTCTGCCTAATTACGTTTAACGCGTTCAATGTATTTAGTCTTAGTAAGCGCACTGGAACCCATAGTGGGATCAGTCATACGATTCCAATCAGTTTGACCGACAACAAATCCGATGGCGCGCATCTTTTCCTGTTCCCTTCTCTCTTCTATATCTGCCCAGCGGACCTGTTTTAATTGAAAAACGATAAAACCCTAATATAGATTGCATCCATCAACTTTAATCTGACTACAAATATGAAACTCATACTAAAATCTTACCATGATCTATATATCGGCCCCACGGTTTATTATAGTGCAACGCCCAAATATTTTGTGTACCATAAATATAAAAAAAATCTAATACTGTGACGTAGATTACCTGGCTTTGTTAACTTATGCGTTTGATATTACATCTTCAGATAAACCAGACAAACACGTTACGCTGGAAATATCACTAGATCACCAATTAGCGACTCCAAAACATAAACATTTTTCTTTTTTTGATAATTACTCCTCTCGGTAACACGAAAACTAGCATTTTCAGTCAATCAAAATCCACAACGTGGATGTGCAAATAATCCGATGGCAAAAAAAGAAACGCGAAGTAAAAAAAAACCGCTTAACCTAAACAAATTGTTTTATATTTAAAAGCATTAGAAATACTTCAAACGTGACACTTACAGTTTTCTTCCCAAGTTTGGCCGTGTTAGGTGTCCATTCGTCTAACTGCAGGTAGTCTTCCATTGACAGCTTCGCTCGGAGTGGTCTGCTCGTGCCGTCGAGCCGGGCTGAAGCAAGTCCGCAACTTTACTCATACAATATCATGCAATTTCACTATGACGTTATACACAATAAGATAATCTTTTGTATAATCATTTCCCATAGCAAACAATGTTATCCTGTGTTCTATTTATTATTTCAATTAATCTTAGTAAAATAATTGTTAAAAAAAAAACACCCGTCGCAAACACGTACCTAGTTGGTTAGCATCCTCCATTCTCTCCCACTTTGAAGTAAAACTACTATCGACCTGCCGGAACGTCTTGGCAATGTTACTCGGCTGAAATACAATTCATTAACCTATCCTGGCAAAATTTACATGAGGCATCTAATTTTCAAATCAATTACAGCTGAAATAATTTAAAAAAAAAAAAACGCCATAACGCACGTTATCGTATGCGTATAGTTCCCGTGCTTTCGTTATTGGTCCAAATGATATTTTTATAGAGAAGAGAAAAAAAACAAGTCCCGCAAAACATCCGAAGGTCATCGCGGTCATATATGACAGTATAGAAACATTCTGGACCAAAATAGGAACAAAAACGTCGCCCAGTCGTCACAGTCACCCCCTCACCTCTGTTTCTTGAACGTCCTCCATAGAAACCGCATCTTCCATTGTAACATCTGTGATAGCAGCACTCTGAAGTAAGGTAGTGGGGTCGAGTAGAATATGGTGCGCAGGAGTTTCGAAGAACCGCGAGCATATCACTTGTATATCTTCGAGTTTCCGATCGTGAATGTTCCGTTTGTGGCAAACTTGCGGATCGCACTCCATCGTGCAGATGTAAACCTAAGATTTTTTTTTAAACACATTCACTTTTAAATTAAGTTTATCAATATTAAGATTGCAGACAAACACGATGCCAGAATGAGCTGTTAACAAAACATACTTGAAATCCATTTTGCCTAGCATGATTCCACATGTCCGCGTAGCTTCTTAGCTGGTCGTTGACTGCGTCAAATATTAAAAACGAGAAGTAGCCATCGGTGACGGTCCTTTTAAATGCTCTCTTCAACGATGTTATGTATGTCTCCTCTAAGTGTTCATCGTATTCATATTTTAATGATGGTTTCTTCACCTGTAATTTTTAAATTATATTTATTCAAAATTATTTACGTAAAGAAATTACATCTTTTTAATGTTAAACTTTGTGTGATAGATTGATGATGTAGTCTTTGTGTGTGTAGACTAGACAGCGTAGTGACTATTTAGTTTGTTTAGACTGGAGTGGGAATGATGGGATGGCCAGATATTCGTTTAAGTCCGCAAACTTTTACCAACACATAAACCTACATTCAAACAAAAAAGCTAATACATACAATTTTTCCAGAAGATGGATCCTTCTCCTCTATTTCGCCCTCCTGCATGAAATAATCGTCAATGGACATGATCCTAACTGTACCACCATGTTCAGCTTCCTTGTCTCGTATTAACTTTGCTAGATATGATTTTCCGCTGCCGGGCGGACCTGAAACATTAAAAATCAACATTGTAATACAAAACATACACTAGAATATTTATTCTTAAATTTTTACATACTGCTGTTCTCATTAGATCACCTACTTGCTAATTAAAATTGACTCGTGCATGTTATATCTTTGTTACGACACTTTCTGCCCACTCTACTGTCTCTGCACTAGATATATTCATTATTATAAACCCATATATTATGACAAAATGCTATGATGAGCTTACCTCGTAGAATAATAACAATCTTCTCCGGCCTCATACTACGTCCTGGCTCTTCCAAGATGTCATCAATCATCACAAGCGGCCGTGGCGTGTCTGTTTTACTTTTCTTTGGGCCAGCGCTCATTTCCATTTCTTCACTAACAGTCCGTTTTCTTTGCTCCCGCTCATGACTTCTACTATGAACACCATCTGAATCCCTTATTCTATCCTTAAATTCCCTTGGCTGATCTCTATATCGTCCATAGTCTATTTCTCTTTCTTTTCCATGGTCCGCTTCTCTATCTCTAGCTAAATCCCTTTCTCGTACATGTTCTCGGTCGCGTCCTACATTGCGATCTCGTGGCAAATCACGCCCGTAATCACGTTCCCTTCCAACATCCCGATTTTTATTGTCTCTTTCTCTATCACGGCCAAAATCCCTATCTCTATCTCTGTCCCTATATTCCTCACGTCTAAACCTATCCCGCTCATCATGTCTCCTTCCTCCTAATCTATCATCTAATCTAGGTCTCTCTAGGAGTTCTTCCCTTGACAGTTTAGGTCTAATCTCTTCGTGACGTACTTCAGTTCTCCTTTCGTAATCATGGGAGTAGGTCTCTCGAAACCGACGAGTGTTCTCTTTTTCAGATCGCGGTTTCCTTGTATATAGCTCTTCCACTTCTTTTTCAAAATCTTTTCTTTTATCTTCATCTTTTGACTTATGGTCATAGTCAAACGTATGCACAGGTTCAATGAATTCATGAGCTGAAAAAAACAATTAATAATCTGTAATTAATCTAAGTGTACAAATGGCTAAATACAAAGTCTTTATAAAACTTTTTGAACTCCCGGAAAAACAAATTAATATACATTACATTATAATGATTTAGAAATCTAATAATCTCCATATGAATTACCTTTTAACCTTAAAGACTTGTGCTCGTATTCAACAATTATTGATGGTGTAAACAATGGCTCTTCTGTCCAAGATGGTTTTGTTGGAATCGGAACTGACATATCAGGTTGCTGGTCAAAACTAGTAAATTTCCTTATACCAGTATTAATTTCTAGTAGAGGCTGAGGGCCTGATCGATTACCTATACTTCTCATGTCTGTATTTCCATAATGACCATAATTGTCTACATTGTCATTACAGGTTTGATCATATTCATCTTGTGACTGCTTTAGATTTTGATAATTGTTGATAGGCACTTGTGTATAGTTTTCAGGTCTATTGAAGTTGTTTGATCTATTTTCAAAATTTGTTTGGCCTATACCATGACCAGCAGTTGTATTATCACAGTTTTTTGTTGGATGCAATCTATTTTTCTGGTGTATAGGAGCATTTGCCGTTGGCGGTCTATTATCATAATTATATGGTGCAGGTGTTGAATTAACATAGTTATTAGGCAGTGGTAATCTGTTGTTAAAGTTATTGGGTGGTGGCACCTGTGAATTGTAGTCACTGCTTTGTGGTCTGTTATTGTAATTACTAACATGTGCTCTATTGTCAAAATTACCACCCTGTGGCCTATTGTTGTAGGTACTGCCTTGTGATTTATTAACAAAATTATCCGTATCAAAACCTCGATTCCACTGTTCTTCTGGAGGAATAGATTTCATATTAACTGAATTGTTTGAATTTGATGTTTGCTTTTGCACCATGGAAAGTATATTCATAATTTTTGCATCACCAAGAATATTATTTATTCCCTGAGAAATTGTAGAATAATCTGGACCCACTACATTCATTGGCTGCATGTCATGTTTCTCTTGGGTAATATCAATAATTTCACGTGGAGGTGACTTTACTGGCTCTGGAACTAAATCCAATCCAGGAATTCCTTTAGGCACTTCAATAGTAGGTAAAAAACTTGGATTTTGTATATCATCTTGTTTACAGCCCTGATTGTCAGGTTTTCTTAAAGATAAGAAACTATTATGATCCTGATATGATTCCTGTCTCTCTTGAGAATTAATGGTAATATTGTTACTTCTAGAATAATGTTTGTAATTATCATCATTTTGATTGTACTGAGAAGATTGGTTTGGATAGGTATGAGGTGGTTTGATAATCTGACTTGATTGAGTATTTGTAGTAACATTTGTGTTATGATTTAGTGACGAAATTTGTGTATTAGTTATACCCATGGGTGTGAGAGATACATTATTCATAAGGCTAGCTCGTTTTTGATTCATTTGCTGCCTTCGCTCTAGAAGTTGAGCCCTGCAAGCTTCAAACTTTTGTTCATACTCACTGTAAGCCCTTTTGTCTGGGTGATTAACATTTTCTTGCTTCCATTTTTCTATTTCTTCTTCCCATTTCTTAAATTGAACATCAAATAGTCTCTCTTCTTCTGCAAGTTTCTTTAAGGCTTCACTGTTAACTGAATTTATAAGTTGGGGTGCATCACAGTTTCCATCTCTATGGTAAGTCTGATTTTGCTGGTTTTTGATATTTATGTTGCTTGTAATTTGACTATGAGGATTTGCACTATACTTTTGAGGTTGGTTTGGAGGTGGCAATGTTGGAGGCTGGGGTTTCACATACAAAGGCTGGTTATTGTCATGAGGTGGTGGAGGTTTTTCTGGTGGAGGTGGTGCAGGGGGTGGAACTGTGCTAGGTTGAGGTGGAATCATTCCCATTGACGGCATTACATGCATTTGTTCTGCATACTGAAATATAATAACCAAAAAATACTTTAAGAATTCATTGTTTTAAGTAGTTTAATCTTCTGAACAAATCAAAAATCCAAATCTAATTCATAACTGATCTAGTCAATTAAAATTGTAATAAAAATTATAATTTTAATGCTTTCTGTTATATCTGCATGTACAGATTCTACTCTGAACAAGTATTAAGATTAATACTAAGGTCTTTTTTAAAAGTATAATTCATAGTTTATTGTAATATATAATAAATTTCATGGTGTAATAAGATAAAATAACAAAAAAATTGTGGTTGTTAAGATTTTTGAAAAAATTAAATTTATAGATACAACCATAGTTCCATAATAAATAATTACAGACGTGTCGGAAAGTAATATTTAAAAAAGTTACTAGTACACAAAATATAAGAATATAAACACACCTTGTCTCCATAATGAGTTTGCCATTGGGCATACTGTTGCTGCCATTGAGCCCATTGCTGCCAGTTTTGCTGTTGCATTAAGGTCCATTGGTCAGGGGTAATTGAACCCATACCGCCCATATTCATAGTAGAAGGATCAGGAGCCATAGGTACTCCTGGGTTCCAAGGGCCTGGACCCGGTATTTGCCAAGCCATACTTTATGCAGGTAGCTTATAAAATATTAATATTTGTTATAAGTGTACTAAAAATTCGACTACTAGTTAAAATGTTTAACGTCAAATCGATGAAAATAGTTTTACATTTCAGAATAGAAAAGGTAAGAGCATAGCAGCCATTTTGATTATTGATTTTTTAAATATAAAGTTAAATACTGAATACAATAGGGAAGTACTTTGATAGAACCGGTAACGATAGCGAGTGATGTACGCTTCTTTTTATTAATAATAAAAAATGACATACAATGTAGAAAAGCAAAAAAATATCCTTTATGATATTTAATTTATCACTATCAGAAACTACTGATTTAAATTAAAGATTTTTTTGTTCCCTTAATACTTTTTATAGAAGGTTATTGCTTAAGATTTCTACAATGTATTCCAGAGTCGGCAAGAATAATTGTTATAATTTAAAGGTTTATAAAAGAAAATAAATCCATGGAATGGTAAGTAAAATTTATTATTATAATCCGCTGAGCAAAATATATTGTTATAATATAATTTACATTTTACTTATAAAACTAAAATTGAATTGCAATCACTTTGGAAGTCCGATTTAAGTAATGAACTACGTGTGAATATGTTTATATGTGACTACGGCGCCCTTTCAAATTCCATAAACATTTATCATAATATTTTTATTACATTTACATTGAAAATAATAAATATCGATAGTCGATATTACATTTTTGGGACTTCACTATACCTATCAACTAACAGACAGTAGACACAAGACATTTGGAGAGACGCCATTTTCAGTATTTGGTAGTGATTGTTGTGGTTTGTTTCTATAGTTATTCATAATTTTTAGCTATTTTATGTAGCACGTGAGCGATAACTACAATATAAATTGGACCCAAATATTTTTGTTGGTTATTTAAATGATACGACAGAATAACGGAAGGAATCTTGTCTAAAATATCGCCTGCGCGGGAAATGTGGTTATCTACGATCGTCACCCCTAACAGCTAGAGGGCTACGTTGTGACTTGTGATTATAAAGGTTCAGTGAAATATAATATTATGATTGGTTATAAATCAAGAGTTGGAAGGCGAGTGAAAAGTAAGCTAACAAGAAATTTAGAAACGCTGTATAGAGAAGGAAAATGTCGCGAATGTACAGTAGTAGTAACACGTATGGATTTTGCCAAGATCCTGGGCAAATTTACTAAAGTTAAAATTCAATACGAAAATTCCACGCCAAAGACACCAAAATCATCAAAACAAATCTCAAATGTTAAGTTAAAAAATAATGAGAATGGATTAGTGTCACTAAATAAGAGTCTGCATAACTCTGTTAAAGAGGCTAAAAACAAAAGAAGTAAAGATAGAACCATTGAGGTTAAAAAGCATATCTCCAACACTTCTAAATCATTAAATGTTCTAAAAGAAAATAATAACTGCAAGTCTAATGTAATAAAAAAAGTGAACTTTAATACAAAACTCAGTCTTTCAGAACATAAACAGTATGGCATTATTTTTGTCAATCCAATTGTCAATGGTGCTAATGATGTAAAATGTAAAATAACATTAGCTGATTTAATTCCACATATTAATAAAACTTTATTGCCAAATGAAGATTGGTGTATAGAGTTTTTTCCTAAAAACTTAGAACCTAAAGATGACAAAATGTATAACCGTATTGCTGCAGAATTAGAAGACCTAATGTATAATAAAATAAATACAACCGCAGATAGTAAAATGGATGACTTTCCATCAATAATGGATATATTAAATGATAATTCTACTGAACTTAACCAGGTGAAAGAGGAAGCGCAGAAAAATAAAGTTAATATAACAAATGATGTTGAAGCTATGCTTCTAGGGAATGGTGAAACAAATAAGCCAATAAATGATGTAAAAGAAGTTATTAATCAGACAGACAATATACCTATGACTCCAAGCACTGAAATTGAGGAGAGTATACTTAAAGATAATATAGATAATCCTCACAGTCCATCTATATTAGATGATGCTTTAAAGGAGGGAATGGAACAACATATACCTAGCCAACCAATGTATGATGATGACAATGATGCTGCTACAAAACCTACAGAAGTTGCTGTAAAAGATGTTAGTGAAGCTCAGGTCAAAACTGAGCCTAAGGCACATACAATAAAGTATGAAGAAGTCACTGAGGTTATTTTCAAGAAAATTTTAGATGGAAAATGTGATAAATCAGTTACGTGTCTAAAAACCTTGAGGTATATTATATCAATTGAGGAAAAGTCTGTTGAATTTATTGGTGCACCAAAATGTCTAACTAGTGTAGAAGATATTCAGGTATTATTGGAAATAGTCAATGATACCAGTTTAAATAGTCTGTATGTGTTGCACTAGAGTATATTTTAATATTTAAAAATGTTATATAATTATTGTAATGCAAGCCTTTTTAAAAACCAAACAATTATCAGGTGTATTTGTAAATATAATCTATGGATCCTCAAGTCCTAAAAAGATTAAATCTAGAAAATCACTATGAATTCTATATCATTTTAGCTCATTAGACCTTTTCTCATTTCTCTCAACTAATCTTAACATTTAAATACATTTCAATGGATAAGAAAAGTTATTGTAATATAAATCTGCAATAACCATATGTACCTAAATGTAAATAGTATGTTTGCACAATATTACATTAATAAAATTGTAATGTTTATAAATAACATTTATACTAGGCTAGAATATTCAGACTGTTGTCTCTGATGGCCTTACATTAATTTCTACAGTTGAATATATTTGTTATCTATGTTAATCATTCCAATTTTTATTACAAGCAACACCAAAATTTTACTTAAATTTTAGTTTTCAGTTTCCAACAAATTTAATAATCATTGAAGTGTTCATTTCTCTTTACTTATTTACGATTTTACATCAGTCAAAAGACTTCCAAAGGAAATTCATGTTTCTTTAGAGATATCGTAAGGCTGTCTATACGCCTAACGTTACCTTCCAATTTACTGGGCGGTTATCATGTAGCGACATTAGTAATCTGCAACAACGCAACCCTTTCCTCAACTAAATATTTGGAACAAACAGTGATTTTACGAGCAACTTGTTTCTAAGTAATCCTCGTCTTTCGTACATATGTACGTAAACATATTTTTAAAAGTCTGATACCCTATAAATAATTTCAATTGTAAAGCTAAGGAGTAAATTTATTCTTGTTTGTCTATTCATGATATTTACGTACTTCCAAATCCACAGACACATCTACCCTTATAGATTACTACAGTTCTATACGTCATTGAATATTACTATTTTAATTTATGTATTTTGTCAAGTTAGGTCTGATGTTTACAGTTTTAAATCATTTTAGGTACATTGGCGTGTCCAAGGTTATTTTTAGTAGGGTCACGGTAACACTTATTTTGCGGCCAGCTGGGATTTTTTAATCGGCTAACCGAACTAGAATCAGCGTAAAACCCTACTGATGTACCCTACCCGGGTATAAGCTTATATTTAACTTATGTATATTTTATTCTTGTGCGTCTAGATCACGTACGTAATATATAGAATTATTTAAGTTGAATTACTTGAATTGTATTCGACAATGTGCCGAATATAATTTTAACTTACAATAAGTCACTTATAATTTTCTCATTGTATTTTTAACAGAAATTAGTACATATTTGTTCTATATTTTGTTAAGATTAGTTATTTTAAGATAATAATAAATATTAGTTATTTTATATAGCTATTGGGACATAATTAATAAAAAAAAGTTTTGGCAATATGGTGACTTTTATTTATGCACAATACAGCAATCAATTTGGAATTATAAAATAATGTATTCATAATTTATTTGAAAGGGATTATAGTTATCTGGGTAGCTTGACTGAGTTCCTTCTATCATTACTGATTTTGTAGCGACGTCACATGCAGCCCCAATAATTTGATGTAAGGGAATGTTCTTATGGCTTACTAAAAAT
This sequence comes from Leptophobia aripa, assembly GCA_951799465.1. Lineage (NCBI taxonomy): Eukaryota > Metazoa > Arthropoda > Insecta > Lepidoptera > Pieridae > Leptophobia > Leptophobia aripa. Next base: position 5,173,112 of record OX637267.1, on the reverse strand, counting down.
TTTGCAAAAGCACCTACAAATGCGTCTCCAGCACCCTGTAAACAAAATTTTCTTAGCCGTACGATATTATTTATATTTACAATTTTTTTTTATATCTGAAAGTTATAAAATATAGAATAGTCTTATCGAAATGCTTTCGTAATTAATAGATCCAAGTAAACAATTTTTAACAAATTACTTACTGCTGCTCTATAAATATCATTTGAATTCGAGAGCAGTCTATTTTTTATAGAATAGGGGGCAAACGAGAAGTAAGCACACAATGTATATTATCCTATAACAAATCACTTACTGTTGTATCAATAGGGACAACTTCTGTGCACTGAACATGCACATAATTTTCATCATCTTTTTTACAATACGCAGCTCCTTTATTACCCAGGGTGATGATGACTATTTGACAGCCCAGCTCTAAAAGCTTTTTCAATGCGTTTTTAATGTTGCTGTAATAATTTTAATAGAAATTACTCATTAAAAAATGTAAAGCAATAAATCAGAATATTATTTTTAACACGATGTTAGGCGTAAATAATACAGTGTCTTAACTTATCTCAGATTGTCCACTATTTGTTGATTTTTCTAAAACTCTGGTTCTGTCATGAGTTATATTGATTTGTAACGTACTTACGATAATTCTACACTAGAGCCGACAAGCAAAGACGCCTCGGGTTCATTTACACATAGTATGTCACAGTGTTTTAACAGACTTTTTATATTTGTACTAGCCGGCGCTGCGTTGAGAAGTCGTATCTTTAAAAAAAAAAGTTGCATTATATGCACAACGAACTACTATTATTGGTAGGTAATAAATATATTATGAAGTTTATCATTTGTGTTTCCAATGTCAGCTATAAATCGCCTCGGGCTCAAGTGTCCTTATGTAAAATGCATTTCATATAAATAAATATATATTAAAGTGTTTTTGACTTACTCCATTAGATGATTTGAAAGCGTGGTGTGTAGTTTCAATTGGTGTCTCTAATTGACTTATTATAATATCAGCATCCTTTATAAGTGCTTGAGCTTCATTTAAATCTGATATACTAAGGTAATTGTTAGCACCAGGTACAATAACAATTTGATTTTCACCTTTAGCTGATACAGAAATTTGAGCGATACCAGTAGTAACATCTTTTGTTAAATTTGTATATTGTACATTTATGCCAAACTTTTTCAAATTATCAATGTATTGATTACCCCAGTAATCGTCCCCAACCTACAATGAATAAGGGAATTTTATTTAATGAGAATTTTTAGATAGATATAGATTTACAAACTGTTTCTTACCCTAGCTATCATGTATGTATGTCCACCTAGTTTGGCAGCTGCAACACATTGGTTTGCACCTTTGCCACCAAAGCTAGTTGTAAATTTTGTACCATGTAAAGTTTCGCCAGGTATAGGGAGTCTAGCAGCGTATCTATGAATTAAAAATCATATTTACAAATAAATCAGTCATGGTGCATATCCGTGACGATATAACATGTAACAAGTTTTATTAACACGTTAACTCAAAAACATCAAAACCAATGCATTAACGCCGATCAACGGCATCATAAATATACGCAAGCTGTATAATCAGCCTAAATTAAGCCTGTTTTATACTGAGAGTCGAGACTGTAAATATTCTACATATTAACTTTGAAATTTGATAAAACATTATTATGTAATAACCTCTACTTGCAATATATATTAAATAATAACATAAATGAACATATCCCTTAATTACAATATAACGCGGCTTTACAGATGATTTTAAAATATTATAAAGTAACCTAAAAATTGATCTTAAATTTAATGCAGTAACCAACATTAAACTTTAGTGCGAAAATAACTATTACACTTAGCAATTATAAATAACTTAGAGATTTTAAGGAATGTTATTAAACCAATCGATAACATACGTAGTAAAATCGACGCTGCACGATCCAACAACAACTATTTTCGGATTAAGAGACTCCATTTCCTTTCACTGGTCAAAAGTCACTAACGGAGCCAAATCTAAAACTGCAGTACAACTATCCCTTGAGAATACAAGTCTCCACGTTTGTTTTACACTAAAGTCAAATCGGTAATCGTATCGAAAATATCTCAAGTATTTGCAATTATCAATATCTGCTCACACAAACCATTGTAAAAATAAACAATAAGTCATAAATCTAATCTTAATTATTCTTTACATACCAACAACTCAATATGGTTGTCAGTAGTGTTATCTCAAAAGGAGAAAAATAAAGTAAATTTCATGACTTATACTTATAGATAGATATTGTTCTTAGATACATTTCTTCAGAAAAAAATATGCAAAGGGTTAGGTTCTTTGTGTGATTTCTTCTCTATGGGTAAAATAACCCATATTCAAAATAAAGGAAAAATGGTTAAAAAATCTTAGTATAGTTATATGATTTAGGATAAACAGATGACGGAAATTTTATCATGCAATGGGTTAAGGTACAGAATAGTAAAAGGAACTAGTATGCTCTATGTAGGTATGTAATTAACAATTTTTTTTTTGTTTTGTAAAATGTATCAAGGTTGTTATTTCAGTTGAGTTAATATTATAATATTGTTGACATAGTTTTACAATTTTTAAAAAGAAAAACCTAATATTCTGTGTGTAGTACTTATAAGAAAACAAAGTTAGTTTTGTAATTATAAATAGTATACTCATTTGCCATATTTGTGCAGTTCCCAATGAATAATTTTTATAGGTATTTAAGTAAAAATGCTTAGTATAAATCCTAACATTGACTATATTTTGATACTTAAACTTCTAATTGCAATCTGTGTTTTTACTATTTGAAGATTCTTCCGATTTCCCAATGTTCTCTGCCATTTCCGCATACTTAGCCTGTCTATAGTCATATTTAGCCGCATCAAGTAGTACATTTTGCAGCAGCTGTCTATTATTAATTTGTTTACTTTGCAAAGAAGGGTATGGATTTCCTCTCAACTCTAAAACAGCCTTATCTATGTGACGTCCATATGCAGGTTTTGGTGCTTTCAACATACGCGTAAAAGCTGTATTACTGTTTTCAAATCGAGGTACTAAAACTTTAAATAATTTATGTACAAGCTCTTTTTCCAGCAGCCAAAAGTCAGCCATCTCCATTGTTGGTTTATGGCAGTCACCATGATTGATGGCTTCAGCGATTAACTGGAAAGATTAAATTTGAAATTAAAACCGACTGAACAAATGTTTAATATTCTATGTTTAGAAAGTGAGCCAGTTCCTACTTATTTGGTTCTTACCCTTTCTGCATACTGTCGCGCTTCATCACCTCGATAAAAATTAAGTTCAATTCTTTCATATTTAATTAAACCTGTTACAGTTTTTCTCAGCTTATTTATTCGCCCCTCTGGGCCTTCAGGACAGCTTAGGCGACGATGTTTTGGTGGAATTTTGATTCGCAGCTTAGATACTAATTTTGTTACATCCGCTTGATTCATAATGAGAAATTATCGTATCATATATAATATGGTCTCTACGAACGGCTTCAACTCATTAGTTCCAGAATATAGTTGGAATTCAGGATAGCTGCTTACTTTGAAGGTTATTATGTTTCTTTGTGAAAATCAGCTAAAAACCTACTCTTAAGTGCTAAGTAGAACAAGAAGTAACAATTGGCAGTTGTGCCACAGATGACAAATAATTAAAAAAATTGAAATTTGAAATAAAAAAATTCTAGTATTGGCTTCCGAGCCTTTTTAATTTATCTACCGAAGACTGTATTTATCCTATATAAACATTTATTTAAAATATTTCCAAATACCAAAACAGAGTTTTTCAGGTACTTCAGAAAATAGTGTTACCTTATTACCTGGATGGATGAGAAAGTAAATATTAATGAGTCGTTTTATACTCTGGTTAGTACCACAGCTGAATTCGTCATTCGAGACAAACTTGAAGTGTGTACTTGAAGTTTTAATCTGTGGTCATACAGAATTTATAAAATTCAAACTTTAAATTAAAGTATAATCAAAAAAGAAATAATAAATATAAAATAAAACTGAAGGTATAATAATATGGTTACGAAAGTTAAAACCATACATACAATAAACATTTTAACTTCTAAAATATAAACGTGTTTATTAAATAATAATATTGTGATTATACGTGAAGGGAAAAAATCAAACAGCGTTTTTCATCTATTAATTATTTCTCTGCGAAATTGATAAACATAGCACACCACAGCAACACAGCCTATAAGATTTAATTAAATAATTGTGTTGGAGAAATCGCATTTAAAATTGAAGAAGCGCATATTCAATAATGGAAGAACCAGATATATTTAGAGACAATGCAAGTGTTTATAAACTGCTCAGCCAACTTTGTGAAAAAACAGCACACTATTATTGTCAACAGAGCAGAGTTTCTGTCAAACAACTTGCATCCAAAATGAGATCTCTATCCTATGAAATAATTTTAAATAAATCTAAAATAGATGTACCAATATCAAATAGAGACCCAATTGTTGATTTGCTGTCTTGCCATTTCATATTGCAGCAAAAAGTTACAAATGTAGCTCAGTACAAACATGCAGTTGAGCTTAAGAAAGCTATAAGTACGTTAAAAATGTTAGGTCAAAGAATTGATAGTAATTATGTATACAGTGCAGTTAGAGTGCTTATAGGTCTTCAAAGCATTGAAACTCTTGACAGATCTTCTGAACTTCATCAGGTTAGTAAAATTAAAAATTACTACTCATTGTAAAGCTATGGAAAGTTTTAATATGAGTCATTTACATTTGAAAGCGACAAACAATTATGTCATAAATTTATTTTTTATCTAGATGTTCATTCTTTTAAAAGTAGAGAATATTGACAATAATAAATTTAATTTTAGAGACCATTTTCTTTTGGATTGTTAGAAGAAATGCTTCCTAAGCCCCAAAAGGAAGTTTTTGGATCACCACAGCCATATCCATTGTACCCATCTTATTTATTTGATTTACCTTTTAAACTTCAATGTAATGATGACAAATTTAATGGTAAAAAGGAAAGTTTCATAGAATACACAGTGCAGAACTTTGACTCCAATTCATGTAAGTACAATTTTGATATATACTTTATAAATAATACCAAATAATTTTTTTCTTACCTTGTAATATTTAGTGCAAACATCCTAATTATAAATACTAAACTGTCAATAACAATTATGTATATGTTTTTCAGTGCTGTCAAGTAATCCATTAAAAATTAAAGTATTTAAATCGTTCACCCCAATAACAATATCTTCAGAAACATCCACACAAGTATCAGTGTATTCTGAATGTGACATACATAATTTACCACGGCTCACAACCCCCAGGGATATTGTAATACCTAAAGCAACCCTGGCGCCAAAGGTACAAGTATCCTTATAGTTATCTGGCTAATATGGCACCATGTCTATAATTACAAAATAAATTATAGTTAAACATGTATCAAAATGTTTACTTGAATGTATTAAATAACTTTAAAAGCAATGATGGTTAGCTATTAAAACAAGAATATAATACACAAAAGGTTAATGTAAAATTTTATCATTAGATATATAGATATTTTTAAAGGAAGGAATGCAAAATGATACTCTCTTCATCAATCATTTTTAAATGTTCATACATAAAAGGACCAGTTGATATTTATGTGTAACTTTTAGATATCTTTGCCAACAACAACAGAAGTGTTGCAAAGCAACAATTGTATGAAATTAGACGATTTGGATATATGGGAGCTGGCATCGCAAGTTGATAAGGATATACCAGGGGACATTTGGGAGATTGTTTGTAAGTTATTTACAATATTATGGAGATTTTTTTTCTTTTTATTATCTATATAAACAGCCCAAAGGCAAATACATTTATAGCTTGTGTTAATATATAATACTTTAATAACATTCTCAATAAATGAAATTCATTCATTTATATTATATGCCACTTTTTTGGCTTGTTTTGTTATTCTCTATGTCATGTGTAATGTTTGGTAACATAATTTGTAAGTTAAAAAAATATATTGACTTTAGCAGATCTAAAGACCATCTGTTTTGTACATTTTTTTTTACCACTTGAGATTCCCATGTCACCTGAAATATATTACAGCAAAACTCCCTCCTATAAATGAGAGACAATTAATAGCAACTTCCCCAAGGGAGATGAGATTGTGGCGACAAACTTTTGGTTCTATGACTGATTACAATGTTATATCAGAGAGGCAATTCATAAGGCACATTACATATTTATTAAGTGAGTATTTAATAGGGCAACTATTTTATTAATATTATTCACATAAAAATGGTTTATTAAAAATTATACAAGATGTGTTTTTCATTTTGTATAGGGTTGATTATGAGAATAAAATTCTGAATTTTCAAAGCAAGGATGATTTTAATAATTCCACAAAATAAAATGATAGCATACATAAATTAATTAAGTCTCACTCAGTATTTTTTTTTTTGAAAACCGCATTTCATACGATCATTGCTAGTATAATGCTAAGAGTGTTCTTTTATTTCTACTTAACATGACTGTTAGACTGTATTACTATAAAAAATTAAATTCTTTTCAGTTGGCATCGAAACGAGATCATTTCCACTAAACAAACAAACAAATTCTTTCCGTTTAAAGGATAATTTGGTTTTAGAATGTATATCTCGTGAACTTTTAGATGGGTATGTGGCACCCTTGTTGATAATTGGGACATATTACAAACGATTATATGAGTTTGCGTTTAACCACTCGGTTGACCACGATAAAGGGCTTGTATATGAGGTAATAAGTTCGACTGACAGTAAACAATTATATTATATATTTTGTATTATTTATTGTATTAATAGATATAATATTTTTATACAGGCTGCCAGGGAAACAGTGAGGTTGTATCTATTAAAATTTCGTCTCCAAGTGACCGAGATATTTGAAGAGTTCAATAATACCACAGACGGCGTAAACTGTATGCCGACCTTATTGCACATACTACATCATATTGAACCACTCAAATACGAAATTCAGACAGTGGCATCCATATACAAACTGGATTATTTGGGCAAGAATTCATATATTATTTTAATTGTGTTTTTTCCGCCATAACACAAATATATTGCCTACTAGCTTTCCGCCCGCGGCTTCGCCCACGTGTAATTTGGTTAAGTATATAGCGTTTTTTAATGATCACGACAGGGCTTTCTTTCACGGGCTAAAATCTTGTTACAATTGGAATTATATATAGCCTGTGTTACTCAGGGATGATGTAGCTTTACAGGATCGGATGATTCAGGGAAATCGAGGGCAACTTTCAAATTAACATACAGGCAATTACTATTCTGACAATTTTATATTCTGTAGTCATCTTCTTATGTGGATGAGCTGATGATGGAAGGTAAAACTCCTCAGGGGTTAAGAGTTGAAAGAAAATTCTTACGAAGTTATGAGTACGAAATACGTACTTGTGAGGTTATTACTTATTAGCTTGACCAAATAATAAAAGGTAAACCTCATTAACGTTAAGGATGTAGGTGGAAAAATGGATGCGGACAAATGATAAACGTCTCTTCACTCGTTTCCTTTTACTTGTTTGTATGGGTAGTGTTCACTCAAAATAATCATAGGGTAAAACGTTAATGAAAGTTTGAACTGCATGGTAGTCATTACACAATGAAGCATCTTAATACCGCGATGGATATATTTGGCCTAAGTAGAAGTTCTTTAAAAAACAACTAAGACTCAACCTCGCACACTCACTCACACAGCAACACCATTGCACACACTGATACGCACACACACACTAAAATGTTCGTACTTCACATAGTTCCACTTGTTCATATATTTTTATTTCTTTTTTTCTGTTCGTGTTTTTTTTTGTTATTCTTTTTTCTGATCCTAGATTCTATTTCCGGTTCTATATTTTAACCTTATTTTGGCTTTATTTTTAATCTAATTTAATGTGTAAACTGTTTTTGATAAGCTGTATAGGTTTAAGAAATAAAAAAATAAAAAATCTACGAATTTTATCAACGCCATCTATCGAGCACATTGTTCAACATTTCAACCGCGCCCGCGCGCACTGCGTTATTTGTTATTTTTGTTACCTCTCATAAGTTTTAATATTAAGATTAACTTATATTAGAACATATTTAACAATATAAAACTAATCAATCAATATAAGTGTTTAAAATTTTGAAGCAGTGGTTGAAGTAAATTTTCAACTGACCATAACTTCTTTTTCTCTTAAACGATTTTGACAAAATAAACTTTTGACAACGCTCCCAATTATATGTAATCCAACTGTGAAAACCGCGTTCAGTAGTTTTCAAGTTATAACGTACCAGACAGACAGACAGACAGACAAGAATTCCAAAAATAGTTTTTTTGGTTTCTATGACTCTTCTTTAATTGCCTCCTTTCAGTTTTTTGGAAAAATATTTAATGTACAGATTTTCGATTTTTACTGTCTTATTATTAGTATAGATATAACTTTATTTATTTTACCTATTCTAGATTCCTATATATGGGATTGCCTGAAAGATATCGCTTTTGAGCGATAAGGTCGCCTGTTGTCCTATTTTTTTAGTTTTTTTGTGACAATCAAGTACTTGTGTAATTATTCTTCTTACTCGGATACTCTTTGTAAAGTGACTCGATGTAAAGTATTAACTTTACAACCACACTGTAAAGAAATGTATGGGGAATACTTCCCCATAGTAGATCCCCAATTTCAAATATTGAGTATATTATTGTTTTTTATAGATGCAAACACAATGCCAAATGGAGCTGAACTAATGTCGTATTTATTTAATGAGATATCACTGGTTACCCACAAGAGAACTGCGGAAACATTATATAACTCATTATTTACTGTGTGCCGGGTTTATTTCAAGTGAGTTATAAACATTTAATTTCCTTTTTATAATCTCATATTCATTCTAAATCTGATAAATGAAGAGTTTTGTGAAATTCAATTTTAGTTGTTTAGTTCCTAAATATTAGCCTAAAAGATACATATAATTTAAAGTCGTATATATATATATATATATATATATATATAGGCGCAACTACAACAATTACTTTTAAATTAACTAGAATAATTAAGTTCAAACATCAACTTTCATTGTCCTACAATAAGTTGAATACTTTACGTCTGTTACTCTGTGCAATGTCATCTTTATTATTTCAATACGACGTCTTTGTAAACAAGTGCTAAATCACTATAAATAGGGTCGCATTGTAACCGCACGACACAGTCGCGCTCAGGCCGTTGTACGGAACGGACCTCTCTTCAAATAGTGAAATATAAATCTTGGAAACTATCAGTGAAGTGTTTCTTTAAATAAGTGGTTATTATGACCGACATAATCGTGATGTTGGCAATGCTGATGCTACCTACGCCTTTCAAAAATAACCCTACAGAGTAGTGAGGTTGGCGAGGAGGAACTCTCTCTCCTCGTTATATAGTTTCTTGCTTTATTACTAATATTACATATAAGTGATTTATAATTTGTGTTTTGGGTACCTCCATTGGTAAGCTACGAATACATTAAATAAATCGTAATCCAAAATTTTCACATAATTATTGACCGGGAATCTAATTTTAATTATATTCCCTACAAATTGCAGATTTATCGAGAAATTCATCTTTGAGGGCGAATTGGATGATTATTTTAATGAGTTTTTCATACGAAAAGACAACCAATACGTTAATTCTAGAAGCAAAAGATATTGGGATAAGGGATTCCATATAACTTTAAGTTTGGCTGTACCCGACTTCTTGAGACCGTTGGCGTCTTGTATACTCCTATGTGGGAAGTCATTGAGGCTGTTGAAGCTTTGCAATCCGACGGTCAGTATTATCTCATCATTGCTATTCTTTAAATATGATACTTTGTCCTCGTTTTTTTTTGGTATTTCCCAACGTTATGCCCGGGATAGTTCCAAAATGGTCTCCACACGACTTTACCACTTTCCCTTCGGGCTATTAAAATTTACATAAAAAATGTGTGAGGGGCGTATTTTTTTAGATATGATATAGTGGGGCACTGCTCTAGACTGTTTATTCGTACTGTTTTTCTTATATGAATTGCTTTCTTCCCAAATTTGAAACTTCTATTAAACTTTTGTTTCTTATTATATAATTTTTTTTCATACATTCGTATCAGCAGTTAGTAATCGTATTATAAACCGACTTAGCGATTTAATTGCATTTGAAAATTGTTTTTTATTTACTAGCTATATAATAATTCCAGGACCCGCTTATCCTGATATCAACAGGCCACCCATCCGTACGTTGCTGTTCAACCTTTGCGGAACTGGAACGTGAACAGCAACTATTAGACGTGTATAGAACTAGGTGATTAATTACCTCGTATTATGACGCCATTTTGTCAAATAAAGAAATGAAAATTTAAAAAAAAAATCACGTGAATCAGCATGCGGATCTTACCGTCATACTATCGAAGGGTTGTACTTGTTAAGTAAAAGGTTAAGCTTTATTTAAAAAAACGTTATTTTTCTAGGTTGTTTTATAGAAAAAAATCTGTATTGTAATTTTCATACAAACCAAATTGGACATTGGATCATTATGGTTTTGGCCTCCTTTAAAACAATTTATTTATAAGTGTTATTTTTTTAGGTGTTTATTCGTTAGTGGTGAGCCTGTGACTTTTGATCAAATATTACTCAAACGAGAAGCAGAGAGGAAGGCTTTCACGGAAATGGCTTCATTGAAACAAGCAGAGACTATGGATAAAATTATCGGTTAGTTTTTTTACACTAATTTTCACTCTAATCGAATGACGTTACATGGAGTTTTCACTGTAGTTGTAGTCTGAGGTTTAATGTTGACAATAAATTACAGCTGAACGTAAACGTCTAGCACAGTTAATAATAGCGGAAAAGCAGCATTCGTTGAGAGTGTTGGAAGCTGCGATGGCCGAGGCTAAAGCCGCCAAAAACAGAGTGAAGCAACGCGAAAAGCAAGTGTTACGACTCGAAGGAGCCGCCGAAAAGTCAACAGAGGAAGTCGACTCTAAATTGAAGGATGATGAAAAGTAAGGATTTTTAATTGTCAAAAATAGAAAGAATTACATCAGTTATGAGCGGGTTTGTGGCTATCGCTGGTCTCCAGGTGACCATAATAAGCAACTGTTAAAGCGATTGAAAGGCGTAACTAAAACTATCGTAATTTCATACTCTCACCTTCATGAAAAACTGATATTACATAATAAACTACTTATATTCGTTCTTATACATGCAGTTCTATTGTAAAACGGAGACTATATAGTATATGTAAGGTCAACAAAATAAAGATTTTTTTTAAGACCATTACCTTGTGTTATACGAGTCGAAACATACAGGCTAAGTGATTCTGACAAGCTTTTGTTGTTAAAAGACTATTTACCATTTTTCGCGATAGTGTTTAATATATTTATTTCACGTTTCAGAAATAAAATGCTCGAGTATTACTCAAAATTGAACATGGAAGTGGAAAAAAGTAAAATACACACGGAGTGGAAAATAAAACGTCTCCAATTAGATCAAACACGAATGCAATTGCTTTCCACCGAAGAAAGAAATTTGAAACGTGAAAAACTAGAGTTGGAACATCAAAAAAACGAAGACATAATGGCTATGTCCATACAAAGTGATTTCAAATCTGAAGACGGCGATGAAATGAAAACGTTAGAACCTACCACTATGAGTGAAGCAAATCCTGAATCTGAACATAATATCAATAGAACAAAATCGCAAACTTCCAACGATGTATTTAATGCAATATGTGTCAATAATAATTTTGATGCATGCAATAATGAGTTAGAACTAGACGCACAGGGAAATATCGTTAATGAAAATAATGAAACAACCAATGCGGTCATAGGTAGGAAATTAAACGAGGCTTTTGATAATCAAACCTTTCTTGAAAGAAGGGAGGAAGCTCTTCAAAATAAAATGAAAGTTATGGCCCACGAGTTCGGAGATAACAACCTAAATCCTATAATAACACTCACAACAGTTGATGACGAGAATAATATTACAACACCATTTAAGGAGGCGCGTAGAAACAAACTTAAAGTGCTTGGTGTGTTCGATAAAGTCGAACAAAAATACAACTTTGAACCAATTACCGAAGCACATAAAGAAGCTATTATCAATAAGCAAAGAGTGCTAGGTGCGGAATTTGACAGAACTGATAGCATCGATGAAGACATTGCATTTGTACCAAAAACCGAAGCGCAAAGAGAGGCTTTTTCAAACAAACAAAAGGTTTTAGGCACGGAATTTGGGAAAACCGATGTAATGAAAGATTATAAGTCAAGTGAACCAATGAATGAAGCGCAAAGGGAAGCCTTATTGAATAAGCAGAAAGTATTGGGTGCGGAATTTGGTAGATGCGATCAAGCGGATGTGACCGATTCAAAGATCGCAGAATCTAGAACGGAAGCACAAAGAGAGGCTTTGTTGAATAAGCAGAGGGTTTTGGGTGTTGAATATAATTTGCCGTTGGAGGGAATCGCGGAACGGGAACCGGCGAACATCGCTCAAACTGAGGCATTGCGCAATAAATGTAACGTTTTGGGTTCGGAGCATTACGGGTCTTTGGGTGGGAAGAAGTCTGGGCTCAAATTGAATTTGAAACCCTATGGCGACTGCAGTAATACAGGCGCAGTCACGCCAGGGGAATTGTTTCCGGAGGTAACAATTGTTAATTATTCATTGAATTTTATATTGTCTTATTATTAATATATTTACAAATGTTGACTAATCATATGATTTACAGCTGGATTTAGAAACTCCAACCACGGCCGAAATGCCAACAGACGGTCCGATAACAAGTGGTATTTTCACACCGCGATGCGAGGAAAACTTGGAAAAGCCGGAGAAAGATTATTTGAGACCCGAATTTGATTTCTCGATCATCGTTGATGAAGTTCCGTCGATTGACCAGGCGTCACCTATGAAAGATGATGAGAAATCCGCACTGAATGTGTTGAGCGGTTCATACAGTTTGGACAATTTTGATCCGTTCGGCGTAAAAATATCCAAAAGACTGGAATGTCATACAGAAATTTCCTATTCGGATCCGGTGAAGATATTTGATGAGATGAAGAAAACACCATACAAAAACATATATAAGACATCGATTGATGATGATGAATGGATCGTATGTGATAACATAGCATCGCTTGCGGCTTGTTTGCAAAGATCTGTGATGTTGCCACTTACGTATCAATTGGAAGTGGTGAATAATTCGATTTTAACACATTTTCTGGTCAATCTGGACATGTACGAACATCTGAAGAGTTTGAAGGATTATTTCTTTTTAATGGACGGCGAATTTTCACGAAGTATATGTGACAATTTATTCGCGAAGTTAACAAAGACGTTGAATCCACAAGAGTTGTTGAACTTTTCAACTTTGCACAATATATTGGATAAGGCGCTTGGATCGTCCATTTCGCGTAAGTTTTTTTTTTAATTTTCAAATTATTAAATGCTGAAGTAAGAAGTAAGTTCATTGGAATATATTTAGCCGACACATTTTTATGTCCGTAGTAAATCTTATCCAGTTTTAAATATAAAAAAGCAAATTTAATGGTTGGATAGACTGTTAGAAAGAAAAACGATTGACTTGCATTAAATTGTTTTTTTTTTCAGACGTACACAAATTCTCAGAGAACCTGTCGTTTTCAATTCCGGACGTTCCGCTAAGTTTCCAACATAGCTCCCCCGATGTGTTACAATGTCTGTCTCTCTCATACTCCGTGACGTGGCCTCTCAATATAATAATATCGCAGGAGGCCCTGGTGAGATACGCGAAGGTTTTCCAGTTTCTGATTAAGATGAGGAGGATATTTTGGGTTTTGAGTCAGGATTTCGAGGTATGAACTTCTTAAGCCATCCAAAAATGTGGTGTTTTTAATTTCATAAGGCGATCCTTTCCAGGCAACCCTTACACAAAGTAATTATTATAAATGCACATTTGTTGATATATATTTTATTGTAGCTGTAACTTTTTCGTATACACAATTTTGATTGTCAATTATTTCCAAATTATTATATATAGTCTAACTTGTTGCAGTTATTGAAATTGTCGGTGAAACTGAGCAGGCACTCGCGTAAATTGCTACGATCACCCCAATACATATCTGTGCAGCTGTACCGACACATAATGGCGTCTCTGATCCGGGCCTTGGACAACTACATAGTCACCACGTGTATACTGACCTCGTGGACGGAGTTCGAAAAGGACCTGAAAAGGGCAAAGACATTGGACGACCTCTACGAATGTCATGTTGTCTATGTGAAGAATGTCCTTTTCAGGTGCCTTTTGAACAATAGATCGACACCCGTTATGAAACTGTTGAACGATATTTTTACAGTTATTTTAAAGTTTAGCCGGGTCTTGAAGGCTGGGTGAGTGTCAAACAATCGTAGTAGTAGCCTGATATAAAGAAGCCATAAAGGCTTCTAAATAGTATTTTCATCGAGTATATGTGATACTTGTGGGCTGCCTGGAAGATATTGCTTATTAGCGATAAGACCACCCCGTTGCTCTTTATTTATTTTACAGTTTATTGCACTTAAACACTAGTAGCAAATGACGTTAACAGATGTTAGTAGTAGAATCAGTGCTGTAGTAGGAATCACAATCGGGAGAGAGAGACAGGAAAGAAGAGGTGTCACTATCGTCGTTCATAATTAGCAGATACAATTGAAACAAGTAAATGAGAATAAAATAAACTAAAGACAACAAAATAAAATAAGAAACTTAAAAAAAAAAGAACATATAACTACTGAGTACAAGGTGTACAATTCAAATTAATGCCTTAGCATTCGCAAAGCGTCGTTAAAAAAAGTTGTTATACAAGCTATCGAGATAACTTCAATATAAAAACATAAAAAAAACTAGTTTGACAATACACTTTAAAACTAAACATATTCTGTGAACATAGTCCAATGGGCAATGGCCAAGTTGTCAACTCTTACCTGTCAAGATAACTTATACCATGGTTTAACAATGTTTACAAAAACTAACTAATACAAAAATGCCTACCTTACATATAATTAAAACTTTGCCAAAAAATAACAAATAAAATTTTCAAATAAGTATACTTATGGGGAACAAGCTAAGAGACAGTGAAGAAAACACAAAAGAAAAGGGAATTATAAAAATAGCACCAACTATTTTTTTTTTTTTTATGTGAGAGGAGGCAAACGAGCAGGTTGGTCACTTCGAGTGATGTGCCAACCGCCGCCCATGGACACCTGCAACGCCAGGAGGCTTACAAGTGAGTTGCCGGCCTTTAAGGAAGAGGAACGCTCTTTTTTTGAAGGTCCCCAAGTCGTAGCGGATCGGGAATACCTGCGCTGGCAGTTGGTTCCACAAAGAGGTGGTGTGCGGCAGAAACTGCCTTAAAAAACGCACAGTCGTGGAACGCCAGACATCAAGGTGGTACGGGGGGAATTTCGTATTCTGCCTTGATGTCCGGTGATGGAATTCCGCTGCAGGTATTAGCCCGAACAATTCATCAGAGCACTCCCCATGATAAATGCGGTAGAAGATGCAGAGGGAGCCTACATCTCTACGCAGAGCCAAAGGATCAAGCTGATTGGAAAGGATGGGGTCGTCGACGATACGAGCCGCTCTGCGTTGGATGCGATCAAATGGAAGGAGCTGGTATTGGGGCGCCCCCCCCGCCCAGAGGTGGGAACAGTACTCCATATGAGGCCGAATTTGCGCTTTATAGAGTTGCAAGCGATGGCCTGATGTGAAATACTGACGCGCCCTGCTGAGAACACCAAGCTTTTTAGAGGCTAACTTAGCCTTACCTTCCAAATGATTGCAGAACTGGACATCGCTCGATATATCGACACCAAGAATTCCAATACTGGCTGAGGCTTTAAGAGGAGTGTTATCGAATAGTGGGGCCACGACAAAGGGATTCTTTTTAGCGGTAAACGCGCAAACCTGGGTCTTCGAGGGGTTAAATTGAACTAAGTTAAGTCGACCCCAATCCTCGACTCCACGCAGTAGAGTCTCGACTTCAGACACAAGTTTGTCCCGACACTGCTCGACATCAACCCGGGAAATATTTGCACGGCCGTGATATAGAGCATCTCCAGTACTGTCATCCGCATAACAATGAAGGCTGCTTAAGTGCAACATATCATTGATATGCAAGAGGAACAGGGTAGGAGAGAGTACACAGCCTTGGGGAACTCCAGCGTTTATGGATTTGAGGTCGGAACATGCACCGTCGACAGCGACCTTGATGTTCCGATCGGCCAAAAAACTGGAGATCCAGTCGCATAACTTCACGGGAAGCCCATATGCTAGAAGTTTTGAGAGAAGCGCCTTGTGCCATACCCGATCAAAGGCCTTTGCTATGTCCAGACTAACCGCCAGTGCTTCCCCTTTAGACTCAACAGCTTCTGCCCATTTATGAGTTAGGAAAACTAGAAGATCACCAGCTGAGCGGCCACGGCGGAAACCGTATTGACGGTCACTAATCAGCTGGCACTCCTCTAGGTAACGAAGGAGCTGGCTGTTGATAATAGTCTCCATTATCTTAGAAAATAAAGGGGTAACAGCTATTGGGCGGTAGTTGGAAGGATCAGAGCGTTCGCCTTTTTTAGGAATCGGGTGAACCAAGGCGGTCTTCCAAGCGTTCGGGACAATGCCGAGTGAATAAGAGTGCCGGAAAAGACGCCAGGACCGGAGCCAACTCAGGAGCACAAGTGCGCAGCACTATTGGAGGAATACCATCCGGTCCACTCGACTTATGAATATCCAGGGAAGTAAGGGCTTTGCGTACAGGACGAAGCCGAAAAACAATTTTCGGGCATCGAGGTATCACACCGCAATAACGTCGGTGGAGTATTCCCGTGGTCATCAATCGTCGAGTTGGACCCGAAAAGAGAGCCTAAAAGATCGGCTTTCTCTTTCGGGGTGTTGGCCATCAGGTTGTTCGCCCCAAATAGTGGTGGAAGAGAAGGCTTACAAAGGCTTACAGTCCTTGAACAGCCTTGGCAAGAGACCAGAATGCACGTGTCCCAGAAGGGAGCCGAGCCAGCCTATCACCAATTCTGCTGATGTGAATAGACTTTGCCTTAGCAATGGCACTTTTGAGGGACCTAGAGGCCGAGTTGTATGCTTTTTTAAGAACGCTGGTATTTACATCACGTGATGCTGCCGCTTGAGCCCAGGTACGATAATATTCAAGCTTTCGGCGTGCCGCAAGCATTTTGCAAGACTGTCTGAACCAAGGTTGGGACTTGCCACCGATGGGCGCAGCAGAGAAGCTCCATTCCCTGCAGCACCACATTAGCGACAGAGTCGGCAGCAGCATTCGGATCATCCGACGAAAAACAAATCGGCCCCCACGGGTAGGAAGCAAAAAAGGAGTGAGTTTTTTGAGTGGGAGTGCCATGCTGTTACTTAGAGTTTCAGCCGAATGGGCAGGCACGGCCGGAGAAATACCACTCTCTCACAGAAAACCGGCGTAAAGTGATGCAATTTGACTTTGTTCATTTTGTACTCGCGTTTCGTTCGGTGAGTGAGATCTTCCGGTGCCCATCCTTTTCCCCTTCCTTCGACCACTCTCCCCTTTCCTTTAAAGGGCGGCAACGCACTCACCAGCCGCGTGAGTGTCTATGGGCGGCGGCTTCACCTTTATGGTGGGCCGCCTGCTCGTTTGCCCCCTCTTCTATAAAAAAAAAAAAAAAAAAAAAAAAAGGAGCGCATTCCATCCCAGTCTGCTGACCTATAGTGCCAGACGCGACGACAACCTGCAAAACGAGGTCGAGTGAGTCGCGTTGTTCTTATAGTACTCCGAACAAGGCAGTGATCTGAAGATCCTAATGGAGAATCAACTGATACATGATACCCGTCCGGGTGAGAAGTCAGCAGCAGGTCCAACAGTGAAGGATTATGACCTTCGACATCTGGGATTCTCGTGATCGAGGGCACCATTTGCGTCAGGTCGTAGGCCAAGGCAAAGTCGTGAAATGTTCTTCCCGCATAGTCGGTGGTAGTAGAGCCGAGCCAGTCGGTATGGTGGGCGTTAAAATCGCCAAGAACTACGACTTCAGCGGTAGGAACATTTGCAATCAAGGAGTCTGTAGCCGATTGTATGTGCTCCACAAGTCGGTCAATTTCGGCATTACCGCTATGAGACCTATAAAGGCATGCGTAGAATCGCGGATGGTCATCGCAGTCTACGCGGAGCCAAAGAATCGATAGGTCTTTTCCTTCAGGAAACGTGAGGCGACGAGAGCAAATGTCATCCCGGACATAGACACACACTCCAGCCCTTGGCAAGAATCTATGTTCTAATTAATAACCAGGGTAGGAGAGGAAAGAGGTGTCGCCAGGAGAAGAAATCTGTGTCTCGGTAAACAGCGTTTAAGTTCGAAACAAGCCCCCTCACATTGCAGAAGTCCACAGTAAGCGATGAGGAAGGTGCCAAGTGATGCTTACTCTGTTTGCCCCGACATTTATGAGATGTGTTTTTAGATATGAGCGCAAAATTGCCCCCCCCCCCCAGAATACGAAGGGCAGCCTGGGGGCCCAACAACAAAACAGTTAGGTGGACACGCAGGAGGGGATTCTCCACGACAGGTGGTACCCCCCTGGGGTAATTTCTTTTTATTTTGCACCATCATTCAAGTATTTGTTTGGGGGGACAGGGAAGGAGAGGGAATGAGGAGGAAAGGAAAAAAAAGGAAATGGAGGGTTACAAGAGGGCGGGGAAGGGGAAAAGGATGGGCACCGGAAGATCTCACTCACCGAACGAAACGCGAGTACAAAATGAAGAAAGTCCAATTGCATCACTTCACGCCGGTTTTCTTTGAGAGAGTGGTATTTCTCCGGCCGTGCCTGCCCTTTCGGCTGAAACCCTAAGGTAACAGCATGGCACTCCCACTCGGAAAACCAACTATTGAGGACGCCTTCCCTTGTTGATCGCCCTCTTGGGACGGGCTGTGGGGTCTATGTTAGCGGAAACCGGGACCGTAGGGTGGACACACAGCACTTGCAGGAAGCGTGTTAAAATCCTTCATGGACAGCACCTGCCGACGATCCCCACCTGGGCCAACAATGAAGATATGACCATCTTGAGTCCAACAGTTTGAAACAACGCTCTCTTGTAGCCATAAACAAACTGTGCCGTGATTTAGTTAAAAATTCAGAAATGGTTATGCCTGTCGCCTTGAGATTTCTAATGCGATCTTTAATGTATTAACATCATCTACTTCTACTGTTTAAGTACAATAAAGTTAAAATAAATAAATACTTCACATATTTGATTTAAATATATATAAATGATATTTTTTTAATGTTGTTTTATGTCTGGTTGTACTACATATCCTTTTTTATATTGTAGTGAATGGCAGCAAAGAGAAGAGAACGGCCACTTCGCGCACACAAACTTCGCACAGTTGGAGGAATTGTATCATTTGTATGAGAAATTAACGAAATACCTGCACAAAGTCATCACCAAGCTGATGGAGTGCGGGTATCAGCGCCATCTAGTGGAATTGTTGACGATGGTCAATTTGAATGGGTATTACGATACGGAGAGGTAGGAATACAAGAGTATTGATTTAATTACGTTTGCATACCCTAACATATAAGTTATTATGCTCTTAAGAGTATTCGTTTCGTAATCTCAAAAGTAAACGTTCACAAAACAAAATTGTTTATAATTAACACAATTGTGATATTTAACCCACCTTAATCAAGATTATAAATTGTTATTTTAGTACATTATTAAATTATCATTTGATTGATTCGAATTAATTGATAACGAACGCTTTACAAAGCCCTATTACTAATAATTGTTTAACAGAGTCGATGAATTAGTTAACTGATTTATTTGTAATAAATTAATCGATTGAAATATCGATAATTGATAATAAACAATAATTTAGTTTACCGAAAAATATGTTTTTATAAAATCGGAACTTTTTACATATTAAGCTGCTTATCTAACCGGGTTAGACAAGTGTTTGTGGGTTTGTATTTTATATTATTATTCTTAGTTATGCTATGATATCCTATATTTTGGATATTAAAGTAATAGAGACGAAAGAAAGACAAGAAATTATTGAAATCTTGTCTATGCTCGCCTAGTATGTCTTTATTAATACCAATTGTGTCGTTCGAATATTTTGTGAACTATTAATTGTATCGAAAAACTATGTTTTTATGTTATTTAATGTTGAAATCGGAATAAAAAATTGTGGAAAATGTCGGTATGAAAAATATATATTTATTTTTGATGTGAAATAATATATATATCAATGATACATATGAAAATAGAATTAATCATTTATACATTGCACATATGAAAATACAAATTGGATAATTTTCCAGATATTGTCATTAGTGTGGGCGCCTAAAATATGTTTAGCCATGCCCATATTTACATATCACATTAAGATTTAAGTATCGTTTTTTTAATATCAGCGTTAACTTATATTTGTAAAAAAAATAAGTGCCTTTATGTTTCACTTTTAATGTATCTCACATTACATATAAATTAACACATAACAACAATCTGTGTATTGTTTTTATTAGTTAGCTTAAACTAAGTTGCGAGATTAAATTAATAATAAAAATAGTATACTTTGTTTCATTTTTAATTATTGACTTGAAGATTCCTGCATTACCCTAATTAATAATTAATAATAATTCTAATAAAGAAAGTAAAATTTTATTCTTAATGCGAGTGTTGTTTTAATCCAGAGAAGTTTCTAGAACATAATCATGCAGATTTTTCGATAATAAAAGTAACATGCTTCGTGTGGTTGTTAGTAATGGCTCCATCTATTGTCAGATATAACTATGTGTTAATGCAAATCGCGCCACCTCTCGGTGAGTAGAGGCTGAATATATGTTATAATACGTAATTATTTGAAAAATACAGGTTAATTATAATTAAATATTCACTATCGAATATTTTAAGCCAAGATTTCGTTGGGCAGTCATTGATTACATGTGATTACATCGTGTTCCAAATGTATTTAAACCACGTAGTTTACTCTGACGTCCGTAGCGAGTGTGGCGCCAACATTTTCTTTATATTCAGGATGTGTTTTCACGAATTCTTCATTCCGTCACAAAACGTCCTAAGGTGAACATTAGGTTAACCGGTTCCAAACCTAGTGACATTGAAGTGAAAGTCATCCCTTTTGCATCAACCATCTGTGTATGTGCTTATTGAAATATAAATAAAGCATTTAATTTTTATTTACCTTTACGAATATTAATAACAAAAAAGTGAAAGACATAATACATCTATCGATCGGCGAGTGAATTTCCGCGAAACATAAACAGTTTTGCGCGACGTTATAAATAATACCAAAAACGTTACTCAAGAGCCACCGTTGTCGTCGCCGAGATGGCGTTCATGATGCCAGTAGTGAAGAACGATTGGGATATCTACAACTCCCAGAGATCCCGGCGGGCTTCCGAGTCGGCGGACAAGGCTGCGATCGGGGGTCGGATGCGCAAAGTGTCGGAATCGCGTTCGGAAGGACCTACACTATCACCACGGACATCATCTCATGTTTTGAGTCCCCACCGCAGTGCGCCAGCCATGCGTTCGATGTCATATGGTCGCATGCCGCCATCACGAGTTTCGCTGCGAGCTCAAGAAGTCCCCAAGGGTTCGGTTAGCCCTCCAAGCGCTCGGGAGGACAAGTTTCATAGCAGGTTGGTGGAGAAGTTAAAGCGAGCATTCAGTCGCTCGGACTCCCGTGCGGAGGAAAGGAGTTCGTGAGTTGATGGGGCGTGCTTGTGTGCAGGGCGCGAGCGGCCTCCCCGGAGCGACCCTGGCACTGCACCGCCTGCATGCCCTACTTGTGACGCGCCGCGCCAGAGACGAAACACCATCTGTGATATCCCGTTAGAGCGCAGTTGAGTACGAGATAAAATCCTTCTAGCGTTTGCGTGACAAATATTTGTATGAAGTGACACAAGCATGAGATATAGAAATTTCAAATTTGTTTAGCACGTCACGCGCAGGCTTTCGTGTAAGGGTAAATGACGAATAGTCCCTTGTATTTTTCCACCAAAGTTCGATTCGCTTTTCTATAAATGCATGTTTTGTAAATGTTAAGGTTGTAAGAGGTTGTATGGTGATTAAGACTGCGTTTAGTTTAAGGAAATTCGAAGGCTATGTTTATATGAGCTTCAGTAGCTTTGGTATAACATGTTCGCAATTGGATGGCAGTTCGCGTATACTGTGATTTTGTTTTGTGTAAGGTATTTATTTTGTTGAGAGCCAGCATTAATTTCCTACTTATGATAGACAAAATTTTCGTCTTCACATTTATATATTCGAAATATACCAATTCATATTTCGACTGGCCAGTTAGTCAAATAGTAGTGATATACCTATAATTAAGAATAGTTTGTATTTATATCATATATGACTGGGGAGTTTCCCGATTGTACCTAAGTATTATGTTGCATATTTTTGCATGATTTTATGTGATGTTAATATAGCTGAATAAATTGACCAGCTTTAAGAAGGAAAGAAAGAAAGTCAGTTAAACTGAATATGAATGTGGATGGATTAAAATGAGAAATAAGAAGAAGAATTGAATCCAAGTATTTTTCTGGTAACGGAACGACAAAAGTTCCTTCATGTATAGAACTGCCATATACCTTTATGTTAATTATTTCCGAAGCTATTTTATGTAATCCGTAAAAAAAACTAGTATTATCTTGATGCATGAAATTTGTCTGATCTGGTGTTTTAATCAAAATATATTGCTTATTCAATAATTACTGTTTTTTATTAACCCTCGTGTTGTTTACCTACAGTTTTATCGAGTTACTAACAAATAATATTTTAACTCCTTATTCATACTGTTGTTAACAAGAAAATTATAATCATTCATGACATGACACATAAAATCACCTACGCAAATAAAGAAAACCCAATAAAGAGTGCTTTATACTTAGTAACTACCTACTTTTTAATAGTAGTCCAATTAGTTATAGATATATTATGAGGAAATTAATTGAAGGAAATATCGATTAATAAAAATGGAAAACCTAAATTAGACAAATAGTTTGATTAGATTTACCTGAATAACCATAAAATACTTTTTTCATATACTTGGTTAAATTCAATTCATGATATATAAAAACTTCATTGATAAAATCAAGCAATGAATTGATATGATCACGTCTTTAAAATTGCTTATATTTATTTATTTCACGTATTGATATTGACTGTTATAAAAATAAGTGTCGCAAGGACACAATCGTACGTATCCGTAAAGCACAATAGTTGGTGATAAACAAAAGAAACCGATCCCCCAGCTTCCCTTTTATGAAATTTTCAAGAGTATCATTATTTTTTGTCGGTTCATTGTTTAAAAATTTAATCGCTTTTTATATAAGGGTCGTTTTTGTCTGTATTGAAACTATTAATCAGTGCACCTACGTCAGTTATTTTATTTCATATTAATGCGAAATCAGTATAGTTTAAAGTTTGGGTTACCATGTACGTGATAAGTGGAATCTTTTGGTCATAACTGATGTTTTACAAAAGTATTCTTGTGCTTATATGACTTCGGTAACACCATGTCTGGGTTTAAAATGTACCGTCTTTGCATGGCGTACTGATTTTTGAAATTGATTTTGCTTTGGTAATGTATACATGATATACAGGATAGTTAGCTCTATCAACCACCATACAAAACTCAGGTTCCCCAATAATGTACCATAGCATATTTATTATAAGTAGGTTAGTTGGAATTGAGTTCAGTAGTGATAAGAGAAATTAATCACTTCCTAAAAAATGTATAAAG
Organism: Leptophobia aripa; assembly: GCA_951799465.1. Taxonomy (NCBI): domain Eukaryota; kingdom Metazoa; phylum Arthropoda; class Insecta; order Lepidoptera; family Pieridae; genus Leptophobia; species Leptophobia aripa. The sequence goes on along the minus strand of OX637267.1, from coordinate 5,149,314 downwards.
GTAATCTTTATTGAATTTGTCATATTGTTTTATCTAATAGATAACACGTGACGTAATCCTATTTAAGACAAATATTTTGAAAATTTGCTAATCAATGTAAAACATATATTTTTAAAGAAATATATATATATAAACGAAGATTGCTTTTGCCAATAGGTTTGATTCCCATCGGGGGGCAAATTTAAAACTGGGATTTTTTTTTGTTTTTCATTGTTTGATCTTTATAATGATAAAGACATTTATAATGGTGGATATTGACTTTTTAAAATTAAAAAAAATGTATGGGGGACACATATATTTTAGAAATGGTAAAGGGGGGACATTGCTTGACAAAGGTTGGGAAACACTGATCGCATCTCTTCCTCAATTTTGTTACAAAAAAGCTTAAAACTTCTAAAATCACGTAGAATTGAAAACATTTCACAAATTATTTAATTAATAAACAGTCGAGAAACAACTTCATTATCATATCGACAAAATATAGTTCAAGTGAAATATCTGTTATCGTCATTATCAACGTAAGGTAACACTGGCTGAAATATGTTCTTTGGAAATTTTCCACTGTGTTTGAAGAAATTTTCAGTAAGACTATCCCGAATTAACTAGTACGAGAGGATTGAAACAGGCAATTTGTAAGGAATATAATTGACAGTCACTTTGCCCATTTCACTATACTGAACTGCAGCCTGCTCCTGTTTCAATTCTCGGTACAGTCAACAATTTTATGATGAATATATTTTTTCGTCTGTGATGAGCCATACAATTGTAACTATAATTTGTTTATATTGTGTTTAAAATTGGACTGAAAGATGTGACCTATTAATTGTGTATATAATTTTAAAGTCAAGACGGACAACAGAAATATATTACACGTCATGATTATGATTCAATATTTAATAATGTTTCACAACTTGATTACAATTTAATCTTTCTTTAGAAGTCATTGCGCATTATCCGTTATATCTATTCTTTAAATATATATAATTGATCTAGAATTAATGTTTTAAGTATTACTAGTATCTCGTATAAAAACAAATGAAAAATAATAATACACTTATATATAAATCGACGAAAAATTATAAAAAAGCATTCTCTGCCACTCCTTTAAATCGCCAAGTATGTTCTTCAGAACGGTTGTGTATAGTAAACCTAAAACTTAATTTAACTTTGTTACTAGGGTCTTTGCTGACTCGAAGAGAAGAGTACTTAGTATGACAGTAGGATAAATAGATTTATATTTACGTAATAGGCTTAAAACGGGTGCACTATAAAGTATCTAAATAAGGTTTCTTTGAAATGGTATAAGTATAATACATTTAATCTCGTTACGCTTTCCTTGAATATTGATATACTTTATAATAAATTTAAAAGTGAAAACGACCTACATTTTATTCAAGACCTAAAAAAGAATTTTTTATTTAAATATAAAATCAAGTAAGGAAAAAAAATGTGTTGCCTTTTATTTTCTTATACTTTTAAGCTGTGTATATAGGCTACTTCGATCTGTAGCTCTATACCAGGTGCACTGTTAATGGAAGTCACGACAGTCGTGCTTTAATGCCCATGGAAAATGAGGGAGACACAATTTTGAAGATAGGTTGACCCTATTAAGGATACAGGCGTAACCTGGAACAAATCATTGCTGAGAATTGAATTGATCAGTGCAGAGAGGAGTGACGGAATATTCCAAAAATACATTATATGTAAAATCTGTAATGGCTTTATTGCTAAGTAATTCACATTTAGCCTTATTGATAGCCCATAGCTGTATAATGATAAGACTAATAATTGCCAGTAAACAAATGCTTTCGCGTCAACTCAATACGAATTGCTGACGTCAAGTCCTAAGTGTTGCTTCTGTAACAATAACAATTACCAGTTATTTCTGGAGTAGACCGTTCACACTTAGCTATTTCTTTCAGTATCTAGTAAAAACTCGGTGGGTTAACTGGATATCTTTTCCGCTAATCGTTTTTCAAGTTTGAAAAGTTTAGTTGTTTTTATTTCAGCAATTTAATTTAAGAAAATATTCGCCAATATTAAATTAAATATATTTTATTGAAATTCAGTGCAGCTATAGATAATTTAATAAAATGAAGCCGAAAAATTAAGTCCGGTCGTTGGACGTATCAAACCTAGACCATTGGGATTGGTTCGTCAACTAATATATATATACGTATACTATACGTTCAAATAGTTGTTAATAGACAAGACTAGATCTTCAAATTTTATTTATAGGTAGTAAATATGATCTTTTAATCGGCCACTGAAACCAAGTACGTAGACACGTAATGATGAATACGATAAAGCATTAAAATTGCCACTTTAAATTTTTAAGTATCTTCGATACTGGCTCTTACTGGTTCATAGCTGTTCTATTCAGATATTAAGTAAACTGTAACATTTCTCACGTTGTTTCTGTTAATTTTATTTTATTTTTTACCTACGGCTTATCACAAAAAGTTTACACATTAAAAATAGGTTAAAAATAAAGCCAAAATAAGGTTAAAACATAGAACCGGAAATAGAATCTAAGATCAGAAAAAACAATACCAACAAAAAAAAACACGAACAGAAAATATATATATATATACATATGAACAAGTGGAGTATATTATGTGAAGAACGAGCATTTAAATTTAAATCGCCATAATCTTTATTCAAGGTTCTGACGTGCTAGAAGGCACCTAATTCACTCATCCCGAGTTCGATTCTTAGTGATATTACCTACGTGCTTGCAGCATCTAAAACGGTGTGCTAAGAGTGAGTTATTAAGCTCAAATGGTTATGTTTGAACTTGAATTTGTATGGAATTGAATAAGCGCCTCTATCGGTTACGCCGGCACAGACCGACATAGATATACCACACAATATATTTTCATTTAGACTATCGTGGCTGATCCATTAAGTTAAATTGTGAATTATAAAATTAGTCTTACTATAATTAAAAGAAAACATGTAGGTATGACTATACATTTAATTAAACAAATATTATGTTTATAATAGCGTTGTGATAAAAATATCAACCGCAGTTCTAGAATGATTAAGGATCAAATATCTAATAGACAATACTTACACCATATTACACAATAGATAACACTTTATTAATTACTTTTTAAATAAAACTATGTTGTGACACAGAATAAGTAATTTTTTCTTAATTGAAATAGTCTCTGCATTAAAAAATACTAAGTTCCCAAATGAGGATCTAGTATGATTTATCCATATTTATTCATAAATTGGTTCCACAATTGTTAGAAACAACTATAAGTATAATCAGTTATCACTTAAATAATTAAAAGTGTGTCAGCAATAATTCGTAAACGTAAACAATGCTTTGGTAAGTTTAATTTAACAAAAATGTAATAAATAAATTTGTATTTTAAAAGAGCAGCTATCGAGTTCCTTGCGGCTTTTCACGGTAGTTAACTGCCTTCCGAACTTGTGGTAATGTCGATACAAATGTGTCTTTATAAACACCTTGAATAAAGATATTTTGAGTTTCAGAATTTCACATTATCTGGCATAAATTTAACATAAACACATAAACTCCAACGTATGGAATTAATATTGAATTAAATTATGTTTTTGTTCGTTTCCGTCTTGAACATTACTAAATTGACATTGATATGCCCCCGAGAAAGTGACACAGTATTTACAATCAATAAATGTAATGCGCAGATAAATAAAACGCATATTAAATAATTCGATTTTGCACACATCACGTGCGTACCTGACGTGTGGTGTGACGTCTTATAGAAAACTAAATAGCACTAATTTACAAATACGATGCGAAAATTGAAAAATACTACAACAAACAAAAAACTATTGTTAAGAAAATTGTGCATACGAATCTAATTAGTCAGTATTAAAAACAAATGGAATGTTTATTGTCTGATTAAATAAGTTATTAATATAAAATGATACGAGTGAGTTTATGGGTTCATATGAAAAGATAATGTAAGCTGTAATATTTATATTCGATGCTAAATAGCATCCGTATATAAATATATACGGATTATTTCTTGAATACAAACAATTGCATATTAAATAATTAAAATTAACTTAGCGATCTCTTCCAGGCACCAGATAATAATTATATTAGCTGTGTGAAAACTAATGACACAAATATGAATAAACCCCTTTATTTTATTTTTTATTTCTTAAACCTATACAGCTTATCAAAGTTTACACAATAAAAATAGATTAAAAATAAAACCAAAATAAGGTTAAAACATAGAACCGGAAATAAAATCTAAGATCAGAAGCAACAGTAACAAAAAAAAACACGAACAGAAAAAATAAATAAAAATATATATACGAACAAGTGGAGTAAATTATATGTGAAGTGTGCAATGGTGTTGCTGTGTGAGTGAGTGTGCGAGGTTGAGTTTTTTTTTAAATAATTTCTACTTAGGCCAAATATATCCAAGGACAGATATGACTCATTATAGGTTCTTGCTGCGCGACACAAGACTGAGTTTTGTTTTTTAATCATTTAAAAGAATGGTCATTAGCACGAGAGATGTGTGATAAGAGATTATTTTAAAGCTTTCATTAAATATATCATCTACACACATAATAATCGTTTAAAGTTATATTTTTACGTGAACTTCCCAAATGAATTCGTATTGTGTACATAACGGGCACAATTATTTGCAGTATTGTTTCATACATATCACATTGATACTAATTGCACTAATTGTTTTATTTTTCTGTAAAATTTCCAACGTCGTAAAAGGCTTCGGAAAGAAACCTTACACGCAACGTTCGCGTAGTCCCATGATAAATTTTCCTATAATATATCTGATAGAACAATGCAATACAAATATATCTGATAAATTTTTCTAAAATATATCTAATAGAACAATACAATACAAATATATCTGATAAATTTTACTATAATATATCTGATAGAAAAATACAATACAAATATATCTGATAGAACAAAACAATCCAAATATATCTGATAAATTTTCCTATAATATATCTGATAGAACAATACAATACAAATATATCTGATAAATTTTTCTAAAATATATCTGATAGAACAAAACAATCCAAATATATCTGATAAATTTTCCTATAATATATCTGATAGAACAATATAATATACATGTTCGAAGTACCGTAACATCAATGCTTAAAAACTCTTTCAGACCGATTGGATTAACGCTATGAAATTGAAACAGATAGTGTTGTATCATTCGGTATGTGAGCTAATTAAACATACCTCAAACCATATAATATTTTAATTAGGATAATTGAATTGAGCTCATTAAGTACTTTTTGACGTATACAAGAACGTAATAATAGAAATAAATATTCATCATATTTTATAGCTAAACTAAAAAGCTTACATTAACATCTGAATTGTTAAAACAAATATAATATATTTCACTTGGTTAGACGTAGTTGTAGTATGTTATTTACTTCAGAATGCCTGAAAACAATATTACCATGTTGAGAGCAAAACATTATACGTCCCTGACTTCTTAGCACAAAGGTCACACGGCCAAGGTCAACCAAATCGCCCCAAAATACTGGCAAGGGTCCAGTATACTCTTCCTAATTAATTGCTTTAAAATCGATATCATTGTAGTTATCGCAAACCTTTATTTTTAACTTAATGAAAAATGAATCAATCGTTAAAACAAATATGCTTTATAACAAAAATCGAAATGGGAACCTTAACCATTCAACCATTGGGTAATGATTAGTGATAAATTCTGGGGTCGAGAGATTTTAATGTCAAATATTGATATATACCATTTAAAAATTTTTTGGTACAATTATAGATATTTGTGTATTTCAAGACGAATTCTCAACCTATATTTAGGTATATGTATATTGTTACCTAATTAAATAAATCGTCAAAAAATATCAATTTATTTTTCTTTTATATTTTTATGGGGTCGTCAAGAAACTCGCAATCATAAAATGGGGTCTCAGAACTTTGCTTTAGATGGGTAATACACTTTACAAACAAAGGCTCGTGGGTGCGGTTTAAGTGATAGAGTGACGTTAATGATAAGGAGAATAGTACCTAACAATATTATATTAAGGTATACATAATAATGACGTGAATTTATGTCCTAATAATGTTTTGGTTTGCTGGCCCTAACAATATCTTAATGGTACATTATTAGTTGTAGAAAATACAGCCGGGCTTCAAACGGACGATGTCAGGGTGGACTCTCATTTAACACTATTACTAAATACTAACACAAATTTAGCTCAGTACTTTAGTTTCTACTGAACTAAACTGTTTTTATGATCAATTAGGAATTTAACTTATTTATACATCGGTAATGAAAATTAACTAATTAAAATAAGGTATACTGCGTAATTGGTGTGAACTTAAAAGTAACACTAATGATAACATTTTATAAGCCTCTATTATATATTTTGTCCCTTTCTAATAGTTTGCGTTCACACAGTGATGAAACGAGAAAAAAAACTTGCACGGACGCATAACGCATTTAGTTTTCTGTGTGTTGGTTACGTTATATTTATCAGGCAGATATTGCTAATGAAGTTTCAGAATTTACATAATGCAACCAAATGGAAAATACTTTGTCGGAAAAAGTGAAACGTGGATTGAAACGTGACTTATGTCGACTTGGGGTGACGGTTGTTAAGATATAATAATAGGTTATCTCGACATGCGCGTGAGTCATTATAACACCCAATTAATCGGGTGACTTATTTCTAGTCACATTCTTAACTTATTACAAGTATTTATACACTGATTAATCTGCTTTTCAAGGACTATTCACATTATTTATAACATCGTTGTGTTTATGTATGCATTAGTAAGTAATTATTTCATCGCTTCAGTGACTTGTTGGTTAACGCATATAACGTGTAACTGGAATATCTTGGGTTCGTTTGTATCTATGGTACAAAAATTTCAATGAAACTAACGCGTCTCATTTCTATAAAAGTCTACTTAGAACAGATGGTTAGGAAAAACAATTAGTAAAAAGGACTTATATGCTATATATAGTATATTAGAATATTTAAGGACCGATATTACTTGCCGACTCCTGGTTTATGTATGTATTTATAATGTCGTGATAAGCTTTTTGGTCTAAGGCCGCAACGATTTCATATAAAATGAAATGAAATCCCATATAAATACGAGAGCAAAATAACCATTCTAGGTTGGATTTGCATAAAATAAATAATTATAAGTTAAAACTTCCCTATGCATAATTTATATAGAAAAATTCTATTACCTGTTGTGACTATTTTAAGTATACGTTGATTCTTTGTCCATTGGGATTCATAGCTCATACGTAAATAGAGCCGTATTTTTCCGCAATCGATCGTGAAACATGACATGAAGGGCATTGAACTCCTAAGCCCAGTCAAGTTTCAGCAGTTAAAAATTCCTTTATACATATTAATGAGTCTTAATCTCAGACGCTCAACAATTAAACGAAGTTACTACTTAAATTTTATACTCCATCGATCTAGGGGTGATTGTTAAACATAATATAATTTTGTTATGTTTATTCGTTTTTCTTTATGCCGTGTTTACATCGTGTTTTATCTAGGGATACACGTAGAGTTACATAACTGTCAGTGACAAGTAATGTTGCATATTATTAGAAGGAAACGTTTTTGCCTGGAAAAGTTTGAAGCTTCAGCCTTCAAGGTACCTAAACAAGAATTAATTGCCCATTTATAGCTATAGTATAGATTTTTATTGTCTTGTTGACCACGATTCTTGCAAAGCACTTGAAAGCCGAGATTTATATAAGAAAATGTATTGAAATTATTAAATCAAAACTAAGTTTTAATCCATATCAAATAGTAGTGAAATTGGAGTAAGGAATATAAAATGATTATAAATATGAAAAGAATTCGTACGTCACAGTATAGCAGAGGTCATTTGAAATGCATAATAAAGTATTCTATTTGTGATTTTAAACATTCAAAATTTAGAATGTCACAAAAATTTCATTGCCAAAGAAAATAGGACATTAATAAGTGTGAAAACCATTTTTTACGATTCTTCAAATTTAATAAACATAAACGTATTCAGGAAGTATGTTATTATCGTATTAATTATTATGATAATCGGGTAGGCGATACACAAGCTTGGCACACAAATCTCGTTCGTCTATCAATGCTTTAGCATAGTTAAAAATACACTGTCACGCGGAATAGTGAAAGATGTTAAATATTCTGTTGTACATAAAGATTCTAAAATGACGTAATGGTTATAGAACAAGGGTCTTTGGTAGTACAGAGTTATTGATAATTTATTCTGAAACCGTTGATAAAATAGCGGTTTTTAAAAATCTTGTGTCAGTCGTATGATGCGATTGTGGTTTGTCGCGGTTTTCTCTTTTTTAAGTCTATGCATTGTTTGGCTTATGTCGTTGCAAGCGGTTAAGGTTCATCGCCTACTATTGAGTATCAGATGTTGAGTCATTTGTCAAAACTAATAATTGAATTAGTCACTATTACTCAGATTTTTTGAAAAACTGCTCCCTGCCCTATTAATAATAATTATTCAATGTTATAATGTAATATTTTATGATTTAATTGCATATATACACCTAATTCTTTGTATATTTATGAAGGCAATATTCAATAATCTTTATAGATATGACAAAGATATCGACATCCTTGGACTATATAGAATAGTGTTATTGATTTTTTCGTCCACGCAAACAATAAACAGACAGAATATGTTTCATACGATAAGCGTCAGGTGTTGAGTTATCAACAGAAACTAGATCTGCTTTTCTACGTATACTTTGTCTTAAACTCTAACATCTTGATTCTAGACTAACTATATTAACAAAAGCGACGTTTGGCCGCAGCCACATCACATCTAAGACCCATTAAAATTTACATCTTTATTAGTTTTTTTTATAAATTTTGTTATTTTATAAATATGTTGCTTAATGGTATCATAAACAATCAATATCATAGAGAAAACAAGCACCAAAAATCAGAATCAGAACTGAACTAAACAATGAAAACTGTAAAATAATAACACCAATTCAAAGCCATCACTAGCCTACACCACTTTTAAAATATGATCATCATATAATTGTTGTATTGTAAGAATTATTATTACTTAAGATTATGGTATTATGGTATAACTATATATGTGATTTTAAACAGGCTATAAACCTCAAGCATAAAAAAAAATGTGCCCCATATATTTATTATTATCGCAATGATTCGATCACTGACCCACGGAAGCGCTTCGTAGTTATTTCAACACAAGGTCAACAAAATCAATATCATATGATACTCGATTACCACTGCGTCGTACTTTCAGGGACGAC